>MNCI01007092.1:155666-175665 GCA_015680685.1 Gnetum montanum
TTCACTCTAGGACTCCTACTGCGGGCACATGGGAAAAATTCTAACTCTGGAGTGATCAATCTGCCAGAGCTTCGCTACTTCTAGCTAGGATTGGGAAATGAAGGGAGTGCCACCTCTTATTTATAGATATGGTGGTGGACCGCGATATTGCGTACGCGATATCGCGGCACATGCAGGTTGCGTCTCATTAGTATTTTTGGAATAAAATAATAATAATATTTATGTTATTGTCTGCATGCAATAGTGAAGTGTTATTTAGTGAGACCTAACCCATGGGAATAAGGGTTTTTGGATGGATTTCTTACCTTGGCTTTTGATTCCTAAGTTCATGTGAGGCTGGGAAACTAGCTAAGAGCATGACACTCAATAGTTGAATCTAGTGGTATGCGATGAAGCATAGTCAAGTTTTATTCTTTTGATGATATGTGTGCCTTGGCTATTAAGGATGTTAGTAGTGAGGTTATTCCAAGACCTGTTAGTATATTCTTTTGGTAGTGAGGGTACCTAAGAGCTAACCTTTGGAGATGTTTAGATAAAATATATACTCTTTGAATTTTTGATATCTTTGGACATTAAATAATTAAATACTTAAAATATATATTCTTTGGATTTTTGAAAAATTTGTGGCTATCTTTATACATTTTTGAATATTTAATTGAAAACCTTACCTAGCCCATATAGTGAGACTTTCGACCCTAAACCTTTATGCTCCATGAAGAGGAAAATAAAATAACTTTTCTTATTTAAGGTGTTATGATTCGTCTTGCATTTCGATGTAGAGAGCCTAATGTAGCCATGAAAATACTAGAAGAGGGATGTGGGACAAAAGGTGAATCATTTTTGCACAAGATAGACCTTCTAAACTTGAAAAATAATTTTTATATATTTTGTATTTTTGTAAAATGAAAACCTTTTACACTTTTTAGATACTTGGCCATTTACCTATTTTTGTGAATAGTAAAATTACCTTATGTGCCATTTGGACAATGAGATTGCAAGGATCATTTTTCATTTTAACATGCATTATATATTCAGGAAAATTAATATTATTTATTATATATTAATAATTTACTTAATTATTATTTTAACTTTAGTAATTAATTTGGTAACCTTCAAACATGAATATCTTTATATCTAGATATCTGATTGTGGTTAAAAAAGTATTGTTGGGATCTTTATTTTACATACTATTTTATGATGTAACTAGTGAAATTTTTCAACCTCTACATTTTTGTGGCTACACAAAACTCTATATTTTTTTTATCTAAATTTTATTTAATTATGTATTCATGTAATATGAAATTTTTTTACACTGTATTGCTCTACTATATTTAGGATTCTAATTAATAATTTTTATCTTTTTTATGGATTTCTTTTGAATTAGTAAATGAAGGTTAAATCTAGATCTTTGGGGTTTCATAACACTTCTATTAGTTATTTATAGGATATTTATAGATAATTAATAGGATTAATAGGGGTGTTACCTTAATTGTCTCATAGATTCTTTTAGTAGTAGAAAGGAGATCTTATGGAAAGTTAATGCTATCCAATCTCTTCCAAAGTTTATCTTGAGTAATAGAATCGTAAGCCTTGGAAAAATAAAAAATAAAAAAATAAAAGTTGTATGGTTGGAACTTTTTGCTTTCTCTACATAATAATGCAAAGTTATTAGATAGTCTATAGTAGAATGGTTCTTGCTAAAGCCTTCTTAGGACTAAGCACAAATACCTTGAGTTTCTACCATAAACTAATTTTATCCTTCAAAATAATGCCCAAAAACTTAGTAAAAACTGAATTAATTGTAATTAATTGGTAAATATTAAGATCTATCTTACCTTCCTTTTGGAAAGGCAATACTACTCTACTAGAACATCAAAAACAATCCAAACTATGTCGAAGCCCTTGATTAAAAAGACTATAAGCTATTTTCCACACCAATGGACCACCCAATTTAAGAAGCTCTACATATAATCCATTAACATCAGCACCTTTCCTAGAAGATAATCTTTGAATTGATACAAAAATGTCATCAAGGGATAACTCAAGAACACTAGAGTTATCTTGCACAGTTGAGGGAGCCTCTTGAATAAAAGGGTCATTGAAGAAAGTCTAAATAGTAGGTAAGGAAAAATCCCAACCATGTTGTTGTCTATCACAAAATAAATTCCAAAAGCTTTTTGGATTTGATTGAAGCTCAATAATAATTCTTTCCTAATCTTCTTTAATGAACTTTCTTTTAAAAATGAATAATCTTTCTATAATTCTTTAGCATTGAAACATCAAAATGCGAAGCTATAACATCTTTATGAGCTGTCAAATGGTTCGTATCAAACCAAGGTTTTCTACAAGTAGGCCTCTTCTTAATTTGACTTGAGTAGTTGTAGACAAAAGAACATTACTTAAATCTAGTTCATTGTCATTGTTGATCAACATATTTGCCTCTTGTTTAAAAATCTTGATGAAGGTCTTTCGTAAGATAACAAATTCTACATTTTTTATAATGAATATAATGGATTGAAGTAAGAATAATGAATTTCAAGTAATGATGTGGAGATTCTAGGAGTTTTTATCCCACTTGAAAATTTTTCATTCCATCTATATTATCATGAGTAGACAAGAGAAGATTAATGCAAGAATTATCTTGATGCGTAGCAAAGGTGAAATGAGAGGAGAAAGAAAATTTATTGATGCCATTAAGGATTAAAAAATCAAAGGAATGATCTTACTCTAACAAATGAACATCCTTCTGATTTGTACTATGATCAATTGATGATTTTCTATGAACTAAATAGATCTCTTCACTAAACTTTAATTGAGAATTCCAAATTAGCCTTTGAATTTAACTTTATCCAACATGAGCATTAAAATCCCCACAAAGAGAAATTTTACCAAACTTGAAGAATTCTACAATATCTTGACCTAGGTACTAAAAAGAATGCTTTAATGAAAGATTCATAGAATTGTAAATAAAACAATCCTTCAAAGAAAAATAACAAAAAGTAATATAAAGAACCTCTGAAATGCCTTAAACTTGAATTCACAAATATTGGTTATTATCATCAACTTTGTGTATCTTAATAAAATGATCTCTAGACTTCTTAACTAAACAAGTAATACACCAAAAGGTCTACCCCTCACCTTGGAATGCTTATTTCTAACAAAATAATATGAAATCTTGGAATAGATACAATCAAAGAATTTTCTTCTTCCCAAGTTTCAGTAAAAATAAATAGATCAAACTCACTAAAGAAATGGCCAATATCTAAAGCAACAACTTTATTAGTAAATGAACCTTCAACATTAAGAAAACCACATGGACTAGAAGAAGATTTTTATTTTGGGGGATTTTCCCTTTCTTTGATGTTTGTAATATATTAATAGTTTAAGTAAACAATTTTACCTTGAACATGAGCTTGTTTAAAATTTTGCCATTCTTCATGCTTTTTTGCATACTCTTTTTTGGATAGGTCTTCATTAATCCAAATGTTCTAATCTTTTAAGATACTTTTGTTGTTGTAAACCTTTTTTTTTCCAAGCCAATTAGCAAACTGAACAATAATCTACCAAGGTTTATCTCCCTTAGGACTAAGTTTATTTGCACTAATTATTAGGGTAGAAGAAATGTGCATTTGTTTCATAAAGAAATCTAACATGACCTACAAAAGATCCTTACCTTATTCTTTAGAAATTCTTATAATTCAAAGATTCTAAATTTTGTCACTTTTTTCTTCATCTTTATGCATTTTCTTAGTAAGTACATCTAAGTCTGAGTGAGTAGCTATAATTTTTAATTCAAGAGAATTCAACTTTTACTGCAGAGTATCCATATCTATCTAAACTTGAGTTGCTTCAACATTTGACAATGAATCTTTTAACTCTATAGTGGTTAGAATGGTCTATATCTTTTTTTTACCATGGATTTAACCATGGATTCCAATTTCACAATCTTGGATTCCATGGAGTTCAAAGTTGCAACTATCTTATTCTATTCTTCTTAAGAAATTGTAAATCCTACCATTGAAACTCTACTTTGCATACTTCTCCAAACTACTTGAAATGTAATACATTACTTTCTACTTGACCTTGGCATATAAAACATTGAATCCCAAATTACTAAAATGTTGAAAGCCCAAATTAGATCTATAATCTACCAAATCACCTAAAGCCTAAAAATAATAACATGTATATTTCTATGTCCAAAAGATATAGATGGATGTAATAAATTTTTAGTTTTAGATTGAGTAGCAAATTCATTATTCACAAGGAATTTTGAACCATTTACCTATTTCAATTCTTAGATGATGAGATTCCATTTCTAGCTTGCTAATTATGCATCACAAATGATAAGGAATAGTAGCAAATATATAGTTTATCTTTTAATGAACATCTCCTTTGATACCATTCAAATAGAAATGTTCTTTTCCTTAACATTTTCCCAAAGTTTTTGAAATATTTTTTTAAAACCAATTTATAAACTTTCTTATTAACATAAAGAATATACCCTTGAATATTCTATTTATTAAGCCATAAAACTCTCTTATAAAGCCACACTTTATCATGGGTTTCTATCATCACTTTTTTTAGAGTATAAGCTATAATTTTATAAGTAGTTTTAAAATTTTAAGGGAATCATCTTTGTTTCAAGAAACATAATATCATATTGTATTTATTTCTTTGTGTTAAGTTCATCAAGTAGTAAGAACTTTTGAATTTCTTCTATATATTTTCAACATTTATTTAATAGAGGACCCTATACATCACATCCATAAAGAATAGTTGGTTGCACTCTTATTTGTAATTGCATGAATATTTGAGGCCAAGATATTTCCACTCAACGGTACCTATTCTATTAGAATAGGTGTGTTATCTAGTACTTAATAGTATCTATTCTTAACTATTCCTATTCATTTAAGGAATCAAATTTCTAGAGCAAGATTGAGCTCTCATCATCTCCTTATTGAGATAGGTCATTAGATCAATTTAACAAGAGAAAAGCATATGTGCAAACTGCATGAACAATGCATAAAAGATGAAGAACATATTTTTTATTTTGCCCAACTTTGGTTCACATTCGATTGAATTATACTACTTGTAATCTACTGATTGCTTTCTTTCAAATTGGCCCTATTTGCGTAGGGCATTACATCAATGATATTTTTAACTTTTTTCAAAACTATGTTAAGGCATTATAACTATTCAACAAATCTATTGTGATTTCTTGAATGTAATAAAACTTTCCAATTTCTAGTTTTCTAGATATTTGTGAGAAGAAGTTACGTTCACATATTCATTTTCTATAGTAAAATTGTATATCTTCCTAGCTTAGTTATATGTTTAAATATATATCTATTGTTAGATTCTTTTTATTTGATGATTTGATGTACTTTTAATTTTTTAAATATTATTTTTCTTTTTTGGATTTAATAACTCCTCCCTCCTAAATATTATTTGATCTTCTTTAATTTTACTTGTCTTATGGACAAAATATTATTTAGCATTATTAATAAACTCCTCCCTCAAGCTTTATAAATGGAATACTATCTAGCTTAGTTATAAATTTATAATATATATGTATAACTTGGACTAGAGAATCTTCTTTGTTAATAAGTAATAAGGTATTTGAATCAAATATTTCAGAACTTCTAGATGAAGAATAAGATTTCTCGAGGATTTAAATCATAACAGTTTAGAAGATTTTAAATGAACGTAAAATTGAAAGATAGCAAAATATAAAATTGATTTGTCTACCACAACCAAAATATTTTAACATTTCTTTACCTTAACCTAAAATCACCTACTTGTCCTTGATAGCTTTTCCTTAGAGTGTTAAGGCTAAAAGATTATTACTGCCTCTTCCTAAAGCATTATGTGTGAAATATTATTTAGCATTACTAATAGCCTCTCCTTGAAGTGTTATCAATGAAATATTATTTAGCATTACCAATCTATGAGTGGTAGTTGGCCTCTTGGCTAAAATCAAAGTTATATTATTTAGTAGCTTCCAATTTGAAATTCTTGTAGCATAAGTAGTTTTAATATACATGACTAGAAAAATAATGTATGTTGACTTAACTTTAATTCAATACCATGACATATCCTTGTCTGAATTTGTTATGTATTATGGACAAAGATATTTTAAATCAATCGACCATTCAAGCAAGCAAGAATTGTTGCTATTGTAAATTACATATAATATCTTTGGTTTACATGACTTGATTTAGTTGGTCCATGCCTAGTTATGTATCATAAATGAAAATTTATATATTTATGATATACATCTATAATTTGGTTGAGAGAAATATTTTTCCTTTTCAAATTAATGAAATTTTAGAATTGATTTTCACATGGGAAAAAATCAAAACCATCATTATTGCCATAGTGTTTGTAAAGCCTTACATTTTAGGTTGGTAATTGGCCATGAAAAGGTTCATCTCTTGACCTAACCTTTTGATGATAATTAGTTATTTTCCATAATAATATAATTGGTCTTCTTGCTAAAATAATAATAGGCATGAAAAAATTTCATCCCTTGGCCCAACATTATGTTGATAATTGCTTATTTTCTATGACAAAGTCTTGGTAATTAGCCTCTAGGCCAAAATGATTAACTCACAAAGAATAATATTAAATATGGCATAGAAAACCTAGAACCCAATGAGAACCTTAATTGTATTGCAAATTACATGAAAAAACCTAGGTTTTACTTACATTATAGACAAAATATTATTTAGTTTTACATGTAACATAATACTATTTAGTGTTATGGATAAGCTCCTTCTAGAGCATTATGAATATAATATTATTTAGTGGTAGCAATCTATTATTGATAGTTGACCTACCAAAACCAAGATTATGTATGCCACAAATTTGATTTGATTTTATTTTTTTGACATGAACAAAGGTTAAAAAAAGTTCTCAAGATTCTTAAGCATTTGTACCACATGTTTCATTGAATTTGAAACTAGTTTATTGATATATTTAACATATAAATCTATAATTTAGTTAAGAGAATCTTGAAAACACTTATTTGAATTTTAGTTCATCTATTGTATTGAAAATCATCCAAGTGGCCATTTTATGAGATTGGATATATTTCACAATAATTTTGGTTACATCTTTGTGATTGCATGATGAGAAGGCTAACTAACTTCAAGTTTGATGATAAAACTTTCTTTGCAAAATATTTCTAAATTCTCATGAATTGTTATTTTCCATACATGCTTCCCTTACCTATTCAAATTTTATTCCTTACGCATTGCAATACTGATGAGTGGCGAGGTACCCCTATTCCCAACCATACGAATCACAAATGTTCACGTGCAATCCAGTCAAATTTCGTAGACTATAATTACTAAGTACGCTAGAGCTAAATAGTGCATGGATGTTGTTCATTAGTTATCTTCCCAGTCCCACTTGTGGAATGCAATTGTATGGTTAAGTGTGACTGAGGCATAAGATTTTTATTAGTTTGTGTTTTTATGGAATTACTCACCTAGAATAAGAGTAAAAGTAGGAGTGATTAAAAGAGCGATTAATTGATAAGCAAGCTATAATCTAATCTAGCCTAACATAAGTAACCATTCCCACTTCTCGGACACATCCTGAACTTTGTGCAAACACTATTGGGCTATCAAATGCTAGTCATTTTTGAGCTACCAAGTGTCACATGTATTGTCTAAGGGGTTGTGCTTGTGTATCTTAATAAGTTGCTTGATTAATCAAAATTAATTACTATATAAATAACATTAATGTAAATTTCATGACATCCCAATATATAAATGCATAAGAAAGAAAGTCTCAAGTGCTGCAAGGAATGAATCAAAGAGTTTGTCTTTATTACGAATGCAATGGTGTGCTTAGGTACATCAATGCTTGAACAAATATTTGTTCACACTTAGATCTCCTACTATAGGCACTTGGAAAATATTCTAACTCTCAAATGAAAACACTGCAAGAGTTTCACTACTTGACTGCCAAAAACTTACTCCCAATTATGTGCCTGGGCATTGTATTTATAGACTCAAGAGTAACCCTATGATATTGAATGCATGATATCGCATATTGGGCCATGATATCACGTACTTGATATCGTGTACCTGATATTTTGGCCACCCCAATATCGAAGCATTGAAAAACACGATTTATCATACCCCCACGACTAAATGAAAACTCATCCTTGAGTAAAAAAGATGAGGAAAAATTCCTTTACAAAATACATTAGGGGGTGTGGACTTATTTGTTTGACATGTAGAGTGACATAGAGAAAATAGAAAAATACAGAAGTGCCCAAGCATACAATATTACAATGGTGTACAACATTGGGTGTTCATGAAAATATGAAAGAACAACAATGGATCCAAAGGACATCCAAACCCTCTTGGCAACAAAAGAATGAGGGAGAGGTAGAAGAGATTTAGTGGTCATGAACAATCTCTTGTGAGTGATATGGTTGCATCCTCCTTGGTGAAGACAGTACTGCTTCCAATCCACACTTCCCATTGCAATCACAATAGAACTAAGGATTAGTATATATAGTGTATAGATAATGGTTGAATACATTGTCTTGTTGGTGATTTTATCTAGCCAAGTTGTGATTGTGATAGATTGGTTGCTTGATATTGTTAGTGGAAAGATTGACAAATGGGTTAAGTAAGAGAAGCGATCCAAAAAATTTAGAAAAATATTAACATAAGGAATACTAGAAAGAGGGTATTCACAAAAATAAAAAGGAGTTCATTACAAACAATTGTGAAGGTGCGTACAATTGGATGACATGGATGGGGTAAATAAAAAAAATTTGATTGTAACAATGTCTAAGGATAAAGGACTTAACTTAACCAAACCAAAAGATATGTAAGTGGGTCCTCCCCAAAGCAGGCATAGGCCTTTTATGCCCTTGCATAAATTCAAACCAAGGAGTCCATGGGCACCATGGATGATTAATGGTTATGGAAATTTAAGTATAAAAACCCAAAACTAACTTACTAAGAAACCTAACACATCAAACTAGAACATTGAATTAAAACATGAAACTAATAGTGAGGTCAAGCATGAAAAGCATAGATGGATGATAGAGAGAGTGGAATGGAGTTCCTAATGATGGTCACATGTAGTCCCTTGTGGAGTTTGTGATTAAATGAATTGGTAGGATCCATCCTTAGTCTGGATCAAAACCAACCACTTTCAGTGACTTCGCATTGACATTCTAAGGCTAGTCCATCCCCTGAGACACAAGAATGCTTCCATAAAACAACCATCATTCTAAATTGGAGTGAAGATAGGAAGTGAGAAATGACCTTAGTTAGAGGAGATAGGACAAGTCTCATAACTAGTGCTTGTAGCCCTTTTATTTGGTCTAAGGGGTGTACTTTGAATTTCCATGTTTTTCTTTTGAATGGGAACAACACCATGCAAAGACCCATGCATTTTTCACATTTATTTTATCCAAGGGATGTGCTTTGAATCCTCATCTCTTCTTTTTTTTTTATGAGGACCACACCATGCAATGACTTATTTGACTTCCTATTATGAAATGATGTGGAATGGTGAGAAGCTTTTTTAGAATGCTTCTGCACAAAGGAAAATAGAAAAGCACAAAGAATACCACATCCCTTTGAAGCCACACCCTATCCAAACCTTTGATTCATTTCCAATTTTGGAAACTACACAAGTCACCAATTTATTAAAGTTGCATTAATGAAGAAGATACTGCATGCTTCCAAAACAAGGAAATCCATAGAGTATGTGGATGGGTGAATGATGTGGACTCACTACCTATTACATGAAAAGAAACCATGTTCCAGTCATCAGTAACAACATTCAAAGTCAGAAATCAGACATCAACAATCAAATTACAAATGAAGCATACCACCATTGAGTAGTGCATTACCATTGTAATGACCACCTTATTAGTAGAAAAGGTAGAGAAACACATCAAACACAAGCAAACATAACCATAAAAGAAAGTAAAATAGTAGACAATAAATATTAAATATATTAATGATGGTGTAAAACAAAAACTAAGAGAAGACCAATAACTTTAAAATACAAAAATATAAAACAAAGAATATGGAAACCAAGAATGTTTAAAATAGAAAGTCAAAAATTGAGGAGTTACCTAAGGTGTTAGTATGGATGGCCATCTTCCCCACAACTAAGTTGGAAGGGAGAGATTTGAAAGATTGAGCATGGTTGTCCATCTGATGAGGTGTTTGTCACGTTGGTTGGCTTGGGCTGATGAAAAGGTTTTATTTGTTGAATGTTGACTAGTTGTTTCTTGTTTGGGCTATCAGGTTTGTAAGGTCCTTCCCACAATTTTTGAAATTTGGTTCATTGGGGCGCATGTGTAGGATTCCAATAGAGAACCTTGTCTCCTGGTTGAAACTTGACTTTTCTTATTTTGATATCATGGTGTTTCTTATTGAATGCCTTATGTATTTTGTTGGATGATAAGGCCATTAACCAATTTTCATCTAGCAAGTTGAGAGTCATTAACCATTATTTCTATGCTAGACTTAGATTTAGGTCAAGGTCACAAGCTGTAAAGAGTGTATAGAGTTTGGATTGGATGGGAAATGTTGGTAGTTTTTTATACATGAGCTCATAAGGAGAATAACCTATGGGAAGTTTCCATGTGGAGTGATAAGCCCAAAGGGCATTATTTAATTTAGTGCTCCAGTCTTTTTGGTACTTGCTAATTGTACACGTTAAAATTTTTGTAATCTCTCGATTAGTGATCTTAGCTTGACCATTGACTTAGGGGTGATATGAAGTTGTGAGTTTATGCTCAACCCCCAAGCATTGCATTAGTTTTTGAAAAGTGGCACTTGTAAAATGAGTTCCATTATTAGAAATTAATGCATGAGGTACACCAAACCTATTTACGATGTTTTGTTATACAAACTGAGCAGTAGTGGTGGATGTACAGTCAGTGATGGTTGTTGCCTCTACCCACTTGGTACAATAGTCAACTGCAACTATTATATATGCCTTTCCATTTTATAAAGGTGAAATAGGACCCATAAAGTCAATGCCCCAAATATTGAATAGCTCAAGAGGTTGTATCCATTGTTGTGGTCCCTCCATTTGAGCTGTTATTCCACCATTCCTCTGGCAATGATCACAAGAACAGATAAATTGATGTGCATCCTTGAAGATTGTTGGCCAATAATATCCTACCATGAGGATTTTTATGGTCATGCATCTTCCAGCATAATGGCCCCATAAGGACCTTTGTGGACATCCTAAAGAACATGCAGTTGATATGTATTAGGGACACACCAACATACCAGGCCATTGGGACAAATTTTGTAAATGTTTTCATTAATCTCCATGAACTGCTTGACCCAGTGAAGAAACTGTTGTTTCTTCCTAGTATCCAGCCCTTGTGGTAGTTCTTTCTTGAGTAGATAAGTGAGGATAGTTCATACCATTTTGGTTTATCAGGCATTTGTGCATTGATAGCACCTGCAAGGAGAGATTTGTCAGGGAATTGATAAGATAAAGGGCTCTCTTTCTTCTTGTCATCCCATCTTAGTTGCGATAAGTGATCTGTGACCATATTCTCCATACCTTTTTGATCTACCATTGTGAGATCAAATTCCTACAAAATGATGAGCCACCGTATGACATGGGGGCTCATCGTTGGTTTGTTCATTAGAAATCTGATGGCACTATGATCTGTGTGCACAAACACTTTATAGCTAAGCACATAGTGCCTGAACTTCTCTAAGGTAAACACCATTGCAATCAGTTCCTTTTCTGTGGTGGTATAGTTTAGTTGTGCACTTGTAATGCTTTGGCTTACATAGTGAATGTAATATGGACATTTTTTATCATCTATCTACATAAGAACTACCCCCAAAGAATAATTCGATGCATTGGTCATCACATGAAATGGTCTAGACCAATCTAGTGCTTGAAGAATGAGAGTTTCAATAAGCTTTTGCTTCAATTTTTGAAATGCTACTTCACATGTAGGGGTCTAGATGAACGATGCATCCTTCTTTGTCAATTCTACCAACAGCTTGGCGATTTTGGAAAAATTCTTGATGAAGCATTGGTAGTAGCTAGTATGACCAAGGAATGATTGCACTTCTTTGATGGTTTTGGGTTGATGGGTTATTCCTTGGATGACTTTTATTTTTTTAAGGTCCACCTTAATTCTTGCTTTCAAAATGTGATGCCCCAAGACTATGCCTTACTAGACTATAAGATGGCTCTTTTGCCAATTGAGCCATAGGTTTGTTTTAATACATCTCTTCAACACCTACTTAAGACAATCTAGGGCTTGCTTGAACATAGCTTCGTAGGTAGAAAAATCATCCATAAAAACTTCTACCCCACTACCGATTTGTTGCTAGAAAATGCTGAGAACTAATTGTTGAAATGTGGCTAGGGCATTACATAGACCAAATGGAATTTGATGGTAAGAAAAAGTCCCCCAAGGACTTGTGAAAGTTGTCTTTGCCTAGTCCTTTGGTGCAATCCAGATTTGGTTATAGCCACTATAACCATTCAGAAAGGTATAATAGTTGTGCCCTGAAATGCTGTTTAGCACTTGGTCTAAAAAAGGCAATGGAAAATGGTCCTTAAGAGTTGGCATATTGAGCAACTAGAAGTCAATGGACACCTTTCATTTGCCTTCCTTCTTAGGTACGATCACGAGTGGACTTACCCACTCACTATCTATGACAAGGTAGATGAATCTCATCTTAAGGAGTTTTTCAATCTACTCTTTAAAAATATGCTTTAAACTAGGATTCAAAAATTGTTGCGGTTGTTGTTTCGGCTTGATGGCGAGGTCGGTGTATATTCAGTGCTGACATATTCTTGGATCTATCCTAGTAAGTTTGGAATATGACTAGGCAAAGATTGTTGATCATTTTTCCACAACTTTTATCAACCTTTTCTTCTATTCAATATCAAGCTTGACATTAATAATAACCGACCTCCAATTTTTCAAAAATACATACTCCATTCTAGCTAGTAGTGTCTTCTATTCAAGGGGCTCTTATTTAAAATTGTCAGGAATTTCTAGCTCACCCCAATTGGCATCATCATTTGCTCCTTGATTATGTTTAAAACTGATGATGAACTTGCTCACCCCAATTTCTAGCAAGTATGGATGAATTTCTAGCTCATCCCAATTTCTAGCTGGTGATGAACTTGCTCCAGTTTATCCATACTTGTAACATATTCATACGTTAGGCCCTTAGTAGGTTCCATGCATAATGTACTACTGCTAACATTAGTTGTTAGCCATTGGGTGCCCTCTTGTTTTGTGGCTACTACGTATAGACTTCTCTAGATATTAGCTATTGGTGCA
Organism: Gnetum montanum; assembly: GCA_015680685.1. Taxonomy (NCBI): domain Eukaryota; kingdom Viridiplantae; phylum Streptophyta; class Gnetopsida; order Gnetales; family Gnetaceae; genus Gnetum; species Gnetum montanum. The sequence goes on from MNCI01007092.1 coordinate 168,994, forward strand.
CACTACTTGCATGTAGAGATAGATGTTTGCTTTACTAACCATAAGTTCTGCACATAATGGCACCCTGAATCATTGTACACGATACATGGAACTCTTTTCTTCTTGATCTTTCCAAATTCATTTTTTTAAATATTTCTAAGGAAAGATCTCTAATGCCCATTTTAGCATTAATAGTACTTAGCCATGCCCTTCCCATAATAATTGGAAAGTCCCCATCGTAGTTCTCCACTTTGATTACTAGGAAATCTGTGGGATATGACCCACCCACAAATGGTGGTGATGATGTCCTCAACTAGTCCTAATGAAATAGTGATGGACTGGTCTGCCAGTTCTAGCTGAATGTTGCTCTTCTTTAAGGAAGGAAGGTTCCACATTGTGTACATCTCATGCAAGATCAAATTAACACTAGAACTAGAGTTAAGAAGAGCTTTACAAGGCTCATTTCTAGTAATTTGCAAGTAAACTAGGGGACTTCTAGGATTAGCTAATTTTTTGGGTAGGTTACCAACTCAAATCCAATCGGATACAACATGTGTTAGCATTATAGTATGGATTTGAGAGGGATTTTGGTTTGAAGGGGACTCAGATAAAGAGGAAATAGAGGAACTTGGAAGAGCAGAGTTACCAACCACTGATGTATTTGAGGGGTTTTATGGACTGCAAGGTTGGAAGAAGGGTATTTTCTTTATTTGTGGTTCTGACCTGCTTAATGGATTAATTGATTATAGATTAACTACCCTTGTAGCATTCCTTTTCTGTGGTTATGTAGGTAATTCACCTTGCATGGATGGAGTAGGTGGTAGCTATGTAGGAGGTGGAGGAGTAGGTGCAAGAATAGGAGGTGAATGATGGTAGTAGGTGGAATCCCTCCTTGGATAGGGTGATTGGTATGTTTTAGGAGGGTAGTGGTGAGGTTGGTAAACAACAACATGACCAAAGAAGTCCCTTAGAGATGAAGGTTGTGGAACATAGTAACTATAGGGATTTGGTTGCCGGTAAGGGTATTGCTATCTTGGAGGTGGAAATGCCCATGATTGTGGTTGCTACCACTGCTAGTATAATTCATAGGGTTGTGGAGGAGTTCCACCTGGATAGTATTGTTATGGTTGGTGAAATTATTAAGGATTTCCTTATGGATAAGGAAATATTTTGGGTGTTTGCCATTGTGCAAGTAGTGGATGTAAGGCATACACCGTAGATTAGTGCAAATGTGACACAACTGGATAACATCTTTTAGGATGTTCATACTGGCATACGTCACATCTGCCATCATCATCTAAATTGCTATCTACAGCCATCTCTATTGTAGCCATTTTACCTTTGCCTTTAGATATGGCACATTCAACTTCCTTACATCATCGATGCTCATGGTCACCACTTTGCTTCTTGGACTCTTTAGCAATTTTTAAGATAGCTTGAAACTTATTGTCCATGGAGTCCCATAATTGATCAACCTTAGCCATGATTTTTGATTGCAATTTTTGGAATGGTAAGGTTTTCTAATTAACCACCTCATCTCTAGAAAATTCATCCTCACTATCAAAAAATTGAACCCTCTTTTTTTGAATAGAAGGATCCTTGTTGTATTCTTTTGCACTTTCACATTTTCTCAATTCTTCCTCCTCTTTGTCTACCTACTCAATTAATTTTTGAATTTTATGGGTGCTTAACTCCATCAATCTCCCAAGGGCATAGATGTTGAGGGTTTTTCTGGTTTTAGATCGCAACTCATCTATGATATGGTGAAGCTAATCAAGTTGATAGTATCCATGGCCAGGACACCTATGCAACATTGAGTAGTATTGGCCAATAGTAGCATCCAAGGGCTTATGATTCCCTTGTTTCCATCCTTGAATTCATTTTCTTAGATTAGATACTTGGGAGTACATTTGATATTTTTCATTGAATAATTATAGCATTGTACTCCACCGCATGATTGATTCTGGTTCCAAGGATCGATACTAATTTTTTTGCTTCCTTTATGAGTATCCTTGGAAATAGTTTCAACTTTTTCCAGTCATTTTCAATATTTTGCAAGGTACATGCATCTTAGAAGGCTTGAAAATGATTTTGCAGATTAGCATCATATCCTCCTTTAAACCATGGAATGTTGTTCATATCTATCCTCTTTATTCTACTATCCTTCACATGCCTTTTTGGAATCCTCATAGATTTTACAATATTTAACATGCCTCAAGTAGCAAGTAGAGGTTCATCAAGGCCATGATGGTGGTGCCTACAATGTTCCCTACTGGCCCTTCTTTCTTGAGGATGGGCCTCTCTGGATTTCCCATGTCTTTGGTCATGACTATCTTGATGATCCCTTTTTTTGTTTTGGTATCGTTGGTCACCTCCATCATAGTTATTTCTTCAGTGACCATGATCTAAACTAGATGAAGAAGAAGAAGACAATGATGAAGGGGAAGAAGAAGGGGAACTTGCTCTATATTGATGCTTATCATCCTTTCTTCGATGCTCGTGACCATAATTACAATTATGATCTCCTTTGTCCCCCTTTTCTTGACTTGCTTCTCTAGATCCATTTTTGTCATTAGATCTGTTTTGACCAGAACTTGGATTATGGATTGTGGATTGTACATTCTAGTTGAGGGCTCCTTAAACAAAGTCAAAGAGAGAAGAATCACTAAAGAAGTGGTCACCTTCATCAATTGGACCAAGTAGAGGTGGAAAGATGTTAGACCCCTTACCCTTCACAACCTCGTGTTGGTGCTCCAATTGACGATCCCTTAATCTTTGCACTTCAATGGGATGATAATCCCTTAAGTTAGGATCGTGCATCTCATATTCTCCATGGAGATGTTGAAGCCTGTGTTGTGCGAGCATTAGCTAGAGCATAATTGGAATAGATTAGTCAGGTGGCAACACAATGTTGACTTCCATATCATGGCACCACATCAGTTCATCTTGATGCTAGATGAAGGTAAAGTCTGGTACATACTAGATGAAGGTAAAGTCTGGTACATACTCATCAAGATGAGCATATACCACCTAGTATTGTTGAGGCACCTAAATTGCCTTGGGTGGAGATGGGATCCTATGAGAAGAAGACATTTTTTGTTAATAAATAGTGTGCAGTTGAGATTTAATTTAATGATAATAATTTTTTTTCATAGGATTTAAACACCAAGGTTACTAAGTTTCACTAGGTTTAGATAGTGCACGAAGAACTATAGTCCCTAGGAATAACACCAATGATGAGTGGCGAGGTACCCCTATGCCCAACCATATGAATCAAAAACATTCATGTGCAATCCAGTTAAATTTCTTAGACTATAATTACTAAGTACGCTAGAGCTAAACAGTGCATGGATGTTGTTCATTCGTTGTCTTCCTAGTCCCACTTGTGGAATGTAATTGTATGGTTAAGTGTGACTGAGGCATAATATTTTTACTAGTTTGTGTTTTTATGGAATTACTCATCTAGAAAAAGTGTCAAAGTAAGAGTGATTAATTGCTAAGCAAGCTATAATCTAATCTAGCCTAACATAAGTAATTATGCCCACTTCCCGGACACATCCTGAACTTTGTGCAAACACTACTAGGCTATCAAATGCTAGTCATTTCTGAGCTACCAAGTGTCACATGTATGCTCTAAGGGGTTGCGCTTGTGTATCTTAATAAGTTTCTTGATTAATCAAAATTAATTACTACATAAATAACATTAATGTAAATTGCATGATATCACAATATATAAATGCATAAGAAAGAAAGTCTCAAGTGTTGCAAGGAATGAATTAAACAGTTCATTTTTATTGCCAATGCAATGGTGTGCTCACGTACATCAATGCTTGAATAAAGATCCTTTCACACTTAGATCTGTTGTTGCGGGCACTTGGAAAATATTATAACTCTCAAATGAAGAAATTGTAAGAGTTTTGCCACTTGACTACCAAAAACTTACTCCCAATTATGTACCTAGATGCTATATTTATAGACCTAGGAGTAACCTTGCGATATCAAATGTACGATATTGCATCTTGGGCCACGATATTGCGTACCCGATATTGTGTACCCGATATCACAACCACCCTGATATCGGAGCATTGAAAAACATGATTTATCAAATACAAAGACGAACATAAAATTTGTGGATTTACTTAAAGCTAATATATTGGCATCATGGATGGAATATTATTTAGTGTTACTTTCAATCTCTCCCTAGAGTGATATGGATAAAATAATATTTACTATTATTGATGGACTTCGTCTGAGCAGCATTACCAATTTATTTAAATATAAAGTCTATTACTATACAAAGAGCAAAGGAAAGGTCATGAATAGATAATTTGAAAAAAGTAAAGTAAGTCATTCAAAATAGAATCAATCTTCCAAAAAGAGTCCAAAAAGTACTTGATGATACTACTTGGTGCTTTGTAGTAGGATTTTCTAGTCTTTGGAATGCTCTGAATTTCACACCAATAAAACTATTACATTAATTTCTTTCTTTATGTAATCTAAATACATACATCTTTGTAAAGTTTTTGGATAGCAAATAATAGTGTGTTAAGAACATCTAAATTTTCCAAGTTACTTTAGAATGTGATTTGAATGATTGAATTATGAAATAGAATGAATTGAAACTTTATTATGTCCAAAGACCCATAAGATCTATTAGACAGATATTACATGTTCATGAAAAATAAAGATAGAATCTAAAAATTATAGGCTTTAGAGAAATATAAAAGTAGATAAAATTTTTCTTGTGTGGATTTTTTGCTCTATCAATATGATATTTTAAAGTGATGAGATGACCTATAGTAGAATAAAGAATCATCACCTAGAGGTTCAATGCTCATCTTGCCAAGGTGGATCCTTGTAAGGGTCAATGGACTAATGAAAGCTTAACGTTACTTTAGGAAAATTATTGGTATCTTATTTTCTTTGATCCATATTTTAAGTATATATTTTAGAATAATGCCCAAAATCTTCACAAGAATATTGCTCATTATTATCAATCTATAATTATCTAGATCTTTGCTTTATTGATCCATCATTCCTTTTTAAAACCCCTCTTATGTAGCCAAATTTAACTTCTTTTAGATGACATTCATATCAATTGCCTCTCCATTTTAAGCATTTTCCATATTAGTTATTTACATTAAGAACTATCCTTAATGCTAGTCTATTTATCCTCTACATTGTGTCATTAAAAAAAAATGAATCATGTATTACCACTATTATGAAATGTTTCTATTCTTTAATCACCATAAAATAAAGCTTGATAAAAATTTTCAACACCTTTAAGAGAAAAAGCATAGTTTGTTCCTCTCTTGCTTTGAATTAAATGTCAAAAATATTTAGGGATCTTTCTTTTATCATTTCTAATAAACTAATCTATCTTTGTTAAACAAACTCTCACTTCTTAGTTCAAATCAGATTTTTATATATCTTTATAATGTCTAATTATTTTTAAGTCTTAAAAAAAAAAACTTCATCAATGCATTGTTGATTATTTGTATTTTGACCTTTGGAAATATTAAGGACAATTGTAATTGGAGTTTTCATAAGACTTAACTAGATTTCAAATTTTCTAAATTTCATTTTAAAAATTGTTTTTCATTTTTGGAGTTCTTTTGAAGTGATTTTTCCTCATAAAATATCTAATTTGCTGTGTATTTGTTAATAATTTGAATTATGAAGGGTAATGACAAGATTTAATTATTTCTTCATCTACTTCAAAACATTTAATAATACTAACATTCTCTAGGCTAGAAAGAAGAAAATCAATATTAGAGCTACCTTGTGGTCCTCTAAAAGTTAATCCACCTAATTTTGAATATTTATTGATGTTTGATGAGACGCGACATGCACTGGGCCGCGATATCGCGTCTTCCCCTGCGATATCGCGTCTTACCCTGCGATATCGCGTACGTGATATCGCGTCCCGCCGTCATATCTATAAATAAGAGGCGGCACTCCCTTCATTTCCCAATCTTGGCTAGAAGTAGCGAAGCTCTGGCAGATTGATCACTCTAGAGTTAGAATTTTCCCATGTGCTCGTAGTAGGAGTCCTAGAGTGAATAGCTCTTTATTCGAGCAGCTTGTAACCTGAACCCAAGTTGTGTACGGCAATAAAGATGAACTTGATTGGATAAACCTTGCAGTACATGGTTTTATTGTTGCTTTCATTTACTGCTTTCCTAGTGCGTTCAAGTATGACTTGATTACGAGCGTCTACAGACGTGTACGGCTAGTCAAGGAATCGGCTACTCATTGCTAGGCTAGAACGTGTGATAAGTATGACTTAGTTACGAGCACCCACGGGTGTGTACGGCTAGCTAAGGAATCGGCTACTTATCACACTTAAGCTAAATAGGTGCCTCAGTACGACCACTTCGAGCACTTGCATTACGTGTGGCGATCCCAGTAACGATTAGCGTTTGGTAAGCCACAGTTGCATAGTTCAGGGTGAGTCTGGTAAGTGGGAACGGATGCTGACGCTAGTTAACTTAGACTTAGGACATTAGTTAGAGTTAGCTTAGTTTCTCAACCCTTTCCTCTGATAGCATAGAAGATAAACCGAAAAATACTAAAAAAATCATATACCTCAGACTTGCTTAACCATACACCATGACTCTTACAAGCAAGCCTGGGAAGACAATGAACGATTAACCCCAAGTGTTTCTTGTGGTGTTAAGGCATTTAGTCTGC
>MNCI01007092.1:179552-194457 GCA_015680685.1 Gnetum montanum
TCATTCACTTGGGTGCTTGGATGTTTTCTTCTTGGGTTTTCTTGTCGTTCCGATGTTACCCAATAATCGGAAGTTGAGACAATAAAAATAAGAAGTCTTTGCATGGTGTGGTCCCCACACATAAAAACACAAAACAAAAAAAAAATAAGAAAAAAGAAGAGAAAACAAAAAAAAGGAAAAAAAAAGAAAAGCAAAAAAAAAAAGTGAGGATTCAAAGCACACCCCTTAGATGAAATAAAATTTGGGCTGTAAGCACTGGTTATGGAACCAAAGTGTTCCCTCTAACTAAGGCCCTTCTCGCTTCCCATTCTCTCCTTCGTTTCGTCGGAATGGTGGTGGCTCTTCGAAGATGCATCTTTGTTATCCAAGTGGATGGTTTGACCAAATGCATTAATTCGAAGTCACTGGAAGTGGTTGGTTTGAGGCCAGAATTGGAATGAGATTTGCCAAGTCACATTAATCATGCAACACACCTGGGGCTGTACACCACCTTGCTCTTGGGATTCCATTCCACTTCTCTTCTTCCCATCCTTCTCTCCATGGTTCACCTCATTGCCAGTTGTATCATTGTATATACTTTGGTTGATGCTTTGTTTTCTTTTTGGTAAATTCTTACGGTTAAGACTTTAACTCTTGTTCCAAAGGACATTCCCAGAGCCCACGGACTCTTTGAATGTGGGATTGTCAGGGCATTAAGGGCATGAGCCTGCTTTGGGGAGGACCCACTGACATTCCTATTTGGAACATTAGTTAACTTCTTTTCCTTAACGTTTTGCAATTAATTAACATTTTTGTTCATTTCCATCATGACATCCTTTTTATCGATGCCATAGTTGTCCCTTTTTACCTATCATTCCTATTCCTTTTCTCTCTCCATTCTAACGCTACCGGAGGTTCGCGATTAGTCATGGGGGTACGGGGCCTGATTTTTCGATTTTTATCCTAAGCCCCGGATTTTTTCGTTTTTCTTCCTAACCCCTATACCTTCGGTAGTCATCATCTACATTTTCCCAGATCCATATTAGCCATACCACAACTTAGCCAAGGAACCTAAACCGAAGCAAGGTATGATTTACTTAATGATTCAATTACCCTTGCTAATATATGATTGTGTTGTGGGTGCAGATGGCCATCATACAACAACGGAATGGATCTGGAGCAAACACTTGGAGTGGAGCAGCATTGAAGCCGCTATGCAAGGAGTGGAATTGATAATGCGCTTACGGATGGACAACGAAAGGCGCAATCTAGGCGTTGGCAGCAACAAGACTCTTCTCTCTTCTTCTCTTCTATTCTCTCTCCTCTTTTCTCTCAGCTGCCAACTGTGGCCTGATGTCATTGTAATAAGGTGTTCACCCTTGTTGTCATGAACACCAGTTTTTGTCAAGTCTTGTAATAAAGACCGTTCACATGTCATCCCATTAGTTCCATTTCCCCTAATAATCCCATACCTACCTGATATCATTGTAAGGAACTCGAGGATGAGTTTTCATTCAGTCATGGGGGTATGATGAGACGCGACATGCACTGGGCCGTGATATCGCGTACCGTGATATCGCGTCTTACCCTGCGATATCGCGTACGCGATATCGCGTCTCGCCATCATATCTATAAATAAGAGGTAGCACTCCCTTCATTTCCTAATCCTGGCTAGAAGTAGCGAAGCTCTGGCAGATTGATCACTCCAGAGTTAGAATTTTTCCCATGTGCCCGCAGTAGGAGTCCTAGAGTGAACGGCTCTTTATTCGAGCAGCTTGTAACCTGAACCCAAGTTGTGTACGGCAATAAAGACGAACTTGATTGGATAAACCTTGCAGTACATGGTTTTATTGTTGCTTTCATTTACTGCTTTCCTAGTGCGTTCAAGTATGACTTGATTACGAGCGTCTACGGATGTGTACGGCTAGTCAAGGAATCGACTGCTTGACGGAATGCATGAGTATGACTCAATTACGAGCATTGGCTACTTGGTAACCCAGTAGCGTATTCCAGGATTCTGCGCTTGGTAATCCCAGTGGTAGTCCAATGTGTACGGCTAGTCAAGGAATCGGCTACTCATTGCTAGGCTAGAACGTGTGATAAGTACGACTTAGTTACGAGCACCCACGGGTGTGTACGGCTAGCTAAGGAATCGGCTGCTTATCACACTTAAGCTAAATAGGTGCCTCAGTATGACCACTTCGAGCACTTGCGTTACGTGTGGTGATCCCAGTAACGATTAGCGTTTGGTAAGCCACAGTTGCATAGTTCAGGGTGTGTCCGGTAAGTGGGAACGGATGCTGACGCTAGTTAACTTAGACTTAGGACATTAGTTAGAGTTAGCTTAGTTTCTCAACCCTTTCCTCTGATAGCATAGAAGATAAACCGAAAAATACTAAAAAATCACATACCTCAGACTTGCTTAACCATACACCGTGACACTTACAAGCAAGCCTGGGAAGACAACGAACGATTAACCCCAAGTGTTTCTTGTGGTGTTAAGGCATTTAGTTTGCGGAGTTCAACCGGATCGCGCGTGCACGCTCGTATTCGTATGGTTGAGTGTAGGGGTACCTCGCCACTCATCAATGTTATTTAGAAATAATAGATCTAGTTCTTATTACTCATCTAGACAAAATTTTTTCTTGTAATTAAATTGCTTATTTTTAGAGCATCAATTCTATTTTGCACTTTTCTAATATTAAAAAAAGCCATGATGATTCCAATGACTAATAAGGATTTGATTAGAACTAATTCTAGCATTAAAATTAGTACATGGATAAATATTTCCTCTATGAGTAAAACTAATAATATCAAGCTAAAAGACTAGAAGAAAAAATCTTGTGGTAAACGTTTTTGTTCATAGAGAGTAGCTTCTCTTAGGTTGAAAATAGCAAAAAGCTAAGAATAAAAAGGATTTTTGTTATAATATTTTTAACTAAACATATTGCTTATATTCATTTACCTTTTCTGTTTGAACTTGTTGATGCATAGAATTTCAAATTAAAATATTCAAACCTCCAAAAGGTCTTCAATGGTATGCATTTCTTTCATAAGGAAAAGCCAAAATAGAAAATTTGAATAAAATGTTTTGGAGTCTTTATTTTCCCATATCTTAACAACACCAAAAATGACAAATTTATTAAAGAAAGATATATCATATAACAACTTTACTTTATTTGCTAATGATCCACAATGAAGATATATAATATCTTTCCTATAAATTTTTTTGAATATTTAGTTATGGTAATTACTACATTACATTTTATATCCAAAAGTGCTATGAAACCTTCTACTCTCACTTTCAATTTTCTTCATTCTATAGATCTTTTTGTGAGTTTCCTTTTGGTGAGATCTTTATTAATCCAAATTTTATAATCTTTTAGGTGACTACAAGATTTTCAAACTTTGGATCTATCATCTATATCATGAAATTTTGAAACACCTTTTAGGTCTTAAAAGAACTACATCATTTATTATACACGACTGAATATGTGTTATGTCTTTTATTATTTAAACTTATTTTTGATCTATTTCTCAAGGTTATTTCAAATATCTTCTACCATTGAATTTATTTCTCAATGAGTATGTTTGGTTGCATGATTTGTTATATATGCAGATTTCATTTATATGGAATTAAGAAAATTGTTTGGTTCTGTGTAGTTCTTTATTGATGACTCTTGGGATTCTTTGTGGCATTCATTTCTAAGGTTTGTTCTCAAGTTCTTTTCAATTTTCAATTTTACATAAGTATTTCTTTTTCCAATTATTTTCTATTTTATCTCCCTTTGTCTCAACTCTTAAAAATCTACATTTTCTTTTAGAAAAATTTCTCTTGAGTACTAACAAGGATACTAAAGGATTTCATAGCATAGCATGAGACTTTTATGCAATTATAAAAGATTATAGAGGACTTGGCCTACCCAATCTCCTTCAACAAAGAACTCTTCTAGCTACTACTATTTTTTTAGAGTACAAGTTGTTAACAATCCATGGATAATTTTAATTTCGTATAGACTGTAATAAATTAAGCCAACCTACCATAGGAAAATGTGGATAGCTCATTGGTTTAATTAGCTTGTTTCATCTATTGATATTAAATGTTATGGTTCCCTTATTTTAAATGTCCTTTGGAGAGCATGGAGTAGGATTAGAAACATGGTTACTTGGAACCCTCCAAGTCAGTCAAGCTACTTTGGAAACCACTACTATTTGATGGATACCTATTGTAAAAGAGAAATGGATTGACCTAGAGTCCAAGTTCATGGTCTTCCTTTGATGCAACTAATTAGATTAATTTTAATTCATTGTAGAAATATATTATAGCCAACAATTTCTTCATGGTATAAATTAAGAAGATATGAAAAAATCCTTTTGTTTTAACAAGATTTGTTAACTTTGTTATTTTAGCATATCATAGTATGGACATCTCAACTTGAAAAGCTTGAGCTTAAATGGTTTAATTATTAGAGATTACCAAATAATGTTTCTTTTTATCAATTAAAATTATCCTTTATAATTAGATTGAAAATTAAATATAAGGATAATTCAAAAATTGAGAATATTCAGCTATCTTATAATTAATGGATGAGTATGTACAAGCAACTTTGGCTTTCTTTGAGGTAACCTAAGGTAATATCTTGGTTATCTTTATTACATAATATTCTATCACTTAGTTGTAGGTTACAACATTTTTCTAGTACCTAACAATCCTATCCATTTTGCAACCATATTGAAGATCTTCTTCATTTCATTCTACTTTGCCCTTAAGTGGATAGGCTTTGGGGAATAATTTTTAGCATTCTCCGTTACCCAAGATTGTAGGCTAGTTTGCATTTACTCTAAAAGGATGGGCTATGTTCCTAGGAGAAGTTCTATTTCAGTTTTAGCAACAACCTTATTCAATTATTTTTAATGAAGAAAATCCAATATCAATGATTAACGCTAGCTTTGAATTTCCTATGACTTTTACATGATTACAATAACAAGCTTAATTAGACAATATAAGAGAATAGAGAAAAGCTAGAACAACTTATGTAAATTTAAGGTCAATCCTTGTAATTTCAATATTTTACTTTATTGTATTTGTTTTTTGTTGATATAATAACTATTTTTTTATACTATCTATCTAACTTATATAAAAATGAAGGTTTTATTGAGGGAAAAAAAAACAAGACAAAAAAATAGAGAAGCTTTTATGCTTGTAATTTTTTATCATCTTAATTAATGAAAATATAGTAAGGTACAAATTTATAAATCTAGATGCGTATGACATAATAAGTAAAATGGTGGAGGTCTTCATGACATCATTCTCCACCAACTTTACATTGAGAATTGAAAATATGGTAAAGTAGAAATTTATAAATTTAGATGCACATGACATAACAAGTAAAAATGGTGCTCTCCATGACATCATTCTCCACCAACTTTACATTGAGAATTGAAATGTCCAGGGATATGCTCAATCATATCTTATGTCCCATGAGTTAAAACGTCGAGGAGCCATGCACCTAGAAGAAAAGTATACACAAATTCATATCAGTTCATAAATGCATGTGTGAATCATCTCATAGCATGGCGTGTAACCATCATAGGGATGGCATCGTCAACTATGTAACTATTGCACGCTTATTTAAATAATAATAAAAACGTTTTGAATTGCAACGAAGAAGCATATTAAAATAGTCGTTCAAATATGGGTTTAGCAAAATTTAGATCCTCTATAAAACCTCTAAGTCAGTTACGCAGTACCGACAGCAGATATCGACAGACTGACCGCCAAGCATATATGAACCATATTTGCTTATCCGGACATGCCGTCCATACAAACCAAGAGCATTCTTCTTGAGTTATTCCTCGTGAGTATTCCTGAAACCCATAATTGCAAAAGGAGAAAATCGAATGCTTTGTGACGTGGAAGGAATCAGAATGGGAAAAAGCTAGGCAGAACCAGACCCCTGACAACTAGCAAGGTACATAAGTAGGCGAAGAATTCTGACCCATGGAAAAAGGATGATGCCCAGCATCCGTATTATAATTTCAGGTCACTTTCATTGTAATTTCCTGTGGACGGAGAATTCTGTGACTGTTGAGGCTTATGGTAAAAGAATGATGCCCGTCCTTGTATTATGATTTCAATTCAGTTTCATATTGTTTTCCTGTGGACGAATTATGTGACTGTTGTGGCCCATGGTGAGAGGATGATGCTCATCCTCGTATTATAATTTCAGTTCAGTTTCATTGCAATTTCTTACTGCTTTTTCTGCCACATGACTTTAGGAAGAGACCAGCCTTGGCTGGTTACAGGAGATGGAATCAATAATTAACAAGGAGATGCAGAAGCTGTTGCTGCTTTTGCGAGCTCGGCCACTTGCAAGCGAGCTTGTTGCTCCTTCACGAGGTTGTCCTGTTCTTCCCTTCTTAATGGTTTTCTTTTCAGCAATTTTTGATTATGGGTTTTTAATATACTTACTGAAACTCAATTCGATGAACTGCTGGATTTGTGGGAAAAGAAGATATGAAAAACTTTAGAGAAACTGAGAAACTTAGCTACCTAAAATTTCAGTATTTTGCAATCTACTGTGCTGCAATGCAAACTTGCTAATATTGTATTCTGTGTAGTGGCTGCAGCCTATGTTCTTGATTTTGATCTAAAGCAAACACAGATTTTGATTAGATTCCATTTGCAGCAATGTGATAACGTGCATTATATTAGGAAGCAATCGTGAGGGGGAATGGGGGATCCAAACCAATTTTGTGACAGGGTAAGATATTGTGGAAACCCCTCAACTCTACCAGATCGACGTGAATTGTGAAATAGGCCACCGTTAACGAGCTTCTCAGCCAATTTATGTAAATGAAGTTGTCTAACTTCAGGCCTAAGCCATGTATGTCAAATCAATGTTCTTAGAGTTGTGAATAAACACTTTTTATAGAAAAACTTTGATTGATATGCTGTAGAAAATCTCCTTGAGAAACAAGGCTCCACGTGGATCTGAATGAATGGTTGCTAGAAATTCTTATTTCCAGCTCCACATTCAAGTTACCTGAAATCTTCCAACTAGGCTGGGAATAATTTTAATTATTTGCTGTTATATTATGTAGCAAATTACCCATAGTAACATGCTTAAATTTAGAGGAATTCAATATTGTGGGTAATTAGTTTACCAACGAAACAAACCCTCTAGCTTTTCCACTGTATCTCTCTTGTTTAATGGACGGCTCGTAGTCGAAGTTAGAGTTTTTATATTCAACGAAAATGCCTTAACATGCGTTTATTAGTGTTCGAGAATTTAATCCAGATTATACAAGCGATATTGCCTTTGTAATAATTTAATACAGGCAGCATTTTTGGTGGATCTGATTTGCGAATCACTACCAGACAATCTTGACGGTTTGTGCTTTTGTGCAGGGCCTACCATGAGGAGCCGCACATTGCTCTTGCATGACGACAATTGGAGGATCAGAAAAGATGCAGAGGAAAGGAGAGGTGAGCAGAGAGCTCCAAAATCTTGTGGAGGAGCAACACACTGGCTTGCCAGTGGACGAGCCGGCAAAAGCAGCAATATCAACAAGCAACAACTTGTGCGTTTTGTGAGATTCCATCTACCACTGGAACCACAGAAAGCCTTCACTCAATGTGCAAACTAAAACGCTTGCAATGAGTTGATTTGCTTAAAATCTTACTTAAGAAGTTTATATTTAATTTGCATTATCCAAATTTAATGCCTTGTTCAAAAGATTGGGATGTAATAAAACCTGAGTTTCAGTATCTTTTAAGTAAATTTTTAACCTTAATCCCTATCATCTTTTCCTTGTCTAACAAAATACATCGGCATCGGGTGCATAAGATTAGAGATTCAATGCTTATTCTACCAGAGCAAAGTTCTGGAAAAACGGATGAACTAAAGACCGAAAGCCTAACCTCGTTTTCTTATCTATTTGCAAAACCTTATGAAAAATAAAAGAAACCTCATCCATTAAGTTTTGGCCTCCGCCCATAAATTATCATGGTTAATGATGGTAAAGATTACATCATCACTGTTGTTTACCATTGTATGGAATTTTTTGAACCATTATCACGCAGAATATTTCGTATTTGATTTTGTCTGAATATGCATTTTTGTTTGTCAAACATGAATCAGCCTTTTTCCAGACGTGAATAAGTTAATACGTAAATAAGTTAACACATTTCCAAAGACGTTTCTGCACATTTTGAGATGCGTTTCAGTATCTGAAATACGTTGCATGTAGAAATTTTGGCAGAGATGCGAATCCATGGTGCATAGGTTTTCCTAAGTCTATGTAAAAAGATATCACTTTTCTTATTATTTTTTCAGGTTATTGGATTTATTTGCGGGCTATTTTGTTAAATCTATTTTGTTTGTTGAATCCATCAATTTTAAAATAGTTGAGAGATCCTTGGATCTTAAAGTTTTTATGGATCTTAAAATAGTTGAGAATGGAAAATTGATTTTAATCCCTATTCTTTTGATTAGTCTCAAATTTCTTGTAAGATTGAATTAGAAAATCTTCTTTTAGTTTTCAGAATGTTGAAAGTAAAATTATTCGCAACATTGGTACAATCCTCAAATCAGACTTAAAAATATTACTAGATAGTGTACAATGCACAAGTTATTTTGTAGAAATTGATTTACAACAAAGAAAGATAAAATTAAAACTCAAGGTTAATAATTAGCATTTTTGTTAGACAATTACATACTATAATTTGAGAGAATATTGTAGTTATTATCATCTTCAAGATTATATTATTGGGATTTGTCTTATTCTTAATAAAAAAGTTATTCGTGAGGAAAAAAGCAGTCATTTTTAGAAAAGGCAAATATTGTAATTTTCAACAAGCACAAATGAAATCTTCTTTAACAAGTTTTAAACATTTTACTAGTCCTTTTAGATTTGAAAGTGCCACTAAGCCCTTGATGTCTAACAAGAATTCCTCTTTAGATAAAAAAGACTTTAGTAGGAACTTGCAAAGAAAGTTCTTATGCATATGAATTTCACTTAGTGCATTGCAAAAAGAAGAGGGCAAGTGCCACTAAACCTTTAATATTTAACAAGAATTCCTCTTCAGAAAAAAAAAAACTTTTTTAGTAGGAACTTGCAATGAAAGTGCTTTTGCACATGGACTTTGCTTATTGCATTGCAAAAAGAAGAGGGCCGTAGATATTGATTTCAATTTAAAAACTCCTAAGTTATCTCCTTCTCTTTCTACTAATACTTCAAATGTTTTGACATCAGACAATGCTTTTTCATTTATTAGTAGCATGGATTGTGAGATAAATATTGAGCTTGAAAAATCAAGAATGGGGCTTCCTCCCTCACACTGCAATGCTAGTTTATTATGGAATGTTTAGGGCCTTTCTGATAGGTCCCAAGTAAAGATTGTAGAGAGTATCTTTCAAATTGACATTTATCTCTAAATTTTCTTTTCTTATAAGAGATTAAGATTTTAGTGTATAATATTAGTTTGGTTAGTAAATGCATTTTAAAAAACTGCAATATTTTTCTATTGCTCATGAAGTTAATAAAGTAAGTATTGACATTTTAGTTACTAAAAATTAAACTTGAAAAGTTCTAAATTTTGGCTTTGATGACCTTGGAAGAGTTATTTAGACTACTTGTTATAGTGAAAAGGAGACTTTGAACTTTGTAATATTTATGTTCCTAATAATTCAAAAGATTAATCAAAGGTTTAGAGATATATATTCTATCTCTACATAAAGTTCCTTGAATCATTGGAAGTGATTTCAATATGGTTAAAAGTTACTTAGAAAAACTTTGTGGTCTTACTCTTAATATGCTTTCACAAGGAAAAGAAGATTGGTGTAATTTAAAAAAAAAATATTTTCTTTTTGATGTTGACTCTTTATTCCCACATAATTTAAATGAGAAGAATTATACTTGGTCAGCAAGAAAATAATAGAATTTATTGTTAGCTTGATAGATTTTACATCTCTAATGTTTCTTTTTGGAAGCCTACAAGTAAGTAGAAGTGCATATAGATGCTACTTTGTGAGACCGTTTTCTTATTCGTACTTTTCTCTTTGAAATTAATTTTTCATTCTTTCAAAAATAGTAGCTTTTTTATATGAATGCTAATATGTTTATAGGATTTAGTGGGGAAAATATCTTGAAGTCTTTAGAGAATGCAGAAAAGAAAAAATCCCTACTGGTAATATTGGTTGAATTGACTAGTAGTAATAAACTATTTGTAGAGTATAAAATTATGTAAGATGGTTTGGAAAATAATTTGTTAAATGAAAGTATCAAGTTGAAGAAGATCTTCAAAATATGCTGAGCATATATAACCTCTCTTAGACCAAAATGTCTTTAATCTTAAAACTCAAAAACCCTTGACTAATACTCACTATGCTAAATAGTGTTGGGATGCTTTTGAAGCTAAAAGTATTCTCACTAAAAGTTACATATCCTAGCTGAAAATTGAAGATGAACCTTACAAGTGTTGATGCCAACATCATCCATGCTAGGCATGGGGCCATGAACAACAACAATTAGCTAGGTATACAATAGATGCCATTGGCTAATCTATATCGGTCTAGAAATGGTTAATAGTAGAAACAACATGTGCATAGTTAGCAATGGGTAGTAGGGGCATGTCAACTGTCTACATGTGACAATGATAGTAGTTAACACAACAACGGTAGCTCTAAATGGCACACTACACATGGCATGATGGTGGTAAGTTCCCTTGGTGGTGCATGTTAGAGGCTCTCCTAGTGGTAGAGGTGATGCATGGCATGACGACAGTGCATGCAGTAGGCTCTTGAATAGTGGTAGTTATTGCCATGCATTAGAGACACGTCTGTAGCAATGTAGATGATGCCTGTGCATTAAAGGCATGTAACAGTGATAGGTGGTGCATTGTTGACGTGCGTGAATGGCACGAAATTGCTCCCTCGCTCTCCTGGTGACAACACACATGGTAGTTAGTGTGACAGCGGTGGCAGCTCCAGACTACATGCTGCACAAGATGATGACAATGTGTCATAGGTCTCCCTCTCAATAGCAATGGTTGGGGTTTTCCTGCCTAGAAAAGGGTACCATTGGTGACGATGGACTGACAATAGCAGTAGGAGACTAGGGAAAAAGATTAAATTTACTAGTTACTTACGATATTTTCATTAAGTCTTGAAATTTAAGATAATTATTCAATTTAAGTCTCCTCAATTTTTAGTTTGGTTTACTACTTTGAAATGTCACATAGCCTCTCCAAATGAGACTATTCCTAGGTTTCCATACCTATACGAAAAGCACCCTAGGCGATAGTCTCCCTAAACAAGTTTTCTCAGGTGTTGATGTGTCCAAAATGTATGCATCAACACCTTTTTGGCACTAGAAGGAAGGCTATGTAACATTTCAAAATGGTAAATCAAAATGAAAGCAACTTCAATGGACCTTGAATCTCTATCCAAGTGAACCCCTTTGCTGCCCACTTAGGCACCATTTATACACATTTCTCTAACTTATTCTTTATTATTTCTCAATAAAGTTTTAAGTAGTAGGTTTTGTGTGCAAAATATATTTGTTTATTCTCTATGCATTATTCAGATTTATTATCATTTTCAGCTTTCAAAGTTTTATTTTTATTACCCTATTTTACATTTTGTAAGTCTTTGGTTGATCTACCAAATTGGCTAGGATGCCCTAAATCCCATTTTTCATGGAGGCCTTAGGGAATTGTGAGTTGAGGACTATTATGCATCGGATCCATCAGTCTTTCTAGCGATCGATTTTTCTGGTCACAATAGTTTTATTAGTCCTAAAAGGAGGGCCTTTGCCCAATTCCTATGCCAAAATTTGTTAACCATATTGCCAACATTGTTTCCTAGTAGTAAATTTGCATTTTTTTACAACTAAGACCTTGGAAATCCAATGTTGTCCTTACCTCCCATGTAGCAGAAAACCCAGTGTGGAAGTTGCAGGTGGTTAGGGTGTTGAAATTTCACAACATTTGTAGTGAATTTTCAGAACAAAACTAGTATGGAAGCTGTAACAACCATTTAATTTTTTTGTCACATTTTTGCCACAAAACTAACATTGGTTTCCACACCAACCAAACCTACTTTCTCCTCCTTTGTGGTAAAATTTGGTAGCTTGCCAAAATCATTTTGGAAGCTGCTAGGTTCCCATTTTGGTCTTCAAAAGTTTCCTCCTCTCTCTAACATTGAAATAGAAGGGGTGATATTTCAATCATCTCATCCTCCTTTCCCACCTGCCATACCCAGCGTAGAGGTAGCTAGGAGGTCAATGTAGAGAGTGTTTAACATCAATGTTTCCAGTTTTTCATTTTTGGTAAAGGGGTAAACCTCCTTATCCCTGAATTTACTAATTTATTAAATGCACCATTATTAGCCGTTCTTGCTTCCTTTGATCATTTTTGAATTTCACTTTTTGGAATCCACATTTATTATTGCCCTTTATAACCTGTTTTAAGCCATTTGTTGCATCTATAATTTTTAGCCTCTCCCCCTATCAACATTGGGTTAGAAGGTGTGAGATTCTTGCTATCTCATCCCTCTTCTTTCTTCCCCTTGCCATACCCAACATAGAGGCAATTGGGAGGTTAGTGTGGGTGAGGTTTAACATCTACTTTTTTTAGTTTTCCATTTTTGGTAAAGGGGCACATTCCCCTTGCCCATCAATTTCTAATTATAGTAAGTGCTCCATTTATGAATTTCACTTGTTGGAATTTGTTTCTATATTCATTTTTCCAAGTTGAGAAAATTGGTAGCCTACTAAAATGAAGTTTTAGTGAAAAAACCCAAACTTTCCACTTTGGTTTTTAGCTTTCCCCTCAACAACGTTAAGTTAAAAGGTGTGAGATTTCCATTATCTCATCCCCCTTTTTCCCCCCCTACCATACCTAGCATAGAGGTAGTTGGGAGGTCAACATGGGTGAGGCTTAACACAAACTTTCCTAGCTTTCCATTTTTGGTAAAAGGGTAACCCCATTACCCCCACTTACTAATTATAGAAAGTAATTCATTTTTAGCTATTTTTGTTTCCTTTAAATAATTTTGAATTCCATTTGCTAGAATTTACTTTTATTTTTTCATTTATAGCATGTAATAAGCCATTTTCAACACTATAGCCATGTCTTTCCAATAGTATACCAAATTTCCATTCACCCTCCAACAAGCCATGAGGGTCTATGACCCCAAAGATTCTACCATCATCAAATGTAGGTGATCTTTGAGGGTCAGAGGGGAAAGTCTCAACTTTACCTCCATAAATGAAGATCGTTATCATTACATTTGCACTAAATTGTAGGCTAACCTCATGATTCCACATGTGGAAGCAGAGGAAAAAAGGAAGTTTGAGCTTGTACATTAGAATGGGAAAGAATATTTCCCTTCCATGTATGATCAAATACCTCTAATTGATGTGTACACTAGCATCCTAGCTCAATTGATTGCAATGGAAGAGGAAGATGATAAGTGTAGCTTAGAAGAACAATAAGAGGAGGAGAATGAATTTAGGGTAGAATCTGAGCCCAAAAACATCCTAGAAGGATTATTCCAACAAACATTTCCCAAGGTCATAGTGCCTTCCTCTAACGCATTTGTTTTCTCCATGGATATAGTGCCACCATCTTCCACTCCTTCCTACCTTACCATGATTGGTCCCACATTGGTCATAGCCATATATCAAACTCAATTAATGCCATAGCCAACAACCTATAACATATCTATGCCATTTGCCACACAACCTCAAACTGTGCAACCATTAATGGCATTTTTTACAGCCACAAATCCATTAGCTATCCTTGTGTGGTCCACCATGGTTTCCCAAGCAACAAAAGGATCACATATCCCCTTTATTTCATTTGTGCCTTAGGTACCCACAAAAACATCCTTTTCCTTGTTTGATCCATAAGCTACAACCATGATGAAACCTTTTGCTTTGATCTTGTAATCCATAGTGAAGCCACAAGCCTAACAACAAACACCACAACCATATGCGCAAATCTCAAAATCAATAGGGTCATCATAGTGCTTGGATTCAGCCTTCTAGATGATCTAGGACCTAATGGATGATGATGAGTGGTGAGATACCCCTACACTCAACCATATGAATACGAGCGTAGCATGCACGATCCGGTCAAACTTTGCAGACTAAATGCCTACAAGCCCCATGGAACACTTAGGGTTAATCATTCGTTGTCTTCCCAGACTTGTAGTTGTCACGGTGTATGGTCAAGTAAGTCCGAGGTATATGATTTTTATAGTATTTTATGATTTATCTCCTATGCTATTGAGTTGAAGGGTTGAGAAACTAATTACTAACTCTAACTAATGAACTAAGTCTAAATTACCTAGCATCAACATTCATTCCCACTTACCATACACACCTTGAACCAATGCAACCGTGGCTACCAAACGCTAATCGTTGCTGGGATCACGACGTGTAATGCACATGATCGAAGTGGTCATACTGAGGCACTTAACTAGGAGGAAAGGGTTGAGAGAATCTAATCTAGCCTAAGTGAAATGAGCATCCATTCCTTGATTATCTGTACACATCCTTAAATGCTTGTAATCAAGTCGTACTCATTTCGCATTACTAGGAGATAAGGGTGAGAGAGAAAGTAATAAATAACATTAAATAAAATCCTATTCCATGCACTACAAGGTTTATCTAGGAAGTACATTTTATTTCTGTACACAACTTGTGTTCAAGTACAATGTTGCTCGAATAAAGATCCATTCACTTTAGGACTCCCACTGTGGGCACATGGAAAATATTCTATCTCTGGAGTGATCAATCTGCCAGAGTTTCCCTACTTCTAGCCTAGGATGAGGAAACAAGGGAGAGCTACCTCTTATTTATAGATATGATGACGCACCGTGATATCGCATACGTGATATCATGGCCCATGCGATAT
>MNCI01007092.1:194845-226509 GCA_015680685.1 Gnetum montanum
TTTAGAATGGAGAAAGAAAAGGAGTAAGAAAGATAGATAAAAAGGGACAACTATGGCATCGATGAAATGGATGTCAAGATGGAAATGAACAAAATAAAATTAATTGCAAAAATGTTAGGGAAAATAATTTAACTAGTGCACCAAAGAGGAATATCAGTGGATCCTCCCCAAAGTAGGCTCATGCCCTTAATGCCCTGACAAACCCACATTGAAAGAGTCCGTAGGCTCTAGGAATGTCAATTGGAACAAGAGTTAAAGTCTTAACCACAAGAATTTACCAAAAAGAAAACAATGCATCAACCAAATATATACACTAATGATACAACCGACAAGGAGGTGAATAATGGAGAGAATAGAATGGAATGGAATCCCAAGAACAAGGTGGTGTACAACCCCTTGTGTAGTTTATGATTAATGTGACTTGGTAAATCTCATTCCAACTCCAGCCTCAAACCAACCACATCCAGTGACTTGGCATCAATGCATTCAGCCAATCCATCCTCTTGAAGTAACAACAATGCACCTTCAAAGATCCATGACCATTCCGACGAAAAAAAGGAGAGAATGGGAAGTGAGAAGGGCCTTAGTTAGAGGGAACACTTTTGGTTCCCTAACCAATGCTTGTAGCCCAAGTTTATTTCGTCTAAGGGGTGTGCTTTGAATTCTCACTTTTTTTTTGTGTTTTGTGTTTTTATGTGTGAGAACCACACCGTGCAAAGACTTTGTTATTTTTATTGTCTCACCTTTCGATAATTGGGTAACATCGGAACGACGAGAAAACCCAAGAAGAAAACATCTAAGCACCCAAGAGAATGGCCAACGCAAAGGCATCAAGTTCCCTTGAAGTCACACCCTTTTCAAACCTTGAGTCCTTCCTTAGTTTGAGAAGTGCCCAGTCACCGATTCGTTAAAGTTCTTATTAGAAAAGGATTGTACATTTCCAAGCCAAGAGAGACCATAGAAACTGGTGGATGGATGGATGAAGTGAACTCATTGCCTACCATATCAATAGAAACATACCTTAGTATCAATATCGTGACTTAAAGGTAAAAACCAAACATTAGCAATCAAAATGAAAATAGTTCATACCATCGTTCCGAACACTTATTGGGTGACAAACTTATAGGGTGGATCACACACACACACACACACACACAAATGGAAAAGTATAACGATGTTGTAAAACAAAAACAAGAAGAGTAAGAGAAAGTTGTAAAACAAAAACAAGAAAAGTTGAAGAAAGCTGTAAAACAAAAACAAGAAAAGTTAAAGAAATTGTAAAACAAAAATGTGTAAGAAAAAAACGTGTAAAACAAAAATGTGTAAGATAAAAACTTGTAAAACAAAGATGTTGTAAAACAAAAATGCGAACGTGTAAAACAAAAACTTAAAAAGAACCGAGGGCCCCCATATGATTAGCATAGATGGCCATCTCCCCCATGACTGAATTGCAAGGGAGAGATCCGAAATAATGAACATCTATTTGAATTTCATAGAAGTGCCCAACTCCTCCCAATTGATGATCTTAGGTTGAGGGGTGAGAGTTGGCGACGCTTATATTCTAATGTGTCTATGCCTTCATTATTGGCATGGTTTGTCTCATTAGTTCGTTCCATGCATATTTGTTTGCTCTTTCGAGTAGCTATCAACCATGGGGTGTCTACTACTTGTTGTGTGGTTGCTATATATAGGCATCTTTGTTTCAAAGTTTCAAGGGCACACCTATTACATGGAGGCATTTCCTCCATGTCATCACCCGATGAATCACTGTATGTGATGCATGGAACTTTCCTCTTCTCGATCTTTCCATAAATGTTTATCTTAGAAATTTCCAAGGAAAGATCATGAATCCCTAGGTATGCATCTACTGTACTTAGCCATGAGCTTCCCATTATATTTGGGAAGTCGCCTTCGTTGTTGCTATTAACTTCTATTACCAGGAAGTCAGCTAGGTAAGACCAACCACACACAGTGGTAACAATGTCCTCCACCAATCCCAAGGGAATGGTGATGGACTGGTCTACTAGCTCTAGTTGGATGTTGCTCTCCTTAAGTTGGGGTAGGTTCCAGGCTTGATACATCTCTCGTGATATTAAATTGACTTCAGAACCTGAGTCAAGAAGAGCCTTATGTGGTTTGTTCCTGATGATTTGTAAATAGATTAAGGGGCTTCCAGGATCAATTAGTTTCCTGGGAAGGTGGCCTACCTTGATCCAGTTGGTTACGGTATGCGTTAACATAACCATATGTGTACAGCTCTGTTGGACTGAAGGGTGCTCCGAAGTGTTAGGTGGTGGAGGAGTGTACCTAGACTTAACCACTTGTTGTTGCAAGAGTTTGTCTGGGCTTTTGGTTCTGAAGAAAGGTCTTTTCCTTTTATAGTTGTTAGAAGTAGTAGCAGGTTGAATATTTACAGCTCTCACAACATTACGTTGCTATGGTTGAGTAGGGAGTTCCCCTTGCATTGTTGGAGCAGGAGGTGTTATGGGAACTATAGGTGGAAGAGGTGTGGATGGAGTTGGAGGATGGTGTATATGTGGGATGTCTCCCGGAGGAGAAGGAGTCCTCCTAAAGTACTCCCAAACTTGGTAGTGATGTTGGGAGTTTTGTAACTCATAGAGTCACTTGGAGAAACTGACTACTGCACATAATAGCCATAAGGATCAGGTTTCCTGTAAGGATGTTGTTGTTTTGGCAGTGGCATCCCCCATGATTGTGGGTATTGCCACTGCTGATGCTGTCCGATGGGTTGTGGTGGAGTTCCACTTGGATAGTATGTTAGTGGTTGGTGGAACTGCCTTGGGTTACCTTGAGGATAAGGTAACCTTCAGGGTGTTTGCCATTGGTTGAGTCTTGGGTTAAGTGCATACACCCTAGACTCTTGTAGATGTGAGATGATTGGACAACATTGCTTAGGATGGTCATAGTGGCAGATCTCACATCCACCGTCATCATCTATGTCTGAATCCACAACTTCATTGGAGATAGTAATTTTCCCCTTACCCTTGTCATGTGAAGAGCCTAAATCTCTCTGCTTTTTCTTGTCCTTGTCACTACCCCGTTCGTCCTTAGACTCGTCTACAATTTTCAAGATAGTTTCAAGTCTGGAGTCTAAGGAATCCTACAATTGATCCATCTTAGCCGATACTTCTGTTGTTAGTTTTTGAATCGGCAAGGTTTTTCTGTTCACCAACTCTTTGAGTGGTGACTCATCCTCTTCATCACAAAATTTCACTTCCTTCTTTCGAAGTGAGGGATCATGGTTGTATTCTTTCGTACTCTCTCTTTTTTGTAGTTCACCTTCTTCTTTTGCTACTTGTTTCAACAAGCAATGAACTTCATGGGCTCTAAGCTCTGATAGTCTCCCTTGGGCATAAGTCCCAAGGGTTCTTCTAGTCTCATGCCTTAGCCCATCTATGATGTGACAAAGTTGATCCTACTATGTGTAACCATGGCCCAGGCAACGATGTAACAATGTGTAGTAGTGGGCCATGGCAGCATCCAAGGGTTCATGAGTTCCTTGCTTCCAGCCTTGGATCTGCTTATGCAAATTAGACACTCTGGAGTATTTTTGATATTTATTGTTGAAGAGTTCTAACATCGTACTCCACCTCCTGATGGTTTCCGATTCTAAGGACCGGTGCCAACTCTTTGCTTTCTTGGTGAGTGTCCTAGAAAACAACTTAAGTTTTTGCCACTCGTTCTCTATGTTTTGCAAGGTGCAAGCATCGTGGAATGCCTGTAAATGATGCTACGGATCAGGGTTGTATCCCCCTTCAAATCATGGGATGTTGTTCATTTCTAAGCATTTGATCGGACTATCTTTTAAATGCCTTGTGGGAATTCTAATAGCCTCCATTATGTCAAGCATACTTCAGGTTGCAAGTAGGGGTTCATCATGATCATCTCTTTCATGACACCTATGATGTCTTTATTGTTCCCTACTTTCCCTTCATTCATGCCCTTTTCCTCTTTCTTGAATCTCTCGTTGAGGTCTCTCATTTTTCTTACCTTTATCCTCTTTGTTATGCTCGTGATGATTGCGCCCGGATGTGGAAGGAGAGGGTGAGTGATGAGATGAAGGAGAAGAGGAAGGAGAACCATCACCATGGCGATGCTTCTTACCTTCTCTTCGGCTGCTACGGCCCCAATCATGGTGACGATCTAAGTGCCCGTCCTTATTATGAGTTGTTGTTCCCTCTGTGAATAGTTGGTGTTCACAGGGATCAGAGCCAGGGTTATGTATTGTTGAGCATAGGTTCTAATACCCCACCTCCTCACCATCGTTAAGAGGGGGAACATATTTTGATAGCAAACCTATTATGAGTGGTTCACCATCTTCGAGTTTGCTAAGGACGTGCAGGCCCTTGCCCTTCAACAGTGTATGTTGGCTCTTCTGCCTTGAGTCCCTCATATGTTGTAAAGTTGTGGGATGGTAATCCCTCACGTAAAAATTTTCCATAACGTATTCAATGTATAATTTTTTCATGCCAATCTGTGCCAAAGCACAGAGAAGCATGTTTGGGATTGCATGATCTGGAGGTAACATGATGTTACCTTGCAAATCTCTCCGTCGTAGCTGTTCATCTTGATGGAGGATAAAGGTAAAGTTTGGAATATACTCATCGGGATGAGTATAGACTATCCAGTATTGTTTAGGACTTGGTAGATTTTGGTTATGTGTTTTTGATTGCCGACTATTTTGTGTATGGTTTTTAGGTGGTGAGTTGCTCTTATGAGAAGAAGAAGAAGACATAGTGTCTTATCGGTGTGCTAATTACCGTTATATAATTTTTTATCTTGATTAACCCAAAGGTTTGTTTAGGCTTCCAACGATGTGAGTGATATCCTATGTTCTATTTAGTGCACAAACACTTAGTCCCCAGCAACAGTGCCAATGATGAGTGGGGAGATACCCCTACACTCAACCATACAAATATGAGCGTAGCACGTGCGATCCGGTCAAACTTCATAGACTAAATGCCTACATGCCCCATGGAACACTTAGGGTTAATCATTCGTTGTCTTCCCAGACTTACTTGTAGTTATCATGGTGTATGGTTAAGTAAGTCCGAGGTATATGATTTTTATAGTATTTTATGTTTTATCTCCTATGCTATTGAGTTGAAGGGTTGATAAACTAATTACTAACTCTAACTAATGAACCAAGTCTAAATTACCTAGCGTAAGCATCCATTCCCACTTACCGTACACACCCTAAACCAATGCAACTGTGGCTACCAAATGCTAATTGTTGTTGGGATCACCACGCCTAACACACGTGCTCAAAGTGGTCGTATTGAGGCACTTAACTAGGAGGAAAGCGTTGAGAGAATCTAATCTAGCCTAAGTGTGATGAGCATCCATTCCTTGATTATCCGTACACATCCTTAAATGCTCATAATCAAGTTGTACTCAACCCACAATACTAGGAGATAAGGGTGAGAGAGAAAGCAATAAATAACATTAAATAAAATCCTATTTCATGCACTGCAAGGTTTATCTAGGAAGTTTGTCTTTATTGCCATACAAAACTTGTGTTTAGGTACAATGTTGCTCGAATAAAGATGCATTCACTTTAGGACTCCTACTACAGCCACATGGAAAATATTCTATCTCTGGAGTGATCAATCTGCCAGAGTTTCCCTACTTCTAGCCTAGGATGAGGAAACAAGGGAGAGCCACCTCTTATTTATAGATATGACAACGCACCACGATATCACATACAAAATATCGCAGGGGACGATGTGATATCGTGTACGTGATATCACATGGGATGCGATATCACGATGGCTGCGATATCACCTATGCAATATTGCGTTTGATCAGAAAAGTTGAGGCTTAAAGCCTCTACTTCACAAAGTGCAAGATTCTACCAAGATGATCCAATCAGTCTTATGGTCCCACCCTTAACAATTCCTCTTAGTGTCCCTATTCCCTAGTCTAGCAAATACAATGGAGAAGGTGACCCTAATGCTCACCTTATAACCTTTATATTTGAGTGCTTACTCTTGTAGTCATGGCCTCATACCATCATGACGATTTTTCCTATGTCCTTGATTGGAAAAGCACTTGATTGGTACTACGCCTTACCTAGAGCATCCATATCCTCTCTAGAAGACTTCATAGCCCAATTTGTTAACCACCTCACGTATAACTTGATGCCTAACACAATGCTTGACCAACTGATGAAGGTCAAGTAGGGATTCCTTGAGCCCATGCATAAATTCATTCAGTGGTGGAATGGACTACTGAATGAAATACCGAAGCCTATAGCTAAATACCACTTATTAGCCATATTTAATGAGGAGTGAATGACTTTATCAAGTCCAAGCTCCACTACCTTGACTTGTAGTCCCTTAACTAGGAATTTTTTGAAACTTAAAATATAAAAGATGTTGTAGAGGCTAGTCATGATTTAGCCTATGTAGTATACAAAAATCAACATACATGGAGAGACAAAGAGAAAAACAAACAAAAAAAATACAATCGTAGCAGCTGTAACTAAAGAAACAAAGATCATGAACCAGGGGCCAAGGGCCAACTAATCCAAGGAACCTACTAATGACCATAATAACTAACCATCAACCTCTAGAGCTACTACATCAACAACAACTAGACTTAATTTCAAAAGAAAGGATAGATCTAAGTACACTACATAGCCATTAAAACCATCCAAGCTATTAGATCAACTTTTGAAAAGTGGACATAATAGATGTCTAAATCTTCCTAAAAGAAGCATGATAGACTTTGTGAAATAGTCAAAGACCTCACTAGAGTAATGAAACATGAATTTAAACTACCTAAGTACTTAAAGTTAGACCACTTCTACTACTATTACCATTTACCTAGTCATGACACAAACTTTTGCCTCGCATTGAGGGATGACCTACAAAGGATGATAGATAGGGGAGAGCTGGTCTTAGATGCTTCCAACCTAGTATGGCCACAGAATCAATTGGTGTAGGTTTACAAGGAATCGTTGAATGCTAATGACAACCCTTACATTGTTTTAGCATTCAACATTAATGACAATAAAAAACCCCCAAGAGAACCATTCATGATTCGATTACCCCCTTTTGATGAAAAGGCTTCTTTAGCTTCCCATAGCTCAAGATCATCCTTTATCATAAGAGTACCATCATGAGTGCCTTTGAGGAAACCTTTTGTCATTAAAGTGACCCAGCCTAACACAACATAAACAATCATAGCCTAAACAACTGCATAATGACCGCCTGTGGTCACCAATGCTATTGCCTCTTCCTCATAACAATCTTTAGCGAAACAAAGGAAGAGGCATAAGTAAAAGCCCAATGAAAAGGGTGATAAGTAGATGGAGGCACAAAAGGAAGTGGGTCCATTGAAGGCCACTTCCATTTTGGCTATACCCATGACCTCCTTTGCCCAACTTGCTCCAATCAAAAAGTCACAGGAGGAAATCAAAGCCCATAACTAGAACAACAAGGAAAAGCCCCAACAATAATCACAACCTAAATTCAAAGTTCTTATTTTGGGATGCACTGAAGAAGTAAAGCACAACTAGGATGAAAAGCTCGTGTCCAATGATAAAAACTTCCTTAGTGCAATAGATCAAGTCAGGAAATTCCTCAAGCAAAATAATACAACCTTAAGCTTGTATGAACTGATCATGATTTCTACCATACATCATGAGGTGTTATTCAAAATGTTGACTTTTATTCCTATTAGTGAGGACATCCCCACTAATGAGAAAGACATCCATGCAGTGATGGTCCCTCCCTCACCAAAGGGGAAGAAGTCAACACCTCTAATATTTCATGATAGCAAAATTAAGGTTAGTTCCCAAAATGATGAAGTAACTAGAACTCCTTTATTCATAACCATATGCATAGGGTAATTTAAAGTACATTAGGTTCATGTTGATGATGGAGCTACAACTAATGTCATCCCATGCATCATTAATGTACACCTAGGCTTAACTAAGTAGATACAACCTACAACCATCGCAGCTCTTAAGTCCTTTAATGGATTAAGGGTTTTTGTCAAGGGGTCAATCTCCTTGGATTTTGTGGTAGGGAAGTAATTCCCCATAATTTCCAATTTCTTGGTGGTGGAGGAGACACCAAGATTCAACCTGATTCTAGGAAGACCTTGGTTGCTTCGTTATGAGCTATGTCCTCTCCCATCCATCAAGAAATTTACCTTCCTTACAAGAGAGGTGAAATCATCATTCATGGTGATAACATTGTTCCCTTGGTTGTCAACAACATAAACATAGAGTAGGGGTTTGAAGTGGAGCTTCAAGAAGAAGCTCCTAGCCATGAAATCCAACAGCTCAAAAGAGAGCAACAACCCAAAAATGATAACAATAAGCAATAGGGTGCATTATGGGATGGACTTCCTTTTAATATTATAAGTGAAGAGGATGGTGAATATAAGCTTGTGCAGAAATAGACCTTACTCATTCCCTAATATTACAAATATTAGGAAGAATCTGCACAAGTGATGTTCACCTTAACCTTCTCCATCCTATGCCCTTATAACCAAATGCATGGATAGCCATTTAGCCTAACCTTTCCTTTTCAATTTGTTATACTCTTTCATACATTTTTATTTTACTTTTTATACATGAAGCTTAGGCATGTAGCCTAAGCTCATTTGAATTTTTGCTTATTTATTGTAGCCTTTCTTTACTTTTACTTATATTATGAACATAAAAAATTCCTTAAAACATAAAATTGCCAAAATAATGGTTTGCTAAGACCTTAAACTAGAATCATAACCCACCATGGCCTTAAACTAGCAATGTAGCCATAATAACACATCAAGGCCCACTATGGCCTTAAACTAGAAACACAATATAACTCATGCTTGTGATGGCCTAAAACCAGCAAGCATCTTGTTTATTATTATACTTATTTTTGTTTAGCCTATTATCACATCGATCAATGATTTAATGTTATATCCAAGACATCAACATAGCCATTCTCAATGTTCACAACATTTACAACGTCTATTACGACTATAGATATATACAGATAAAATAAAACCAAATTTAAATTTAAAGTTAAAGTATCCATAACATACATAGCTATGGCCAAATTGTGTGGGAAAAATGTCAAAAAAATAATAATCATCTATAACATAGTCTTGGCTAATCATAGTCATCAACATGAAAATAAAAACAAATAGAAAGACAAGCTAAGTTGATGGAGGCTACTAATTGACATCAAGAGGAGGAAGTGGTGGGTCATTTCCACCCTCACCGTTGGGGCTACCAATGTCTACTAAGTTCTAAAATGCAAAAACATATAGCCAGTTAGCAACCAATAGCCAAAACCATGAAAAAAAACTAAAAATAGAAAACATAAAATATCTTAAACCTATGGAGATTTCCTCTCCATTACTTCTAGGAGTACATGTGAAGGGCCTTCCTCCAAACAATGGAGGATCTAGTCCTTTTTCATGTTGACCCAGTCAATATTCCCAAGATCAATGTTAGAAAGGCTGCCAGTCTTATCTATAGTAGTCCAAGTAGGTGGCTCTCAGGTAATAGCAGCCTTAGAGGTCTTGCTTGTAGTAGTCATAATCTAAGTAGTAGTGGATTGCTTCACCATGAGAGTACTCTCAAAAAGCTAATAAGCACTCTTGGCTTGGATCCCTTGGATGAACAACTCTCTCTTGCATCATTCAATTGATTCCTTCTTGAGCCACTTAAGGTGGGCCCACAATCTTCCTTGTACTGTCACTTGTGGGCCTTTTATTTCTTACTCCATCTTTGGACCCAAGCATAGTGGTCTTTCCAGTTCTCAACCTTCTAGGAGATGAGGTCAATTTACATCTATTGTTTCATCATTTCTTATAGGATTGCTATTTTATTCCAAATGGTGTGCTAGTAGTGAGCCCACATGATCTCCTTGGTTTGCAATTCCATTGAGTTAGCCACTTAGCTTCCACAATGGCCTTGTGATCTCAGAGATCTATAATAGTTTCTTCTTGTCATTGAGTCTTTTCCCTTAAGTCCATAACTTCCTCCCATAGGGATTCGTTGGACCTCTCTAGCTTTCATGAAGTTTTTATGCACAACATTGTTAGATTAGTAGTAGTCTCATGCAACTTCAAGGATACACTAGATACATCAAAGGAAAGCTTAGGAAAGAAGTCAATCTCCATGTCTCTATTGGGCTCCCACTCCATAGAAGGGACTACATAAGCATGAAATATAACCATAAACATAATGTATGATCTAAGATGGATATAACATAAGCATAACCTATGACATAGCCAAATAACTAAGGCACATAAAAAAAAGTCCTTACCTATCTCAAGTTCAACCTATTGAAATTGGCCAATGATATCCTTAGTCATCCCACACATGAACTCCACTTTGTCTAGAGTCTCTACCCATCGTTTCACATGAAACTTAGGGATAGGGGCTTGCACTGGTAGCTTAAGGACTATTGTAAGCATAACAATCATTGAATGGTTAGGATAAAAATAAAAATTAAACTATAAGATATAACGAAAATATTAAGGCATGGGCATACATAGCTACTCCTCCTCTTCCTCCTCTAGGATGATGATGGGGGATGTACCTAGTATTGTCTCACCGAACAAGGCATCTAGATCATTTATATCTGCATTAACAAATCCTTCAACTACAGGTTGCTTTAGGAGCATATCTTCTAAATGCCTTTGTTTTGCCTATGTGGTAGCTTGGGCTACCATAGCTTAACGTTTTTCTATAACCATAGCACATAGAAAATCGGATAACACATGAAACCATAAAATAGCCATAAAGTTTGAAATATAAAATAGCCAAACTTAAACAAAGCATACCTATAATTGGCTTCTATGATTACCTAAGCTTAAACTTAAGCTTCTTTGGGATAGGTTGGTCTGATGCTAGTGTTTCTTCCTCCATATGCCTATTAAGTTTCTCTTTGGCTACCCCTTTTGCCTCCCTACATAGTTATTTAGCCTCCAGGATGCTCACTGGGAATGTGAGAGGCTCCTCATCAGCTATGCTCTCAAGGTATTCACACTGCTTGACATAACGATCCTTAGTGGTAATGGATAATGTATCATCCATTTCCTTTGGTGGGTTTTGGGCCTATATCATTGGATAAATGTGCTTTATCCATGGCATAGAAAGTTGGCTTGAGTCTTGGAGAATCCATCATCCATTCTTGTACACCACCAAGAAACTCCACAAACTTCTTCAAATAACCTGCAAAAAATGCAAAGTTCATATGGATTATTGTAGAGCTATTTTCATGGAGTTTAAGGATCTCTTCTATAAGCCTAGTAGCCAAAGAAATTACCTAGTTAAATTGGATGTGATCCATTAAGACCTTCTTAGAAGTCCACCCCTACGTAATGCCGATCACCTTCGTTTACAATAATAGTTTAGGAAATGCACAAGAGATAAATAACGGATATGATTCCTTCACATCAAGGTTCATGGATCCATTCATGAAAATTCTAGAGTGGTCCATGTTGACACAAAGCCACTACAAAACTTCCTCACGATGGCTTGATTCCTTAACTATCTTGGTGGAAACCTTTGCTCCATTAGCAGGACACCAAACAAGTTACAAAAAAGGACCAATGTCTATGTTGATGTTGACATCATAAATGATGGTGTTAAAATAACTAGCCTTCTCATTGAATGATTTGATGACATGCAACATCTCCATAACAAAGATGGAAGGAATAGGTGTGATACGATAAATACATTAGGCAAACCTACATGTTGGATGTTTGCTTGAACGTATCCAGGTGACTATTCCATTAACCACTCCTGTGCTGGTATCACCTCTCCAAAATTTAGGATGAGTATATCCTCATGATGTGCTCTTGAAAGTGCTATGGTGACATTAGGAGAGGTGGAAGGTCCTGCAAAGCAATAGCCAAAGTTTAGCATCAACATAAGCAAGTTTAATAACTAGTCAAAGAAATATAAAAATTAGAATGTTTATAATCATAAAACATTAGAAGCATACCCTTTATGTTTACCTTTCCTCTTCTTTTTCAATCTAGTTTGAGTGGAGGTCCTAGCTGTAAGGTTTTGATCCATGTAGTTCTCAAAGTTTGCCCACTAGTTTTGCATCGTCCCATCATCCTTATACTTCTTGTATATAAGGTTGAACCTTGAAGCATATGCATCAAAGTCTTCTCTTAAATGTTGATACATAACAATTCTAATCTAAGAACTCTTGGTGAATTCATCTAAGGTAGTTTGAGCCACTACTAAAATTTGATTGTTGATGATCAATCCTTGATCATTGACCTTATACTTGTAAGAAGTTTATAAAACCAATGAAGTTAGGAAAGGTAGTTAAGCCAAAAGCATAAAAAACACTACAATAACCATGCTTACCCCTGTAGATGATACATGGTGCTAGGCAGATTCTAGAATAAAATGTGGGTGATATGCACCACCATTAGAGTATTATCAGCATTGCACTGAGTATACTTTGGCATCATCTAAATCTTTGTGACATAACATGGATTGAAAGCATTTTTTGCTTCTCTTGTTGGCAGCTTGTTGGTGATGAATGTGGCAACCAAGTTGGATGCTTGAGGTAGCAAAAACTCCACTATAAGCCTAGCCACATTCATAGACAAGTGTGACCATGACATCACACTAATGTTCTTTAAGATGTAGGCAAGGAATTTCGTTGCCCTAGGCTGGAATCATAGTGAAGCCTTTCCTAAAGGCATATCAAGGAGTAGGGTATTGGTCTTAGGATGACCAATGTAGCACAAAATACCCACCAAATCCACAATGATGAGGACAAGCCTCAAGAAAACCCTACATGAAGCAAAACAAAAGCATTATGACTAATTGAAATTGCTTAGCAAATTTGGAAAAAAACATCTAATTGGAGGTGAAATTAGCCTTTGTAAAAATCTCTAAGGTGTTTATCTAATTGGCTTAATAAATTTCATAAAATAATTATTACCATCTTTTATAGCCTTTTACTTCAATATTATAGCCAAAAATAAGCCTTAGTCTAAACTATGCATAAATTTAGAAGAAACATTAAAACTTAAAACAAAAAGCATTGAAACTAAAAAGAAAAAAACATATAGCCATAAGCCTTCTAAAAATAGTAAAGAAGTTGCTTTTCTTACAAAATAAATTTTTAAACATGAGTTTTACATGTTGACAAGAAAAGCTACACATATCAATCACTTCCATCCCCAAAGGTGTAATGTGCTACAATTGCAATTTTTCCTTTTTTACATAGCCATAACCAAAAAATTTATCAAAAATTCATACAAGCTCTAATTTCAATGATTCCACCATGGAAATAATCTTGAAATCACAAGATTTTTAGCCAAAACCATTGTAAATAGAAATACATGGCCATTTTTACATGGAATATAGATGAAATCACCAAAAAATCGTAGTTGTCACCATTAACCCTCTTTTTCATAGGGTTGGTAAAAAATTTGCCAAATATTTGTTTGAGTGTCAAACAGAGTAATTCTACCACTATTTTAAAGCTTAAATTGATCACTACATGTACATATTAAAAAAATTAAAAATCCTCTTTAGTTGTTTAGAAAAAGTTCAAAAATTTGGACAAAATTTTGGAAATTGCACAAACCTCCTTTTGACATAGGCTTAATACAAAATTCAGTTTTAGTCCAATCAGAGTGATTCCACCTCCATTGGAAAGCTAAAGAAAAGAAAGAATCATCCATAATGAAACATCAGCCAAAACCATTGCCATTTTCTTAGAAAAAATTCATGAACTTATATGAAAATCTAAAAAGTACCTAAAAACCTAATTGCATGACCTTAGAAAAATAGCCATAGCTCCATCGTTATTAGTACAAATTGAACAAGACAATAGCCATCAGAAAAGGTCTATGAACTTTTATTATTAAATTTTAAAAATATATAGCTATTTTATTAGGAAAAAAAAATACACAACATTGCTTACTTTTTCATGTAAAAAGTTAAAATTCCTAAAGCCCAATTTAATGTAGCCATAAAAACATAGCAAAAATAGCCAAAATAATTGATACACATTAGAAAGCACACCAAAATAATGGGGTAGGATTATGTTAAATTTTAATTTTAATGAATCCTTAAGCGTATATGTGATAGAAATGACCCTACCCCCAGATTTTGGGAAAAAGCATGAAAACAACATGCGTAATTTTAAAAATCGATTCCATTAAGGCAAAACAAAGAAAAGACCATGGATCTGTGTGGAAATAGTTAAAATAAGAGGTGGGATTTCATCAAAATTTTGATTTACCACTATGTTAGTATAGATTAGAGAAAAACGACCTCATGAAAAAAAATGCAAGAAAACCATAGAAAATTGCTAAGAAACAAAAGTAAAAATAGGTAGAAATGCCTACCTCGAAGTGGTAATAGACTAGGCCTAGAAAGATATAGGCCTAAGAACCTCTGATAGCTCCCTAGAATGCTCATCTACCTTTTGAATCCTAGGATTCCAACTCCTCTCTCCACACTACTTGGATGCCATGGTAGGCTCAATGCTTGGGAAGAATGAGAATTGAGGAAGATGAAGGTTCAACATTTTTTGCAAGGAAGATGGAAGGCTTCCATGTTGAAGATTGATGCTCTCTATAATAAAAATATATACCAAATCTCTCCTCCAATGCATAGTTTTCAAGAATCGCAATTGTAATCAGAAACTTACAAAATTGAACAATATAAACTACATCTAAACCTAAACTCCTACTCTAAAGCCTAGATGCGAATTTAGTGCACCATAACTCCAAGTGCACTAAGGTTTAAAGGGAGGAAACTTTCTTCAATGCTAAGATTGGTGGAAAACAACTTCACTTTTTAAAATTTTAAATTTTTCGATTGTGGGTCCCACCATACACCTTCCCTTCTATTCAAAATTGCATCAACACTAGGTTTTTAGTCCCTTAAGAACCTAAACCATAACCAATCCTTAAATGCCTATGCATTCATGTTGGGAAATCCATGCCTAGCATGGATACATGACTCCTAGTTTTTAAATGCATTAAAACATAACTATTTTTCCATTTTTAGTAACCAAGGTTTGTCTTTTACAATCCCAAGCTTCCAAAAGGGAT
The DNA here is from genome assembly GCA_015680685.1 of Gnetum montanum. Lineage (NCBI taxonomy): Eukaryota > Viridiplantae > Streptophyta > Gnetopsida > Gnetales > Gnetaceae > Gnetum > Gnetum montanum. The sequence goes on from MNCI01007092.1 coordinate 209,921, forward strand.
GGAACGTTGATAGATCTAGAAGACTTGAGTTTTCATGCTGGGGCAACATTGCTCAGCATAGAAAAAAAGGGGGTATCACCCACTCTTATCCCCCAACACCCATCTAGCCCATGTTTGATCCCAAAGTGGGTTCCACATGACCTAGAACCCTTCCAAGCATCTCTAGCAACCCTAGAACCTCATCAAACCTAGTTGAAACTAATCAAAACTAGTCAAAACCTTGGGATTTGGTGTTTTCACATTGGCAAAGGCTTCATTCATGCTAAGCATCTCATCCCCAGTGTGGATGGATGGGAGGAAGCTAAAAATTGCCTAAAATTGATTGCGTAGTATCCATTTCTCAAAGCATGGTGACCTTGAAACCTCGTTGGAACCCTTTTGAAGCTTCTGAAGACCTTCAAAACACTAAAAAATTGGCATAAAACTACTATCTCCCTCTCATTCATGTAGTGGCCATCATACCCAATGTGGAAGAATGGGGAAAAACTACATGAGGCATCTAGGAACTCCCAAATTGATGTATCTTTGTACCAAACATTGACTGTTGACACCGACAACCTTGGAGGTTGACATGCATGGTCAATTGGCTATTACTCTATCCTAGATCTAAGTTTCTTAGTTAGGGGAGACCTCTTTTCTCTCATTCAAAGTAGTGTTTTTATTCATCAAAGGTTCACTGTATATGTATATTTGATTTGGTTCCTCTTTCCAAGGTAGCCACATATGTGAGCAATATGTTGATATGTAACCTGAGAAATTCTTACTCCAACATCTACTTAATAAAAGACTATATGAATCTAAGTTATTTACTACTTGAATAGTTACCCTACTTTTTATACAAGGTTTAAAAGAAATTTCTAATAGAACATTGGGTAGTTGACACCACAATCTTCACTCTACTTTAATCCACTTGAACAATATTTTTATTGCATTGTTCATGAGTCAAACCAAGTTTTTTGCATATAGATAATGGCATAATAGTAGAGGTAGTTCTGAAATCAACCAAATAGTTAAGAAGATATTTTTCCTTTAACTTCATTATCAAAAGCAAAGGAGGGACTTCTTTATCATGAGTACAATCATAGCCAGTTTTTGTTATCTTATCAATGTTAGACACATAGCTTAACTCTGAATCTTCAACTTTCCTTTTTTGCTTTAATAACCTCTAAAACTTTTCTTTGATGATCTCCTATCTATAACAATTGATATATACTAATTTTGGCCTTGACATGTTTGAGATTCTCAATTAGATTATATTCTCCATTTCCATAAAAGTTTGGTTTCTTCATCCACTTATTAAAAGTCTAATTTTGAGTACTTTGCTTTACTTGATCTTCTTTACCTTTATGCTTCTCTTTTCTACTTGATTCAAAAACCTTTATCTTGGTTAGAAATAATGTTTAGAGGCTTGAAAGTAGTTAATCTTTCTTTTGATCATAGACTATATCTATTTTCTTCATTATTATTACACTGTTCATTTGATGATATATCCTCTTTAGAACTTGACAGAGAAGAGGTATCATTAGATCCAATCTTAGAAGAGTTTCTTACATAATGAACACTATAGACAACTCATTATCAGATTTAATATTAAGAAAGTTAGACATAGCAACATCACTATCATCTTCATCATATGTTAACTTAGTGTCTTAATGCTTATGTTTCCTATTTTTCTTTTCTTTCTTGATTTTAACTTTTGCCAAAGCTTGTTCTAGTTTCACTACTTTGTTGGATAAGTCTTTCATTAATTATTCCTTTTTAGATTCTTTGCTTTCTAACTCTTGTTTTTTTTAAATATGAGATGGCCCTAGTAATGCTTTAATTTGGTAAAATTTTGCACTAGGATTCTAATGAGCAGCAAGGTACCCCTATGCCCAACCATATGAATGACAAAGGCATTACACATGATCTGGTTGAATTCCATGGACCTATAGTTATCTGATACACTAGTTCCTCTAGGAAGTGAAATAGTGTTGAGAATGTTCATTGTCTTCCCAACTACACTTGTGAGGCTCAAGGGTCTGGTTGAAGTGTAATTGAGGTATAGGAATTTTTGTCCTTTTATATTTTATAGATGTATTCACCTACAACAAGAATAAGGGTAGAGTAGATTGAAAACTAATGTCTATTATCTATTTAGCCTAACACAAGTAACTACCCCACTTTCCTAAACACATCCTAAACACATGTTGCACTGCTGGGCTATGAAACATTAAGCGTTATTGGGTTACCAAGTACTATATGAATGCTTGAAGGGGTCATGCTCTTGTTCATTAATTTCTGAAAATAAATTGCTTAATTGAAATGCATTAAAATAAAGAGTAGGAAAGTAAAATGCAATAAGGAAAATATTAAGCTATTCTTAGTGTTACAAGGATTGTCAAAAGAGTTCATTTTATTCTTGTTACATTGTTGTGCTTAGGTACATTAGTGCTCAAAAAAAGAATCGTACACACTTTGGACTCCTTCTGTAGGCACTTAGAAAATATTTTAACTTTAGGGGAAAGAAATAGCAAGAGCGTCACTACCTTACTTGAAAAATGAAAAAACTGACTAATGAATGATTCCCAAAACTAGAGCCTAGACACGGTATTTATAGACTCAGGGTATATACCTTGATGTTGGAGATCTGATGTTAGAACAAGCCCCTAACATTGCATATGTGATGTCACAGCCTCGATGTTGTATACCCAACATCATGATTGACATCAAATAATGATTCATCATACCTCCACGACTAAATGAAAACTTATCCTTGAGTGAAGAAGAGAAGGAACAAGTTCTTTACAATATAACATATTAGGTAGGTATGGGATTATTGATTGACATGATGAATTGACTCAGATGAAACAAACATAGAAACTTTGAGTGCCCAAGTGTATAGAATTACAATTTTTATAACATTGGGTGTTCATGAGAAGAGGAGTGAACACCTTGGAGAATATTAATATCCAATAGCTCTTGGTAGTAGGAGAATGAGAGAGAGAGAGAGAGAGAAGAGATCCTTTGATCACAAATGATTCTTATTGGGTGGTATTACTACATCATCTTTGGTGAAGATAGTCCCACTTCTAGTCCATGTTTCCATTGCAATCACAACATGATCATGAATTAGTATGTAATGTGTAACACATAGTGATTAAATGCCTTGTCTCATTAGTGTAGTGATTAAATGCCTTGTCTCATTAGTTCTTACACTTAGCTAAGTTGTGATTGTGGTAGATTGTTTTCTTTGAGTAATGTTAGCAGGAAGGCTAGCAAATAGGGTAAAATAGATAAGTAGTTCACTAGATTGAAAAAATGTTTAACACAAGGAAATATTTGAAGAGGGTATACGAATTCATAGTTATAAAAAGAAAATTTAACTTGAAAAATATTGTGAAAATGTACACAACTAGATGTCATTGATGGGATAAACAAAAATAATTTGATTGTGAAAATGTCTAAGGGTAAAGAACTTAACTAACCCAACCAAAAGATATGCAAGTGGATCCTTCCCAAAGCAGGCATAGGCCTTTTATGCCCTTACATAACTGCAAACCAAAGAGTCCATCGGCTTTGTGGATGATTAATGGTTATAGAAGGCTAAGTACAAAAAACACAGAAGCAATTAACTAAGAATTCCGACACATCAAATCAGGACATCAAACCAAAACATGAAACTAGAAGTGAGGTGGAACATAGAAAGCATAGATGGATAAGAGAGAGAATGGAATGGAGTTCCTACTTGTGGTCACATAAAGTCCCTTATGGATTTTGTGATTAAATGACTTGATAGGATCCATACTTAGTCTAGACCAAAACTAGCCACTTTTAGTGACTTTGCATTGACATTCTAAGGCCAATCCATCTCCTGAGACACAAGAGTACTCCCATAGAACAACCACTGTTCCAAATTAGAGAAGAAGTAGGAAGTGAGGAAGGGCCTTAGTTATAGGAGACAAGTCCCATAACCAGTGCTTGTAGCTTGTTTATTCTCTCTAAGGGGTGTGCTTTGAATTCCCATTGTTTTTTTTTTCAAAATGGGAACCATACCCTACAAAGACACATGCATTTATTTTGTCTAATGGGTGTGCTTTGAATTCTCATCATTTTTTTCAATGAGAACCAAACCATGAAAGGACTTATTCAACTTCCTTTATTGATTGGCATGGAATGGTAAGAAATTCATGGAAACACACATGCACCTAGGTAAACAAAAAAGTACAAAGAATACCAAATTCCCTTGAAGTCACATCTTGTTTAAACCTTTGAATCCTTCCCAATTCTAGAAACTACCAATGTCACAAATTTATTAAAATTTTATTAATGAAAAAGGAACTACATGTTTCCAAAACAAGGAAAACCATAGAGTGTGTGGATGGGTGGATGTTGTGGACTCACTACCTATTACATGAAAAAAAAACCATGTCCTAATTATCCATAATGAAATTCAAAGCTAGAAATTAGACACCAACAATCAAATAACAAAAATAGTACATACCACCATCAAGTAACACATTACCAATGTACCTAGCACTTATTAACAAAAGGTTAGAAAATTACACCAAATAAAAGAAAATATAAAAGAAAGTGTAAATTATTCAAGAAATATCAAATGTACTAATGATGGTGTAAAACAAAAATTAGAAAATATTAATAACATAAAAACAAAAATATGTAAAACAAAGAACATTTAAAATAAAAAGTTGTAAAATAAAAAATGTGTAAAAAAAAAAGTTGAAAAATTGAGGAGCCACTTGAATGGTTGGCATGGTTGGCCATCTTTCCTACAACTAAGTTGAAAGGAGGAGATTCAAAATATGGAGCATGATTGTTCATCAGATGAGGTGCTTGCTGTGTTAGCTAGCATATGCTCATAGAAAGGCTTAATTTGTTGGATGTTGACTAGCTATTTCTTGTTTGGGCTCTTAGGTTTATAGATCATCATGGCCCCTAAAGAAAAAGTTTCATAAATGATATAAGGTCCTTTTCACAACATCTGGAACTTAGTTTGTTGAGGTACATGTGTGGGGTTCTAGTAGAGAACCTTATCTCTTGGTTTAAATTTAACTTTTTAATTTTAGGTCATGACACTTTTTAGTATAAGCCTTGTGCAACTCATTAGATAATAATTCCACTAATCAATTTTTATCTAGCAGGTTAAGATTCATTAGTCTTTCCTTTTGGGCTAGACTTAAGTCAAGGTCAAGGTCACAAGCCATTGAAAGTGTATGGAGTTAAAATTGAATAGGAAGTGTTGGTAGTTTTCTTTACACAAGCTCATAGGGAGAGTAGCCTATAGGAAGTTTCCAAGTTGAGTGGTAGGCCCAAAGGGCATCATTGAGTTTTGTGCTTTAGTCCTTCCTATACTTGTTAACAGTTCTTCTTAGTATTTGTGTGATTTCCCTATTGGTAACCTTAGCTTAACCATTAGCTTGGGGATGGTAAGGTGTTGTGAGTTTGTGTTCAACCCCCAAGTGTTGCATGAGCTTCTAAAAAGTAGTTTTGATAGAATGAGTTCCATTGTCAAAAATTAATGCACATGGCATACCAAACCTATTTACAACATTTTGTTGTAAAAATTGAGTAGTGGTAGAAGATGTACAATCAGTGATATCTATTGCTTCTGCCCATTTTGTACAATAGTCAATAGTGATTATGATGTACACCTTTCCATTTGACATGTGCATGATGGAATCTATGAAATTAGTGCCCCAAATGTTGAATGACTCTAAAGGTTAAATCCATTGTTGAGGTTCCTCCATTCAAGTAGTCATTTCACCATCTCGTTGGCATCATTTATAACAACAGATGAAATGGTAAGAATTCCTAAAGAGTGTTGGCCAATAGTACCCTGCCATTAGGATTTTAATGGCCACATGTCTCTTATCATAGTGTCCTCCATAAGGACCTTCATGGGCATCTTGGAGAACATGCAGTTGATTAGCATTAGGAACACACCAATGAACCAGGCCATTGACGCACACCTTGTAGAGTGTTCATTGATCTCCAAGAAGTGCTTTACCTAGTGAAGAAACTACTATTTCCTCTAGTGGTCCAACCCTTGTGGCATCTCCTGAGTGAGAGGATAAGTGAGAATGTTTTTATACCATTTTGACTCATTGGGCATTTGTTCAGTTATTGCCCTAGCAAAGAGGAGTTCATTAAGAAATGTATCGAATAATGGGTTTTCATCATCTTTGTCATTCCATGGCAACTAAGAAAAGTGATTAGTGACCACATTCGCGATCTACCATTGTAAGATTGAATTCTTACAAGATCATAAGCCACCATATGACACGAGGGATCACCATTGGTTTATTCATTAGGAAGGAAATGAAACTATGGTTTGTGTGCACAAACACCTTATATACAAGAACATAACACTTGAACTTCTCTAGAGCAAACACCACTGCCATCAATTCTTTTTCTGTAGTGGTGTAGTTTAATTATGCATCCACAATGCTTTGGCTAAGGTAGTGGATGTAGTATGGACGTTTCTTTCATCTAATTGCTTTAGTATAACTCCCAAAGAATAATTTGGTACATCTATCATGATGTGAAATGCTCTGGACCTGTCTAGTGCTTGTAGGATTGGGGTTGCTATAATATTTTCCTTTAGTTTTTGGAATTATTTCTCACACTTTGTAGTCTAGACAAAGAGAGCATCTTTCTTTGTTAGCTCAACCAATGGTTTTTCAATCTTAGCAAAATTCTCTATGAATTGCTGGTAGTAGCTAGTGTGCCCAAGGAATGATCAAACATCTTTAACTATTTTAGGCTAGTATGTTATTCCTTGGATGATCGTTATTTTTTTAGGATCCACCTCAATTCCTACTTACAATATTTTGTGCCCCAATACAATGCCCTCCTAGACCATGAGGTGAATTTTCTACCAATTGAGTGGCAAGTTAGTTTCAACACATCTTTTCAGCACTTGCTCAAGGTAGTCTAGGGCTTGCTCAAATGTAGCTCCATAGGTGGAGAAGTCATCCATGAAGACTTCTACATCACTACCAATCTACTGTTGAAAGATGCTTAGGACTAGGAATTGAAATGTGATAGGAGCATTGCATAGACCAAATGACATCTTATGATATGCAAACGTCCTCTAGGAACTTGTGAACATTATCTTTGCTTGGTTCTTAGATGATATTTGGATTTGGTTATAGTCACTATAATTATCTAGGAAGCTGTAGTGGCAATGCCCTGATATTGTGTCAAGTACTTGGTCAACAAATGACAATGAAAAGTGATCCTTGAATGTTGCCATATTTAGTAGCCTGAAATCGATGCAGACCCACCACTTACCACCTTTCTTTGGTACAATTACGAGTGGACTAACCCACTCACTATCTATAATGGGATAGATGAACTCCATCTTGAGGAGTTGCTCGATTTCCTCCTTGATGATTTTCTTCAATTTGGGATTCAACCACCTCTTTGGCTATCATTTTGGCTTCATGGTTGGGTTGATGTAAATGTGATGTTGGTGTATCCTAGGATCAATACTTGTGAGTTTAGGATATGACCAAGTAAAAGCTGCTAACCATCTTTCAAGTATCTTCAACAACATCTCTTTCTATTCTAGGGCAAGTCTTGCATTAATTATAACCAACTTTTATTTTTCAAAAATACATATTCCATTCTAGTTGGTAACATTTTTAGTTCAAGGGGTTGTTTCTTGAAGTTCTCAAGAATTTCCAACTTTCCCAAATAGGTATCATTGGTTGTATCATTAGAGAGTTGGTGATGAACTTGCTCTAGTTCATCCATGTTCGTGACATATTCACATGTCAAGCTCTGAACTGGTTTCATGCATAGTGTGCTACTTTCTAAATCAATGGTTAGTCATTTGGTGCCCTCTTTTTCTATGGCTAATATGTAAAGACACCTTTGAATTTGTATTTTTGGCACACATTGCTTGCATGTAGAGATGGATGCTTGCTTTATGGCCCAAAGTTTCTGCACACAATTGCACCTACTATCATTGTATTTGATGTATGGGAATATTTTCTTTTTAATCTTTTCAAATGCATTTTCTTTAGAGATTTCTAGAAAAAGATCTCTGATTCCCATTCTTGCATCTACAGTGGTTAGCCATGCTCTTCGCATGATGATTGAGAAGTCCCCATTGTAGTTCTCCACTTTGATTACTAGAAATTTGGAAGGATAAGACCACCCATAAATAGTGGTCACAATGTCTTCTACTAGTTCCAATGGAATAGTGATATACTAGTTTTCCAATTCCAATTTGATGTTTCTCTTCTTAAGAGGAGGCAAGTTCTAAATAGTGTACATCTCATGAGAAATCAAATTCACACTAGAACCTAAATCCTGAAGAGCCTTACATGGTTCATTCCCAACAATCTGCAAATAAATTAGAGAACTCCCAAGATTAGCTAATTTATTGGGAAGGTTTTCCTACATGGATCCAATTAGACATGGTGTAAGTAAGCATTATGGTATGGATCCTTAGTAGAGTTTGGTTTGAAGGAGGTGCAAAGGAATTTGATATGGGGGAAGAGGCAGGAGTAGGATTGTCAACCAAAGGTGTAGGGGAACACTTAGCTGGACTATGGGATCGAAAGAAGGTATTTTCTTTAATCAAGAAATTGAACCCTTTGATTGATGATTGGGTTGCAAATTAATAGCCCTTGTAGCATTGTGTTCTTGTAGTTGAGTGGGTAGTTCGCGCTACATTGGTGGAGCAAGTGGTAGCTGTGCAACTAAAGGAGGAGCATGTGCAGGGATAGGAGGAGAATAAGGATAGGAGGTGGCATTCATTATTTCATAGGAAGAAGGAGTTTGATAGTAATTAGAAGGGTGGTAGTAATGTTGAATATTAGAAATGTGACTAAAGAGTCACGTGAAGACATGGGTTGCTAAATATGGTAACCATATGAATTAGATTACCACTAAGGATATTATTGCCTTGGTGGTGTAAGTGCCCGTGATTGTGGTTACTACCATTGTTGGTATTGTTTATACTATTGCAATGGAGCTCCACATGGATAATATGGTTGTTGCTAGTGGAACTACCTAAGATTACCTTGAGGATAAGGTAACCTTCTGGATGATTACCTTTGTGTAAATTGTGGATGTAAGGCATACGCCCTAGAATCCTGAAGATGTGACACAACGAGGCTTGGGATGTTAATATTGGTGGACATCACATCCACAATCATCATTTGATTCATTGTCTGCAACCTCTTCTATTGTAGAATGTTTTTTCCTTTGTAATATGCATGTTTAGCTTCTTTATGCCTCCTATGCTCATGATTACTACCTTGTTCTTGGTACTCTTCAACAATTTTGAGGATAGCTTGAAATTTTTTATCCATGGAGTCTCTTAACTAATCAACCTTGGATGTAAGTTCAAATTAGAATTGTTGAAGTGGAAAGACATTTTTATGCATCTTCTCATTAAAAATGAATTCATCCTTGCTGTCACAGAATCAAACCTCCCTCTTGTGGATGGAAGTCTTATAGTTGTACTACTCTACACTTTCTCTTTTTCTTAGTTCATCCTCCTCTTTGGAGACCTACTCTATTACCCTTTATACTTGATGGAATGTTAGTTCTAACAATTACCCTTGGGCATAGACACTAAGGGTTTTTCTTATTTCCTTACAAACCCTATCTATGATGTGGTGGAGTTGAGCTAATTGAGAATAACCATGGCCAGGGCATTTGTGCATCAAGGCATAGTATTGACCAATGGTGGTATCCAAAGGTTTGTGTCATCCTTGTTTCCATCCTTGAATTTGCTTTTTTAAGTTGGAAACTTGGGAGTACATTTAATACTTATCATTGAACATTTCAAGCATGGTACTCCATCATCTAATAGATTTTGGTTCTAAGGACTGGTACCAATTCTCTTCTTTTTTGATAAGTGTCTTGGAAAGAAACTTTAGTTCTTGTCATTTATTATCTATGTTTTTCAAGGAACATGCATTTTGAAAAGATTGAAAATGATTCTATAGATCAGAGTTATATCCTCTCTCATATCATATCGAGGAATATTGTTCATGTATAATTGTTTAATCCGACTATTTTTCACATGCCTTATTGAAATTCTGACTACCTCTACAATGTTAACCATACTTTGAGTAGCAAATAGAGGCTCATTGAGGCCTTGATCATGGTGCCTACGATGCCCTCTACTACCTCTTTGTTCATGGCGATGTTTCTCTTGAATGTCTATGTCGTTGATCTTGCCTATCTGGATGATCCCTTTGGTCATTTTGATCTTGTCGATTGTTTCATTCATTTTAGTCACCTCAATCATGATCTCACCTTCTACGGTCATAGTTGAAGATAAAAGAAGAAGAAGAAGATGATGATGATGACTAAGGGGAAGAGGAAGGAGAATAAACACCATCACAGTGCCTACTACCATCTCTTCAGTGATCATGACCATGATCACGATCATGCTTCTTGCCAGCATCCCTATCCTGACTTACCCCTCTAGATCTTACTTTGCCATTGGATCCCTTATTACCAAAATTAGGATTGTGAATTGTGGAGTGCAAGTTCTAGTTTTGACCTTCATTGCTAAAGTTAAAGAGAGGAGTTTCATTGAGTGGAAAACCCCTAGAGAAGGATTCCCCACTAGCTTGTTGGTACAACAGGAATAGAGAATCATTAAGTCCTTTTCCCTTTGAAAGTTCATAGCACTATTCTAGCTACCAATCGCATAGGAATTGTGATTTAGTAGGATGATAATCCTTGGCATTTGCATCTTCCATGATATATTCCCCATAGTGATCTTGAGGACAACATTGTGCAAGAATTTGATAAAGCATTGCAGCAGCAGCATGATAATGTGTTAGCACAATGTTGCTATGCATGTCATGCCACTGTAGCTATTAATCTTGGTGTAAGATGAAGGTGATGTTTGGCACATACTCATTAGGATGAGTATATGTAATTTGGTGCTATTGAGGCTTTGATTGATGAGCGTTATTGAGCTTGGGTGGAGAAGTACTCTTGTGAAAAGAAGACATTATTGATTAGCAAAACAAAAATCACAATGTTCTTTGAGAATTTGATGTAGTAATTGTAACACGAGATATGACTCTTAGGTCCATTATAACTATTTAAATACTTTCATTGGGTCCTATATAGTGCACAATACAACAAAAAGGTCCTTGAAAATAGTGGTAATGATGAGGAGAGAGGTATCTTTATGTCCAACTATACAAATTACTAAGGTGTTATGTGCAATCTAGTTGAATTCTGTGGACCTATAGTTATCTCATACACTAATTCCTCTAGGAAGTGAAATAGTGTTGAGAATGTTCGTTGTCTTCCCAACTACACTTGTGAGGCTCAAGGGTATGGTTTAAGTGTAATTTAGGTATATGAAATTTTAGCATTTTATATTTTATAGATGTATTCACTTATAATAAGAATAAGGGTAGAGTATATTAAAAACTAATGTTTATTGTCTATCTAGCCTAACACAAGTAACCGCCCCACTTTCCTAAACACATCCTAAACACATATAGCTTTGTTGGGCTACCAAACATTTGTTGCTAGATTACCAAGTACTATATGAATGCTCGAAGTGGTTGTGCTTGTGTTCATTAATTGTTGGAAATAAATTGCTTAATTGAAATCATTAAAATAAAGAGCAGGAAAGTAAAATGCAATAAGGAAAATATTAAGCTATTCTCAGTGTTGCAAGGATTGTCAAAAGAGTTCATTTTATTCCCATCACATTGCTGTGCTTAGGTACATTAGTGCTTGAACAAAGAACTGTACACACTTTGGACTCCTTTTGTGGGCACTTAGAAAATATTCTAACTCTAGGGGAAAGAAACAGCAAGAGCTTCACTACCTTGGTTGAAAACTAAAAAAAATAACTAATGAATTACTTCCAAAACTAGAGCCCAAGTAGTATTTATAGACTTGGGGTATCTACCCCGATGTCAGATATTCGATGTTGAACCAAGGCCCCGATGTCATGTATGCGACATTGCAGCTGACATCAAATGGTGATTCATTAGATTTTAATTTTTTCTTCCAATTTTTGACCTATGATAATTTCTTCATTATTCAAGTTTAGTTATTTTTCTAATTGTAAGTAGTCATTCAATGTTAGAAAATTTGGAGTTCTCCTTAACTAGATTGAAATATTGGGATTCACTGCCTTACGATAAGTATCTCTAGAGATTTCATTTGATGATCTATACTATCTTTGAAAAGAGCCCACAAATTCATTGAAACTGAATATTAAAATCTCTAATTGACTCTTTGAATTCTTGCTTAGCTTGTACTAGCCTATAGTATAGTTGCTCTTGATCTAATTGATTGCCAAAATGGGCCAAGGATAGGCTTTTCATATCATCCCAAATGTTTGATATTATTTCTTGGAAAGTTTGAATGCCAAATTTGAGCTGTATTCTTTAAATTGGCTATGAACAACCTACAAGCTTGGTCTTGGTGTTGAATATTTGCATAAGCTAAAGCGAACTCAAATAAGTGAATGTATTCTTCAGCTAAGTAAGATTTTTCAGGAATAACAGGCTTAGGAAAATATTTGTAAACTACCTTAGGAATATCATTGTAGTTTTGAAACCTTAATGGTGTAAATCCTTGCCAAGGATTCATTGATTGTGGGTTTGCCATCCTATTAGGATTTTTTTGATGGCTAAGCTCTTGTATTTTTCAACCTTCTCTTATAGACTAATAAATTAGATAAAATAGGTAAACTCTTTATTCTTCTAGTTTTTACTCCAATACTTATTCCAAACTCAAAAACCTTTTGTTCTTCTTCCAATGAATAATCAGTCTTATGATTAGAAAATTCTAAATCTTTTAAAATACCAATCCATTCTATCATTAACCCAAGATACTAGCTAATTTTCTTTCTAGTCCTCCTACCATAAAAAAGAACTAATGGTGTGCTAGGACTATCAATCTCTTTGAATGTAATGAACTTAGGTAACAAATGTTCTTTCCCTTCTTCTAGTACCAAAAAGAAATATTGGTGACTGTTTGGGATCACCAATGTTGGCCTTTAGGTCTTGCAACTTGGATCATGGGAAACAAAGGTGTTCCTTCAAGTATTATTTAGATGCTTATTGGTCCGTGGCAATACCAAGGCCTAGAAACCTCCAAACAAAGCTAGTGATTATAGAGTGAACTAGATGTAAATGTGTATTACTATTATGAGTATTGAAACTATAATTGGTTATTGTAATAGAATTTTAGCTAACCTTGTCAAACACTGTGAGTCATTAAAGATTCATATTTTGTTAAGTCACTTAGTCTATATAGTCCCTATAGTACGTTACTTGAAACAAATAAAATTTCACAAAAATGATTAAGCATAATTCTACCAAATTCTACTCCTAATTTTCCCTAGAGAGAATGTTCCATAAGAAAATGAGAAATAGAGTGAGATTCAATGGATTTAGAAAAAGAAAAGAAAAGAAAGATCAATTTGTATGAAGTTTCAAACATTTAAGTGAGATAAATTGACATGAGAAAACACTTTGCAATAAAGCTATTGTAGTTTAATCTAAATATTATGAATTGTTCAAACCCTCTAAGCTCAACAAGTAATTTTGTAAAAGACACTCTTATTCAAATACCAAAATTCTTTGTAAATGACAAAGTACAAGCTTTTATTTATCTAGTTAATAGCTGTCAAGAATTGCGAATAATAGAGCTTTTAGAAAAATTGGACAATTTCAAGATTGAAATATTAAGGAAATAAAATTTAGAAAAAATGAAGTTATTTTAGTCATTTCAAAGTATCAAAGACTTTCTAGAACCTCTAAACTCAAATAGGAAATTTCATAAAGACATTACTATTAAATTACTCAAGATGCTTTTTGAAGACAACATAAGTTCTTTTACAGCAACCAAATAGAAGTCTAGAATTGCACAAAAATAGAGCTATAAGATCAATCTAGAAAATCCCAAAATAAAATGCCAAGAACAATACTATCTAAACCATTAGCTAAGCAAATAAGACAAAATGGAAAGAATTCATAGGATTAAAACAAAGCAGCCAAATTGATGCCTTTAGCAAGCCATGCTTTTTTTAGAAAATATTCAATATCTCTTCCAAATTTCTTCCAAAATTCCCCCAAAATCCTACATTAGATTCTACCCTTGAACCCTTTTATAGTGGCTTTTGGATAGTTACAACCATCATAAGAGATTAAGGTGGATTACAAATATCTAGGGATATTAACTCATAACCATTATAAGAAGTGATAACTTCTATAAAACGTTATGAGAAATTTGAGCCAAAGTTGATAATTATTCTCTTGAATAATCCTTTTTTCTTTCTAAAAATAACATTTTCCTTTATTTTTATATATACATATAGATTAATTTTAAAACTTATGTTGTAATCTCTTGCCCATAATAATAATAATCTATATTTTTTATATGCTCTAGCTAAGGGAATTGATTAATAAAACTCTTTCTTTGCCCATTGTATGAGTGCAAGGACAAGGGTTTGTTATTTGCTGCATGGTGAAGGAACGAGGGTTTTTTATCTACTGCATTACACCTCTCTATCACCATGGATGCCATTTTGCATGAACTATGACATGAGTCTTAGTGGTAATAGTAGTTTTAGTGATGGAGAATCAAGCAATGCATATGGAATGGAGACAAGTTTCTTATTAAGCGGAGCAAGCTCAATCACTATTGTTCTCTATACAGTTGCAAAGTATGATCATCAATGCACATGGTGGTGCTTGTGTTGAACAGCTTAGTGTCACTGGGGAAGCCACATATGAAGGAACTACAATTTTTGTGCATGCATGTGTGCTACTTCGATAACACAATGCTCACACTAGCCACCATGCATGATTCTATTTCTATTGCTGATGTGGGGCTTCTGCCTACCAATACTACATCATGAGTTTTTGCAATTTTATGGTGTTGGGACCAAAAAAATTGATCATTGGAAAATTGATGAATCTTGTGCAATAACCTTAACCTTGAATCCCCAGGACCTCTGAAGAAAAGAAATTTGAGATACCCTGAATGGTCTGGTAGATCACCTAGGGACTTATGAAATGCAAAATGAATGATGCAAATAATAATGAAAAAAATTACAGATCTATAGAATGGAAAAACACATGCAGATTGCACACAAAAATGAAACTTTAAAACATTATTAAAATAATAAAGGAAGCTTTCTAGAAATATGTATGATAAATCCCTATGAGACAGCAAAGCAGGGTTTGCTTATGTAGGAGGAGTTCAAGGCCTGTTGAAGTCATTGTGATTTTCTCCACAATTTGGATACCAAGCCACTCTTGATGCATTCAAGTCTCCTCTACTACAAGCTATAGATATGAAATTTTGGTTACTGTAGAAGGGTGAGAAAAGTTAAAAATCTAGCTACTAGATTTCTCCACGTTGGGGGTTAGAAGCCCTAGAAATTCAGCATTGACCCCAAAACTTCACAAGTCTTAAGGCTATAATGTTTCCATGCTAGGATTGAAGGGAATGCAAACATGGAAGATTGCAAGAGCTCTTGAGTGCTTGAAAATTCCCAAGTATGGAATTGTGAAAAATTGTGAAACTATCCAAAAATCATAGAACCTTGAGAAAAATTACAAAACCAATGTCAAGGTTATGAAGTTGCCAAAGCATTGAATTGGAAAAGGTGTGGAACATGTAAATGGTGTTTGAGGCTAATTGTTATAGGTCTTAGGCCATGAATGGTGCTACGAAATTACTATAATTTTGCTGCAAATTTCTTCCTTGTATAGGTGAGATGGGTGCCCAAAGTTTTTGAGGTTACCATATATAGTAAGTTCCTTTCCCCCATGGTTATTCCATTTACTATAAATAGTAATGGGGGTACACCTTCCACGTTGGAGATGAATCTTCCATGTTGAACCTTCTACCATCCTTGTTGAAGTGGCTGGTCAAAGTAGTGCATGAAGTGTTGAAATTTGGCTTTTGTCACTTCCATGTTGGGTGCATGTAGTTTGTATGCTAGGGGTAGATCCTTCATGTTGGGGGGGGGGGGGGGGGGGGGGGGGTGGCGGGGGGTTAGGGGGTAGTGGGGAAGAGGAAGCTTCCATGCTGAGGGGAAAAGGTTTCCAAGTTGTGCACGTTGTCTCCATGCTAGGGGGGAAAGTTTCCATGTTGAGGTGGAAACCCCGATCCCTCCACATTGTGGGTAGATGAGATTTATCCCTTGCATATGCCTCCAGTGTAGTGTAGAAAATTTTATACACCCCCAGAAAACCCATCAAATTACCATTTTTGGCATTCCAAAAGGCATTTTGACCCCTTAAGCTTAAATATAGATACTAGGTGAGTTTTTTTTTACTTGGGGAATGAGGCTTTGATCACTTATGAGGCATTTTTAGCCACAAAAGTGTGGAATATGTGATTGCCTCTCATGGATTACAATCTTTATACTTACAATGAAGTTTCACCTCAAGTTTCATGGGGTGAAGGATGCATGATGGAAATTGGCTAAAACATACAAATTTTTTTTTGGTGTTTCAATGGCTGCTCTTTCTTGGTGCTTAGAGGATTAACTTGAGAGTGTTGGCGACCGTTTAGGACGCGACCGCCAATGAGTGTCCTTGAACAGGATTTAGGTGCCTGCT
>MNCI01007092.1:227426-340793 GCA_015680685.1 Gnetum montanum
AAAAAATAAAATACATAACTCACAGGACCATGACAAAGAGGCTGAAATCTTTACTCTAGCAAGCCATCTTACAAGCAATCTTCTTTACAAATCTTCCAAGATCCCAAGTGTGATGTGTGAGATCCAATGTGATGATATGAGACTCCAAGTGATTCCTCCTTTTTTCTCTTCCTTTCTTCCTCCCCCTTCTTTTTTTTCTCTTTGACCCCTGAAGCCTTTTTATAGGGCTCAAAGGTAGGTAGGGAAGTTACATATTCAAAAATATCTCACCTAACTTCTCTCCCAAGTAACTTGGCCAACCAATTAGAAGATTACTTGGCTAACAAGTTGGGAGGTTACTTGCCCAACAAGTTAGGTAAGTTACAACAATTTTGGATGGTTGCAACCACCAAAGAGAAAAAGAGGTTGACAAGTGGCCTTGGTAGTTACAATATCATAGAAAATTAAAATACAATCTCTAAAATACATAGGAATACAAGCTATAGTTGCAACTTACTCCATACATTTAATTTTGCTTCTTCAAAATGAGATGTCAAGTCTTCTAAGTGATGTATAAGACCTCCCAAAAGTCCTAAAAAATGAGATTCTCCTCCCCCTAGGGAAGTTACAATTTCAAAATATCCCAAAAATATCTCAAAAATATCTCTCCTATCTTCTCTCTCAAGTAATTTAACTAACCAATCAGAAGATTACTTGTCCAACAAGCTAGGAGAAAGTTATGTGGTTTAGGGAGTTAGGAAGTTATGCATAAAATGAGGAGCATTTTATGCCAACTTTAATGTAATGTGACATTAAATGGGATAATCAATATTGCAAATTTTAAATGGGTAGTAACTTATATATTTCAAAATAATATTTTATGGCTTGATATAATTGAAGGCAGGTTTTTAAATCAAGGCTTCATACAATGAGTACTTCCTGCTATGGATATATATCTACCTATATATATTGTTGGTTAATTTATACCTATATACTTTAAGCGGTAGAAGTAATTGAATAATTTCTAGTAAAAGCGGCGAAACGATTCTTCTTGTCTTCCCTGTAAATCACGTGGAGGTTTCATCACAGTTCCATGGCAATGGTCTTTCTCTTATTTTTTCCCAGAACCTGCAAGGACCGACACATGTTTGAAGCAAGATTCATATGCAGCATCATCCGAAGCCACCGATTCAAACTGCCCCTGCACAATAGGGCCCTGCAAAATCTTAACTGACGATCACCATGAGAGAATGCTCGGCAATCGCATCTGGCTTTGCTGTCGCGTGTTGGAGAAGAAGGGTTTTCTTTTCTATTTTGAAGAACAAAGCGCTTAGCATTTTGATTGTCGGAGAGTTTTCTGTTTTGCCCTCAAAACTGATTTAGGGCTTCCTGCGTTTTTTCCCTGTTTGTCTTCCTGCATTTTTTTTTCTGTTTGCCTCCGCCATTGTCACTAATTGCCGAATTACGGGCCAATGTTTTGTGGATCTTCGTCTGGCGGATCCGTAGCCTGCATCATGAGAAAGAAAGAAAAAAAATGCCACGGCCTGCAAAAAAAATCAGGGTTTTAACAGGGCATAACCCCTTTCCTCTCATATTTCGCAAATGAGGGTTCCAAAATTTGTTTTTGAAGTAATATCCCTGCGTTTAGTGAAGATGTCCGTATGCGCCAGGGTGAACATCAGGGTGAGTGGTGTTGCGCATTTTCCTACAACGTAGTCTCCTCTACTTTCACTGTTTTCCTTATCTCCACTGTTTTTCTCTTCAGCAGGTATAGTATACGGTGGATGCTGATTTGCCTTTCTTCTACATAATCTTCAAAACAACGAAGGCATTGCTGGTTTTGTTACATTTTTGATTTTGTCTTGCAAGGAGTTTCAAATATTATCTTAAGGATATATCTGGGTTTTGACAACCGGGATCTGCAACTTAATGATTTCACATGAATAACATACTTCCTTCATTGCCATAGTACTAATTTTTGATTTTAATAAAGAGATAATTTGGCACCTTTATCTTATATTCAGAAGGCTTCAACATCAAATTCTTCACCAGTGAATTACTTCCCTAAAAACACCCAACCTTCAACACTAAAGCTGAAATTTACTTATGCATTTACAACCATATATTCTTCCAATAAAATATTTCAACTATTCCATGGAATGGCCAAATGTGCCAACAGAGAGGTACCGACAAAGAATACAAAACGCCACTACATACTATGATTCTACAATGCATATAGGTCATATGAGATGATAAAACTAAGCTATCCAGTTCACTGGAGCTACTAGTTTAAGGTTGTGGTGGGCCGTGGTACTAATTTAAGGCCTTGGTAAGCTGTGTTGCTAGTTTCCTATTGTAGTGGACCATTGAAAGTAGGCTTGCTTATTAATGATTATCAACAACATGTACTATGTATTTAGATAGGAATGATTGATCAAATTGGCCAACTCATTCTCATCCATGTTGGCTATCCTAAATACTCTATTCATAGCCTTTGGTAACAAGGAAGGTTCCTTCCCAGTTGGCTAAGAATTTTTCCACTTGCTTACAAATGGCTTTAAGGACTAGGTCATCCTTCCTGATCTTACACATGATCAAGTTATGTGATGCTACTATTTCTACCTTTATTGATAGTGTTCGATGTGAGAAAGTGCTTGCATATGTTGCTCCTCCATCGAGTGTAGGATTGTTATCTATAACTCCTTGTTCTACTCATCATTGATAAAATTTTTCAAGGCAACTTGGAGCAATGACACTTATAATTTAATAGGTAAAGTAGCTTTAGAACGATAAACCAAGTTGTAAGGGGTCATACCAGTGACCATGCGATAGGTTGTTTTGTATGTCCATAGTGCATGGACAAGCTAGTCATGCCATTTGCACTTGCTGTTGTTGAGCATCTTCTTAAGTAAGTTGATGATGACCTTGTTGCTTGCTTCTTCTTGTCCATTGGTTGGAGGGTAATAGGATGATGAGAAAGAGTGCTTAATGCCTTGGTCATGATAGAAATATTTTGTTACTTGGCTACTAAATTATGGTCCATTATCTGTAACTATGGTCATGGGTATGCCAAAACAAGCTACAATGTTATCTAGGATAAATTTGTATACTTGCTTGAATGTAGTCTTCCTTAGGGGCATAGCCTCAACCGACTTTGTAAAGTATTCAATTGTGATGTTGATGAAGCTATGCCCTACAAAAGAATTAGGCATTATGGATCTAATGATATCCAACCTGCATCATTGAAATGACCATGTTATTTGAGTGGTATGCAACTCAATTGGTGGTACATGTATAAGGTTGCTATATCATTGGCATGTGTCATATCACTAAATCTTTTGTAGGTAGTCATTTTCCATATGGGTCCAATAGTAGCATAACCATCTAATCTTAGTGTCCATAGCTCTAGGTCCTATATGTGATCCACAAACACCCCTTTTGAACCTCCTCTAGGACTATTCTAGCTTTGGTTTTACCTAAGAAATTTAGGAATATGCCATCATAGGATCGTTGACATAATGTGCTATCACCTACAATGACCTACTGGTTTGATCGCTTGTGTATAGCATTCTTCTAAGTAGTAGTCTGGCCTTGTGAGGATTCACCATGCATAAGATAAAATTTGATATCGTCATACCACTCCTTGGCAAGAGCAATATGAAAGATGACCACAAATATATCCTTAGTGTTCTATGTGATGAGAGTTGCATAGTCCACGGTTAAGGAAGGAAACTTACTAAACACATCTAACATCACTAAGGGCTAATTTTGCAATTGCATTAGCTATGGTGTTCTCATTTTTGGGTATGTGTTGGATATTAATGTATATGAATTTTTGTAACAATTACTTACCTAGGTCATAGTAAGGTTGTAAGTGTTTGGATTTACACACACATACTTTGGTCACTTGGTTAACCACAAGTTCTGAATCGCCTTTGCTCACTAAGCATCTCATTCTTAGGTCATAAGCCACCATCATCCTTCTGATCAAACCATCAAATTTCATTATGTTGTTGGTACATGGAAACTCAAAACAATCAGAAAGGGATCAAATTTCACTAGATGGAAATGTTATGATGGCAATGACATTTGTTCCATGGGTAGTTGAAGCTCCATCAATGTGCATGATTACGTTATAATCCTAAGGTACTTGGCTAATAGTGTTAATGTACTCATTAGGGAACTTCGGATCTCTAGCCACTTGGTCATCAATAGGTGATATTATGAGTTGTATAGCTATAGCCTGACCTTTTGTTGAGGATTGAGAGACATAATGAAGGTTAAACTTCACGATTATGGCTTTCCATTGGGCTATACAACTACTTTTGTAAATGTTAATCATTATGGTTATGAGCACATTATCCTTGGAAATGATGTTGAATTGGCTTATGAAGAGGTAGTGCCTTCACTTCTTCAAGGAGAAGACTAGTGCTAGATAGTACTTTAGCACTTTAGTGTATCAGGTCATGTGGGCAACTAATGCATGGCTAAGGTAGTATACAAGAATTTTTGCTTCATCATCACATTTTTGATAGAGTAGAGAGGAAATGGATGTGTCAAAGATGACAAGGTAAATGTAGAATGGTTTACCCTTTTGTGTAGGATAGATTGTTGGTAGTTGTGTCAACTATTGCTTAAGGTTTTCAAAGGCCTCTTGGCATCAAGCCATCCACTCATAGTGAACCCCTTTCTTAAGCAAGTGTTGCATGGGCTATAACTTATCCATAAGCCTAGCAATAAACCTACAAATAAACTATAATATACCTTGTAATCCCGAAATCTCCTTAAGGTTGGTGGGTGCTGCCAATTTAGATATGGCCTTAACGTTATCAGGATTTATATGTATCGTTGCTTTGGATACTGCAAAGCCAAGCATCTTATCGATCTTGACACTAAAGACACATTTCTTAGGATTAAGCCTAAGCTCATACTTGAGGCATTATTTAAGCACAATGTCTTGGTCATTAGCATGATCATTGGACACTTTGAACTTAATGGCTATGTCATCTACATAATTGTTAAGAAAACTTAGCATGTAACCACTGAAGATATAGGTCATGGCTCTCTGGCATGTTGCTCCTACATTCTTAAGATCAAAGGACATCATAGTATAGCAAAAGGTATCCTAAGGAGTCATGAATGTCATGCTAAGTTGGTGCTATGAATTGATCCTAATTTGGTTGTACCTTGAGAACCCATCCATAAAGGACAATAGGGCATGTTTGGTCATAGTATTAATAAGTTGATCAATACTAGGCAAATGAAAGTCATCCTTGATAGTCACTTTATTTAGGTCTTGAAAATCAATGTAAATATGGATACTTCCATTTTTCTTAGGGACTACCACTATGTTAGACATCCATTATGCATAGTTGATAGTCGTAATGAAACCAACTTGGTAGAGCTTTGAGATCTCATCACAAATTGCCAAGGCCAAATCAAGTCTAAGCTTGTGCATTTTTTGCTTAAATAGTCTAATACTAGGGTCTAGTATGATGTTGTGTGAGACTTGACATGGGTCTAAGACTAGCATATCCTCATATTACTAGGAAAAGATCTTAATGTTGCCTTGTAGGACCTTGGTTATGTCTTGAGCCTATTGAGGTTCTAGTGAGAAACTTAGTTTGATGATTTTCTCCTCACCACTATGTGTTGTGATAGGAACCTTAACTAGAGAGTCTTTGGTTATGTCACCCACCTCTAAGTCTAGGGTTTTGACTAGGATTTTAGGCCATTCTAAAGGTTTCTCTATTGAGCCTATGTGGTCTACAAGACTCTCAAGCTCAAGATCTAGGAAATTAGGGTTGATACACTATTCAACATCACTATGAGGTTCATGTAGATACAAAGGCAAACTAATTTTCTCCTAGGTACTGAGGCTTTGATCTTGCATAGCAACAAAATGCATATTAAGTGGAACTTGGGTAAATAATGCTAATATCATATAAAATCATGTAAATACATGTAAATCTAATGTGAACAAGATCATTCAAGGCTACTAATAGGGTAAGGAAAAGTCAACAAAGTACGATAGAGGCCAAATAAAGGTTAAGAAAGGGGAAATGTAAGAAAGAAGGCTATAAATTGTCAACAAAGATCATGGTTTTGCTAGTTTTAGGCCTTAATAGACTAGGATTCCATCTTAAGGCCATAGTGAACCATGGTCACATGGTGTTAAATGGTGGTTAGAGAAGGCCAAACCCCACTATTTGATACTGATCAAAGGCTAGAAAAAGGCAAATAAAGAACATATAAGGCTATAAAAAGGCCATAAGGAGGTTAACTAGGTTAGGGATGCAACACAAGCCCAAAAACAAGTTGAAACACTATGTAAGCAAGCAAAATAGGCTACATATTATGCAATTTGATTAATATAGGTCAAAAGGCACTAGATTTTTCTAGTTTTAGGCCTTAGAGGGCCATGATTTAGGGCTACAAGGCTATTAGATGAGCTTGGATATCATTTAGGATTGTTTCTGGGCTATTTCGACTTAGCAATCAACATTTTTGAGGTTTCCTTGTTGGGCCTCCTATGTTTCCATGTTGGTTAAAGTGGAAGAAGGGACCCTTAGCATGGAAACTAAGAAAAGTGGTTTTTGGGACATCCAAAGGTCTAAAATTGAGATTCTAGGATCTCCCAAAGGTAGTGTAGGGCCATATCTATTAAAATTGGGCACTCTGAAGGTTTGTAAAGGCCAAAAGCATGTTTTTCATCCTTCCCCACCTATTTCTATGCTAGTCAGCATGGAAAAGAGAGGGTTTAGCATAGAGGATCAAAATCCAAGTAAAACCAAGATCAAACATGGTCAAATAAGTAGGTAGAACCTAGATCTAGAAGTTTTGCATCCTGTAGCTTTACTTTGAGGCCATTGGAACTAGTTTTAAGTGTAAACAAAAATATGCTAAAATTGCTTCCCCCCTTTCTTCCATGATGTGTACAATATCCCCAATGTGGAAGAATGGGGGGAAATTTTTTTTTTTTGAATTCAAAGTTGTTTGGGAGCACATTGATTAGGTTCCTAGGCTCCTAGGGCTATAGGTTGTGATTCTACAAGTTTCTAGCTAATTTTGGACACATTTGGAGGTCATTCAAGGGCATCTAAGGTATTACCCCTTTATTTTCACACTGGGGAAGTTGCTCAAGCATGATATATTGAGGGAAATGAGTTTTGAAGATTACAATGAGGTCAAATCAACAAAATCTCAAGGCTATGAGGTTTTAGGCTTCTCCAGTGTAGATCTTTGGCTTCTGGGAGTGTCATCTTACCACCAAAAGTGAAAATTAGGTTTTCCCCCTTATTTTCATGTTAATTAGAATGGAAGAAACTTTCTTTAGCATGGATGGAATAAGAATCCTAGATGTAGGCTAGTTTAGATCATAATCAACTATGCATGTTAGCTTCTGGAGTCACTAGGGCCAAGGGCTAGGGTTTCAGGACACAATTTAGTAGTTTTGAGTACTCTCAAGTGTTTTTTGGGATTTTCCCTATTCTTCCACATTTTTGCTAGGAGGCTCAACGTGGAAGACTAGGGGAAACCACCTTTTAGTCTTTTTGGACTAGTTTTATGAGGCTTGAAGGCTCCAATGTTTTCTAACAAGGTTCTAGGATGCATACTGGGTTATCTAATGTCATTTTGAAGTGTTTATGAGTATCAAATGAGTCCCCCTTCAATTTTCACATTGGGAATCATGGAGGAAGGGATATCCAATGTGGAAGAATCATAAATCTTAGATCTAGGCTAGTTTTGGCCTCAATTAATTATTCATGTGTGCCTCCAAGATTGCCGTGGTTGAGGACTAAGGTTTGAGCTCAAGTTTGGTTAGGTTGGAAGTTTCTTAGATGGTTTTTGAGCTTTTCCCATTTTTTCCACACTAAGGATAGTATTCTTAGTGTGGAAGACTAGGGGGAGTAGAGGTTTAGTCATTTATGGTCACTTTGACAAGTTTTAAGCACTCTAGAAGATATAAAACTAGTCTTATGGTTCATGTAGAACTATCGGGTGTCTGCTTAAGGTGTTTAAAGGTCATTTTGGAGTTCCCCCAAAGTTCCCACCTTTCTTCCATGCTGACCAGCATGGAAGAGGTAGATTGTAGTGTGGAGAAACTAGGGTACCATACTTTTTTCCATTTTCTAATGTTTCTGACCATGCATGTGGGTTTCTAAGGTTTCCATTGTTGACTATTGCTACCTAGTGTCAAAATTTGGTAGGTTTAAGGGTTGTTAAGTGATTTTTAATGTTCTCCTCATTTTTCCATGCTAGGGTTTCTATCCCTAGTGTGGAAGATTAGGGGGAAAGGTTTTTTAGCTATTTTTGATCAATATTAGTACGTCTGAGGGTCTTAGGATGTGTAAACAAGATTCTGGGAGATACATAAGGAATCCTAACATTTGTTTAAGGTTTTTAAAGGATATTTTGGAGTCCTCCCAAATTTTTACCCTTTATTCCATGCTAGCCAGCATGGAAGAGGGAGCTTTTAGCATGGAGGAACTAGAAGACCCTAGCTTTTGCTAAGTTTTGACAATTTTGGCTATGCATGTGTGTCCATAGGGCTGCTAGTGTTAAGAATTAATGTCTAGGATTAAATTAATGTAATTTTTAGGGTTATGATAGGATTTTCAAGCTTTCCCCCTTCCATCAATACTAGGTTTGGATGCTTAGCATGGATGGGATCCTCATTAGTGTGAATAACCCAATGGGAGCAAGTTTTGATTATTTTAGGTAACTTCCAAAAGTCTAGTGGCTTTTGGAATCTTTGGGTTGCTTTCAAAAATTAAACTACATGCAAAATTCAATAGTTTTGGCTTTCCCCTTTCATCGACACTAAGACTAGAATGCTCACCCTAGAGGATGTTCTCCCTAGTGTGGAAGAAACTTAGGAGATTGACTTTTACTGATTTTGGACATTCTAGTAGCATACAGAAAGGATATGAAGGTTCTAGTGTTAGTCTAAGATAATATGATGTTGTTTACTTGTTTCTGGAATCCTCCACTAATCTTCCTAGCTTCATCCTCCTAGTTTCCATGCTAGGTAGCATGGAAAATGTCTCCCCTAGCATGGAAGGACCATGAAAGCTAGATATAGGCCATTTCATCACCCAATTGACCATGCATGTTAGTCTTTGGGGTTGCCAATGTTGATGGGTAATACTAGGTGTCAAGACTCAGTAGTTTGGAGGCTCCTAAGTACCTCATGTAGTCTTTCACCTTTCCTCCATGCTAGAAATGATGGCCTCAGCTTGGATGAGAAACAGATGATAGCTTTGTATCATATTTCACCACTTTTGGGGCATTTGAATGCTCCAGAAGGTACTGGTAGGGTCTAGGGATTACCGAGATTTGAGAAATGGTTACTATTCAATCAATTTAGGTAATTTTGATCTTTCCCCCATCCATCCACACAAGGGTTTGGATTCTCAGCGTGGATGAGGCTTTTTCTAGTGTGGAACTACCAAATACTAAGGTTTTAACCAATGTTGGCTAGGTTTGGTGAGGTTCTAGGGCTGCTAGTGGTGTTTGGATGAGTTCTAGGCCATGTGGGCCCCCTTCGAGGATCAACGTTGGGCTAGATGGATGTTGGGAGGTAAGAATAGGTGTGATCCCCCTTTTTCCACACTGGGCACTATTACCCAAATTTGGAAACCTATGTTGTCTAGTTTTTTCCATGTCTAATCCCTTTCTTGGGAGCTTGAGATTGAAAAAGGAAGGTTTTGGTTACTAAAAATGGAAAAAGGTTGTTTTTTAATGGTTTAATAAAATGGTATATATGTATCCACATTGGGTATGATATCCCTAGTGTAGATGCATGGGAGTTAAGGCTTGGTTGTTTTTCTAAGTGTTTTAAGGGATTGAAACTCAACATTGATGCAATTTTATGCCAAGAGTGAGGGCATATATTGGGACCAATAACCTATAAATTTTAAAATTTGAAATGTAAAGATATTTCCCACCAATCTTAGCATGGAAGGGACTTCCAACTTGTTGCACTTTAGTGGACTTGGAGTTATGGTGCACTAATGGGAAATTGGGGTTTAGAGGTACACATTTAGGTTTAGATATGTTTTTAATACCAAATTTCATAAGTTTCAATTGAAATTGCCATTTTGCACAAATAATGCATTTGTGGAGAGCTCTAGAAGAGATTTTTTGTTCTAGAGTTTTGAGCTTGCCATGGCATCCAAAAAATGTGGAGGGAAGATCTAGAATCCAATGATTCAAAGGGTAGATGAGCATGTGAGGGATCTACAACGACTTCCTAGGTCTATCTCCATCTAGGCCTCATCCGTTGCTGCTTCAAGGTAAGTAGTTCTACCTATTTTTTCTTTTGTTTCTAGCTATTTTTCCTATTTTTCTTGCCATGTATGGGGCTTTTTTTATTAGATATACATTGATAGAGGGGGTAAAACAAAATTCTGATGAAATCCCACCTCTTATTTTTGTTGTTTCTATGCAAATCTATGGTCATTTCATTTTTTTGGAATTGTTAGATTTGATTTTTAAAATTAGGCTTACTTTTTTCATGTTTTTTCCCAAAATTTGGGGATAGGACAATTTTTGTTAGATCTAGGCTAAAAAATTTGTCAATATTAAATTTTGATACAATCCTACCTTATTATTTTAATGTGTTTTCAAATAGGTATAGATTATTTTTGCTATTTTGGCTATTTTTCATGGCTATGTTGAATTTGGCTTTGTGAATTTTAATCTTTTTACATGAAGAAAGCAAGAAATGTTTTGTATTTTTTATTAATAAAATGATTACATATTTTTAATATTTGATTTTATGGATTTTTAGCTCTATGTTTAAGCTTTCCAATGGCTATTTTTTTTTAATTTGGATTAATAACAATGTAGTTATGGCTATTTTCCTAAGATCATGTAGTCAGGTTTTTCATGCTATTTTTAAAATTTCATGTAAGTTCACAAATTGTTTTCTAAGCAAAGGATAGGGGTTTTGCGTATTTTTTTTATTATGGATGGTTAGGTCTTGGCTTTAGCTTTCTAATGTTGATCTTGAAGACATTACCTGGGTCAACATGATAGAGTTCCAAATCCTTATTGTTTGGAGGAAGGCCTTCCACATCTACCCCTAGAAGTTATGGAGCTAGAACCCCCATAGGTTAGATGTATTTTTTGTTTTAGTTTTTATTTTAAGTTATAGTTTTGGCTATTGGTCACTAACTAGCTATGTGTTGTTGTATTTCAGGCATTAGGAGACATTAGTGACCCTAGTGGGAAGGAGGGAGATGATCCACTACTTCCTCCTCTAGATGCCCCTTAGCATCATGCATCTACTCATTTTCAACTTGTTGGCTACATTACCTTTATTTACATGTTGATAGTTAATGTTAGTCAAGACTATGTTATAGATGGTTGTTATTATTTTTTGACATTTTTGACATATAGTATGGCCATAGCTATGTATGTTATGGAAACTTTAAATTTAAATTTAAAATTTTGGATTCATTTTTGGCTATATATATTGTTATAGTAAGGATTGTAAATGGCTATGTGGATGATTTTGATTATAGAATTAGATGGCTAATCAATGCAATGATAGGCTAAACAAGAACATCATAAAAGATACATTTTCTAGTTTTAGGCCATGGCTAGCATAGACTGTATTATTTTGCTAGTTTAAGGCTATGGTGGATCATGTTGTGTTGTGGTCACATTTCCAGTTTTAGGCAATGGGAGGCCATGTTGCTAGTTTAAAGTCTTAGCAGACTATGATGCCAGTTTAAGGTCATAGTAGACCATGTTGTGTGATAATCTTTGCTAATTTAAGGCCATGTTGGATCATGTTGCATTATGGTTACTTTGCCAATTTAAGACCATGGCGAGCCATGTTGCATTATGGTTACTTTGCCAATTTTAGGCCATGGCAGGCCATGTTGCCAGTTTAAAGTCTTAGTGGACTATGATGCCAGTTTAAGCCATAGCAGGATAAGTTGTGTGATTATCTTTGCCAGTTTAAGGCCAGGGATGGACATGTTGGGTTGTGGTTCCTTTACTAGTTTTAGGCCATGTAGGGCCATGTTGCCAATTTAAAGTCTTACTAGACTGTGATGCTAGTTTAAGGACATAGTGGGCCATGTTGAAAAAAAGAAGCTTATATTTGCAATGTTATGTTCTAAATTTTTTGAAGCTTTTAAATGTTTATAACATGAGAAAGGCTATAATAAATAAGTAAAAATGCAAAGTAGAAACTTAGGCTGCATGCATATAGAGTAAAAAAAGTACATAATAAGGTATAACAAATTGGGATACATGGCCATTGGTGCATCTTGTTATAAGGGCATGGAGAGGTTAATGTACACTTCACCTATGCAAATTCTTCTTAATCTTTGAAAGATTAGGGAATATGTAAGGTATACTTTGCACAAGTTTGTATTCACCATCACCTTCACTGATGATGTTAAAAGGGAGTTCATCCCATAATGCATCCCGTTGCTTATTGTTGTCATTATTGCATTGTTTCTCTATTTTGGGTTGATGGACTTCATGATTTGGAGTTTCCTCTTGAAACTCCACCTCAGATGCCTACTCTATGTTCACATTATTGACAGCTAAGGGAATCATACTATTACCATGGATGATGATTCCACCTCCCTCATAAGGAAGGTGAATTTCTTGATGGATTGGTGAGGATGTAGCTCGTAATTAAGCCAACCATGCCTTCCTAGGATAAGGTTGAACCTTGGTGTCTTCTCCACCTCCAAGAAGTTGGTGGTTGTGGGGAATTGTTTTCTTATCACAAAATCTAAGGAGATGAACCCCTTGATCACAATCCTATATCTATTAAAAGACTAGAGGATAGTTTTTAATGTAGGCTATATCTACTCAGTTAGACCCAAGCATTCAATAATGGTGCACAAGATGATATTAGTTGATACTCCATCATCAACATGCATCTGATGCACTTTAAATTATCCTACGCATATGGTTATGAATAGAGGAGCCCTAGTTACTTTACCATTTTGGGGATTAATCTTGATTTTTCTATTGAAAAATATTATGGGTGTTGAATTCTCCTCCCTTGGTGAGTGAGGAACCATCATTGCATGGATGGATTCCTCATTAGCGAGGATGTCCTTATTAAAAGGGATGAAAGTCAACATTTTGACTAGTACCTCATGATGTATGGTAGAAGTCATGATCACGTCATACAAGCTTAGAGTTATGTTCTTTTTCTTGAGGGGTTGCTTGACTTAATCCATCACACTAAGAAATTTTTTATCATTGGTCATGGGCTTGTTGCCCCAGTTGTGCTTTACTTCCTTCATGCACCCCAAAATGCAAACTTTTGCTTTTGGTTATGGTTGTTGGGGATTTTCCTCATTATTTTGGTTATAGACTTTAGGGTCCTTCTATGGATTGTTGGTTGAAATGGGTTAAGTATAAGAGGTCATGGGTATAGCTAAAAGGGGAGTGGGATTTGGTGGGTCCACTTTCTTTTGTGCCTTCTTTTGCTTATCACCCTTGTTTCTTATGCTTCTTTCTTTACTTAGTTGAGGTTTTCTAATTGTTAGTTGTTAGTTGTGAGGAAGAGGTAGTAGCATTGGTTACCATAGAAAGTCGTTGTGCAGTTGGTTGGGTTATTTTAGGCTAGGGCACCTTGATGAAAAAAGGTTCCCTTAGAGGTGTTCTTGATTATACTCTTATGACAAAGGGGGATCTTGAGCTGGTGGAAGCTAAAGAAGCCCTTTCATTATAAGGGGGTACTTGGATCAAGAATGGTTCTCTTGGGGATTTTTAATTATCATTAATTTTGAATGCTAAAATAAAAAAAGGGTTGTCATTAGCATTGAATGGATCTTTGTAGATCTACATTGATTGATTTTGTGGCTAAACTAGGTTGAAAGCATCTAAGACCTACTCCCCCTATCTATCATCCTCTATAGGTCATCTTTTAGCATCAGGCAAAATTCTGTGTCATGACCAGGCAATTGGTGATAGTGGTAAAAGTGATCTAGTTTGAAGTACCTAGGTAGTTGGAGATCATCCTTGGTTGCTCAAGTGGGATCCTTGGTTATTTTGCATAGCCTTTGATACTTCTTTTAACTGAATTTAGTCATATATTTGTATTGCATACAACCATTCTTTAGAAATTTTTCTAGCAACTTGAATGGATTCCATGGTAAGGTAGTGTATTTACTACGATCGTTTTGCTCAAAATTTGGTTTATTTGTAGTCAATGCAGTGGCCCTAGAGGTTGATGGTTGGTTATTGCAGTCATTAGTGGAAGCCTTGGGTGGGTTGGTACTTGGCCCTTGGTTTGTGGTCTTTGCCTCATTACTCATATTTGCTATGGGCATATTGTTTTGTTCATTCTTCTCTTTGTCTCTTTGTGTATGTTGATTTTTATATGCTACATAGGCTAGATCATGACTAGCCTCTGTAGCATCCTCTATGTTCTTGGTTTGGGAAAACACTTAGCCAAAGAACTGTGATTCAAGGTAGTAGATCTTGGACTTGATAAAGTCATTAAACACTTTCTTAAATATAGCTAGAAGGCGTGCTTTAGATATAGGTTCTAGTATTTTATTCAACAGTCCATTCCATCATTGGAGGAACTTTTGTATAGGCTCAAGGGATTCTTACTTGACCTTCATGAGTTGGTCAAGTATGGTGTTAGGCTTTAAGTTGTATTTGAAGTGGCTAACAAACTAAGATATCAAGTATTCAAGAGAGGATATGGATACTCTAGGTAATGCATGATATCTATCAAGTGCTTTCCTAGTTAAGGACATGGGGAAAATCCTCATGATGGTATGAGGCCATGGTTGTAAGAGTAAGCATTTGGATATGAAGGTTATAAGATGAGCATTAGGGTCACTTTCTCCATTGTATTTACTAAACTAGGGGATAGGGACATTAGGAGGAAGTGTCAAGGGTTAGATCACAAGACTAATGGAATTATCTTGGTAGAAATTCATAATCTTGACACTTTGGGAAGTAGAGGCTTTGAGCCTCTATAACTACTTTGTTAGGTCTTGGACCATTTGGTTGGCGTAGGCCCAAACATGATAGGGTACAATGGGAATTAAGGTAGTGGGATGTGACTAGAGGAAGAGGTAAAGGAGGTAGAGGTGGACACCATGGCCTTGGGGATCCTTTGTTGAAAAAGTCCCCCAAGGTTTTCAAGTTCAAACTCTACTCCAAATTCATCGTTCTCCTTTGGTTGCCCCTTGGAGGTTTCCTTCTTGTTGTCCTCATCAACCTCAATGAGAAGAGCTAAGATGCTAGTATAGATGTCATTTAAGGGTACCTGGTTGTAGGGGGAGGGAATATACTCCTTTGCATTGTGATGGATGAGTTTGAATTCCCTCTTAGCTTCTACTTCCGCTTGTGGGATTATCATGCTAGCCTAGATCTTGGCAAAAATGAAGTTATAGTGTTCTTCATTTATTACCATGAAGCCAAGACTTTATCCCCTAAGTTTAAGAGATTTCCTGCATTCAATCAATACAAGGTCTCTAGGGTCCTAATCCCTCATGTGTTATTGATCTAACCCATTATCCATGTAGCTATAAGGCAACTTAGTTAATTGTGGGAGAGACATGGCTATTTCATTAAAATGGCTTGGAATAGGCTATAAAAGGAAAAAATAGAAATAAATATTGATAATTGGAATTTAAAAATGGTCAAAGAAAATAAAAACCAATTGAAAATGGAGCACTTTGTATAACTAGTAAGTGGGGAAATAATGGGGGTTTACCCATTTACCAAAAATAGAAAGTTGGAAATGTTGGTGTTAAGCCCCACCCACGCTAGCCTTCCAACTACCTCTATGCTAGGTATGGTAGGGGGGAAAGAAGTGAGCTAAAATGATGGGAATCTCACACCTTCTAGTCCAACGTTGATGAGGGAAAGGCTGAAAACCCAAGTGGAAACTTGGTCATTTTCTCTAGGAACTAGTTTTGGTAGGTTGCCCATTCTTTCAGCTTGGAAAGATGGGGGGAACCTGACTTCTAGAAGTTGGATGGTTCCTAGAAGGGTTACGTTGCCAACTTTGGAAACTGAAAAAAATTGGTAGTGAAAAGAAAAAAAGGAAAAGTGGAAAGGTTTCAATGCTATCTTGGGTTTTAGAAATTCGTAGTAGTTGCTATGAAAATCCAAAGTGGAAAGTTGGTGTTTTTCCACTAAGACTAGATTTGGTAGGTTGCCAATTTTCTTAGCTTGAAAAGATGGGGGGAAGCTGACTTTTAGAAGGTTGATGATTTTTGGAAGGGTTGCACCACCCACTTTGGAAATTGGAAAAAGGTGGTAGCAAAAAGGAAAAAAGTGTGAAAGCCTTTAATGCTAGCTTTGGATTGAAAAATTTATAGTAGTTGTTGTGAAAAGCCAACACCCATCCACCTGCAACTTCCATGCTCTAGTTTTGGTTATAGGGAAGAAAAGATCAACATTGATTCTTCAAAGTTTTTTCTATAAAAAATCATAGAAAAACTTACAAATGGTAATGTTGGCTGTGGGGAAGATAGATATGGTCACAGAAATGGGACAGAGGCCCTCCTTCTAGCATCAAGAAAATTGTTGTGATTAGAAAAATTGATTGCTGGAAAACTGATGGATTCGGTGCAATAGCCTCATCCTTGAATCCCTAGGGGCTTTGAAAAAATGGGATTCAAGGTACCCTAGATAGTCTGGTAGATCACCTAGGAACTTGCAAAATGCAAAATGAATGATGCAAATAATAATATAAAAAATAAAAAATTTGTGAAATGGAAAAACAAAAGAAGATTACAAAAAAAAATGAAACTTTAAAATTTTATTAAAACAACTAAGAAAAATTTCTAGAAATGTGTACAATAAATGCTTATGAGAGAGCAAAGGATGATTCACTAAGGTAGGATTTCAAGGTTCATTAAAGCTAATGTGATTTGCTCCACAATCCAGATACCAAGCCACTCTTGATGCATTCAAATCTCATTTGTTGCAAACTATAGATCTGCAATTTGGGTTACTATAGGGGGGTGGGGGGTGAGAAAAGTGATAAATTTGGCTACTAGATTACTCCATGTTGGGGGTTGAAATTCCCAAAAATGCAGTGTTGCCCCTAAAATTTGATAAGTATCAAGGATATAATGCTCCCATGTTGGGATTCAAGAGAATGCAAACATGGGAGATTGCAAGAGCTCTTGAGTGCTTGAAAATGCCCAAGTATGGAATTGTGAAAAATTGTGGAATTATCCAAAAATTGTAGAACCTTAAGAAAAATTGCTAAACCAATGTCAAGGTTATGGAGTTACCAAAGTGTTGAACTACAAAAAGTGTGAAACTTGTAAATGGTATTTGAGGCTTGTTTTTATAGGTCTTAGGCCATGAATAGTGCTATAAAATGGTTGTAATTTGGTTGTACAATGGTTTCAAATTGGTTGTAATTTTGCTGGAAATTTCTTCCTTGTATAGATAAGATGGATGTCCAAGTTTTTTGGGGTTACCATATATAGTAAGTGCCTTTCTCCCATGGCCATTCCATGTTGGAGATTAATCTTCCATGCTAAGCCTTCTACCATCCTTGCTAAATTCATTGGTTAATGTTGGAGTTCATGGAGTGTTGAAATTTGGCTTTTGTGGTTTGCATACTGGGGACATGTAGTTTCCATGTTGGGGAGAAACTTCCACATTGAAGGGGGAAGGTTTCCAAGATATTCATGTAATCTCCATGCAGGGGGGAGAGGAAGGTTTCCATGCTAAGGTAAAAACCCCCATCTCTCCACATTGGGTAGGTGAGATTTACCCCCTATAGATGTTGTGAGTGTAGAAAAGTATATAATAAATTCTCATGAGAGAGAAAAGGAGGGTTCACTAATGTAGGAGTTCAAGGTTCGTTGAAGCTAATGTAATCTACTCTATGATTTGGATACCAGGCGACTTTTGATGCATTTGAATCTCCTCTATTGCAAATTGTAGATTTGCAGTTTGGGTTATTAAAGGATGGGGAGGAGGAGGGTGAGAAAATTAAGAAATTTTGGTGCAAGTTGCTCCACACTAGGGGTTGGAATCCCTAGAAATGCAGCATTGACCCCTAAAGTTCATAAGTCTCAAGGCTATAATGCTTCCACACTAGCATTCAAGAGAATGCAAACATGAAAGCTTGCAAGAGCTCTTAAGTGCTTGAAAATGTCCAAGTATGGAATTATGAAAAATTGTGGAATTGTCCAAAAATTGTAGAAACTTAAGAAAAATTGTTGAGCTAATGTCAGGGTTATGGAATTGCTACAGTGTTGAACTACAAAAGTGTGAAACCTATAAATGGTGTTTGAAGTTGGTTTTTATAGGTCTTAGGCCATGAATAGTGCTACAAAATGGCTATAATTTGGCTATACAATGGTTGTAAATTAGGTGTAATTTTGTTGCAAATTTCTTTCTTGTACAAATGAGATGGATGACCAAAGTTTTAGGGGTTACCATATATAGTAAGTGCCTCCCTCCCATGGCCATTCTATTTACTATAAATAGTAACAGGTGTACACCTTCCACGCTAGAGATGAATCTTCCATGCTGAGCATTCTACCATCCTTGCTAAAGTCACTGGTCAATGTTGGAGTGCATGGAGTGTTGAAATTTGGATTTTGTGGCTTCCATGCTTAGGGAATGTAGTTTTCATGCTAGGGGGAAACTTCCTTGTTGAGGGGGGAAGGTTTTCAAGTGGTGCATGTAGTCTCCATGCTTTGGGGGATGGTTACATTGCGGTGGTGGTGGTGCATGCAAAGTTTCCATGTTGAGAGAAAAACCCCTATCCCTTCATGTTGGGAGTAGGTGAGATTTACCCCATGTAAATGTTTCTAGTTTAAAAAAGTTTATATCCCCCATAAAACCCATCAAATTAACATTTTTGACATCCCAAAAGGCATTTTTGACCCCCCACCAAGCCTAAATATAGATACTAGGTGATATTTTTCACTTGGGAAGTAAGGCTTTAACCACTTACGAGGTATTTTTTAGCCCCAAAAGTATGGAATATGTGAGATTTCCCCTCATTGATTACAATCTTGGCACTTAAAATGAAGTTTTACGTCAGGTTTCTTTTGGCGAAAGCTACATGATGGAAATTGACTATAACATATAATATTTTGTGGTGTTTTAGATGGAGGAATCAACCTCCAACTCCGTGTGATGACCATGGATTCCATGATAGAAATAGCTACCATTAAGGATTGTATTTGCATAGCATGGTGTTGGTGCTTGCAATGGAATTACCAGGTCGCCTAGATGAAGTAGGCCATCCATGTTCATCACTAGTGTAAATAGAAGCTAAATGTATGTTGCACCTGTTGAATATGGAGTTGACTAAACTACTCATTAAGAATGTTTCATTAAATTTCAATCAAACTTTGATCTCTGGTTGCATTAAGTTTTATCTTAATGTGCCACATTTTTTATGTCATTGTAGTTACATCATCATTGTTGGAAACTACATCCAACATAATTATAGACTAACCCGTAGAATCATCAGTAGAGAAGTTATCCTTGTTCATGATTCTAACAAC
This sequence comes from Gnetum montanum, assembly GCA_015680685.1. Classification (NCBI taxonomy): domain Eukaryota; kingdom Viridiplantae; phylum Streptophyta; class Gnetopsida; order Gnetales; family Gnetaceae; genus Gnetum; species Gnetum montanum. The sequence continues at coordinate 246,905 of MNCI01007092.1, forward strand.
CAAGTCTATGATCCTATTTGAAAATTTAACTAGAAATGATTTTCTTCCTTTCCTATTTCCACTAGCACTTTCTACAACAACACTTTTGATGAGCGGTGAGGTACCCCTATGCTCAACCATATGAATACGAGTATTTCATGCACGATTCAGTCGAATTCCAAGGACTAAGTGCTTATGGGCCCTTGTGGAACAAGGATGGGTTGGTTGATCATTGTATTTCCAAGCTTACTTGTATGTCACGATTGGATGGTTAAGTAAGCTTGAGGCATATAGCTTTTATAGTTTTTATATTTTTATGTCTTGTGCTAGTAGGGAAGGAGATAAGTAACTAAGTGACTAATTTAACTTAACTACTCATTAACTAAGTTCTAACTAATCCTAACACCAACATCCATTCCCACTTGCTGTACACATCTTGAACTAGTGCAACATTGCTGGGATTACCAAATGCTAATTGTTACTAGGTTACCAAGCATTACACGCATGCTCGAAGTGGTCGTGCTTGTGTAATTTAACAATTTTATTATTTGATCAAAATGAATTGCTATGCTAATAACAAAAATGTAAAGTGCATAAAATAAAATAAATGCATAAGAAAATAAAATAAAATAAATGCGTAACAAAACAAATCTCAAGTGCTAGAAGGATGAATTAAAGAGCTCATCTTTATTGCTATACACAAGGTGTGCTCAGGTACATAATGCTCGAATAAAGATCCATCCACACTTAGACCTCCTACTGTGGGCACTTGGAAAATACTCTAACTTTCAAATAGACTACAAGAGTTTTGCTACTTAACTGCTAAAAGATTTTTTTTTCAATTGTGCACCTAGGCACTATATTTATAGGCTTGGGAGCAACTACTCTAATAATTAGAGTAACCACTCTAATAATTAGAATAAATTGATAGAGTAACTATTCTAATAATTAGAATAAACCGCCAGAGTAGCTACTCTAATAATTAGAATAAACCAGTAGAGTAACTGCTTTAATAATTAAAATAAACTACTAGAGTAACTTCTCTAATAATTAGAATAAACCACTAGAGTAACCACTCTCATCATACCCCCACGACTAAATGAAAACTCATCCTTGAGTTTTTTACAAAATACTGGGAAGGTATGGGATTATTGACTAATTGACAACTAATGGTGGAATGGGATGATAACTCAATGTGCCTAGTGAATGGATCAATAAGCATATTACAACATTAGTGTTCATGACCATTGTGGTGAACACTCGTACATAAATGACATCCAGGCCTTTATTTTGTAGCTTGAAGAGAAAGAGAGAGAAAGAAGATGAAGCATGTTACCGCCAATGCCGAGGTTGCATCCATAGCCATGCCACCAAACTTGCTTATTTTGTAAATGCTTCAATTCCAATCCATCTTGAGTGCTTCCTCCAAGCCCAATCCATTGTTTGTATGATCACCATCTACACACACAACGCAATCACAAATGAGCAAGGATAGATAATCCACAATGTAGTTTATACCTTGCCTCAATATGAAGCGCATTGGCTGAGTTGTGGTTATGGCAAAAAATGGTTCAGAGATTTATCACAGGTGACTACCCAAGGTGTAGGGGTTAGGTGAATAGTAAAATGGAAAAAATTCAAAAATTTATGCTAGGGCCCCCATGACTAAGAGCAAACCTCCGGTAGCTATAAGATGGAAAAATATGAGGAACAAGAAACATGGAAAAAATGACAATGACAATGCCAATAAAATGGATGCTATGGATGGGGATGAAACAAGAAATGATTAATTGTAGGAAATGTTTAAGGAAAAGAAGTTAACAATTGCACCAAAAAAGGAATGCTAGTGGGTCCTCCCCAAAGTAGGCTCATGCCTTTTATGCCCTAACAAGCCCACAAACCAAAGAGTCCTTAGGCTTTAGGAATGTCATTTGGAAGCAAGAGTAAAAAACTTACCCACAAGAATTCACCAAATAAAAACAATGCATCAACCTAGAATAGACTAATGATAAAATCAACAAAGAGGTGGAAAATGGGAAGAAACATGGAGAGGAGAGAACAGAATGGAATCCCAAGAACAAGGTTGTGTAAAGCCCCTTGTGAATTTCATGGTTAAGATAAATGAGTAGAACTCATCCTAAATCCAGACTCAAACCAACCACATTCAGTGACCTCACATCAATACACTTAGCCTATCCATCCTCTTGAGGCAACAAGAATGCTTCCACAAAGAGTGACCACCATCCCAAGGAGAGTGAGATGGAGAAGCAGGAAGTGAGAAAGGGCCTTAGTTAGAGGGAACCTTCAGGCATGGGTAACATGTCTTTCCAGTGCCATAACTAGCTCTTTTAGCCCATATTACTTTATTATGTCTAAGGGCTGCACTTTGAATGCTCACACCATTATTTTGATGTTTATGCATGAGAACCACACCATGCAAAGACTTATTTTTATTCACTCAGCTTCCTGATATTTGAACAATGTCAGAATGGTAGAAAACCCAAGAAAAACCATCCAAGAACCCAAGAGAATGGCCAGTGCCAATGCATCAAATCCCCATGAAGTCACATCCTTTTCATCCTTTGAGTCTTTCCTTGGTTTGAAAAATACCTAGCCACCAATTTATTAACAAGTTTACTTAGAAAAAGGGGACTATACAGTTCCAAGCCAAAGGAGACCATAGAGTTGTATGGATGAGTGGACAACATGGACTCATTGCCTATTTTACCAAAAGAACCATACCTTAATATCAGCATCATAACTCAAAAGTAAAAACCAAACATTAGCAATCAATATGATATAATTCAATCCACCATCATGAGCACTTATTAGATGATGAATAAAAGTAAATCAAGCAAACAAAGAAACAGTAAAAAGATGAACAGTGGTGTAAAAAAAATAAGAAAAGTTGAAAGAATGTGTAAAACAAAAATTCAAAAAGAACTAAGGGCCTAGAATGGTTAGCATAGGCAGCCATCTCCCCCATGACTAAGTTGGAATGAGATCTGAAATAGTGAGTAGGGTTGTCCATCAAGAGAGGTAGCATGTGTACTAGCCATCCTAAGCTTCTTGAAAGGTTTGGTTTATTGCACATTGAAAAAAATTTTCTTATCTAGGCTCTTAGGTTTTTATATTATCATGGCCCCTGAAGGAAAAGTTGCATAAATAATATAAGGTTCTTCCCATAGTGTTTGAAATTTAGTACGTTGTGGCACATATGTGGGATTCTAGTAGAGAAGCTTATCTCCTAGTTGATATTTAACTTTCCTAATTCTTAGGTCATGACGTTGTTTATTGAAGGCCTTATACAATTCATTAGATGATAGGGTAGCTAATCAATTTGCATCTAGAAATTTAAGGGTTACTAACAAGGTCAAGGTTAAGGTCACATGCCATGGATAGTGTACGTAGCTCAGTTTGAATGGGAAGCATTAGTAATTTACCATACACTAACTCATAGGGAGAGTAGCTTGTAGGGAGTTTCCATGTGGAGTGGTATGCCCAAAGAGCATCATCCAATTTAGTGCTCTTGTCTCACATAAACGTGCTAATGGTTCTTGTCAGTATCTTTGTAATCTCCCTATTGGTGACTTTGGCTTGACTGTTCGCTTGAGGGTGGTAAGGTGTTGTGAGTTTGTATTCAACCCCTAAGAATTGAATTAACTTTCGAAACATTACACTTGTGAAGTGTGTATCATTTTCTGAAATAAGTGCATGTGTTACACCAAACCTATTTATGATTTGTTGTTGAACAAATCGTGCAGCTATAGATGATGTACAATCTTTAATAGTAGCTGCTTTGGCCCATTTTGTTAGGTAATTAATGGCAAAAATAATATAAGCTTTTCCATTGGACATTGGTGTAATCGGCCCCATAAAATAAATTCCCCAAATGTCGAAGGGTTCTAATGGTTGAATCCATTGTTATGGATCCTCCATTCTAGCAGTCATTCCCCCATCATGTTAACAACACTCAAAAGATTGGACGAAATGATGGGCGTCCCAAAATAATGTAGGCCAATAATATCCTGCAAGTAGGATCTTGATGGCCATTCATCTCCTAGCATAATGACCCCCACAAGGACCCTCATGAGTGTCTTGGAGAACTTGCAGTTGATCTATATCAGGAACACGCCATCGAACCAAGCCATCAGGACACACTTTGTAAAGTTTCCCACTGATCTCCATAAAGTACTTGGCTTGTTGAAGAAACTATTGTTTCTTCTTAAGGTTTAACTCTTATGCTATTTTTTTGATGTGGAGATAGGTAAGAATGGTATTATACCAGTTTTTCTCCATGGGTGATTGATTATTCACTACACCTGTAAAGAGGAATTCATCAGGGAAATGATTAGAAATTGGATACTCATCCTCTTTGTCATCTGATCATAATCAAGATAAATGATCAACAACTACCTGCTCTATGCCCTTGTGATTGATCATCATTAAATAAAACTCTTGTAAGATTACAATCCATCATATGACACAAGGGCTTATCATTGGCTTATTCATGAGGAACTGGATTGCACTATGATATGTATGTATATATACTTTATATCCCAATACATAGTGTCTAAACTTTTCTATTGCAGACACTACAACCATTAATTCTTTCTCTGTGGTAGGGTAGTTAAGTTGTGCACTAGTGATACTTCTACTTGCACAGTGGATGTAATAAGGATGCTTCTGGTCATCTAACTGTGTAAGTACAACTTCTAAAGCATAGTTGGATGCATCAATCATGATATGGAATGGTTTGGACCAGTCAAGAGCTTGTAGAATGGGTGTTTCTAATAGCTTTTATTTCAGTGTTTGGAAAGTTAATTCACATTCCTTGGTCCACTCAAAAGGTACATCCTTTTTTGTTAATTCCATGAACGGTTTGGCAACCTTTGAAAAGTTCTCAATAAATCTCCTATAGTATCTAGTATGTCCAAGGAATGATCAAATATCTTTGACAGTTTTTGGTTGATGGGTAATTCCTTAGATAATTTTGATTTTCTCAGGGTCTACCTCTATCCTTGTGTGTGAGATTTTGTGCCCTAGTGCTACATCTTCTTGGACTATCAAATGGATTTTCTACCACTTGAGCCTCAAATTGGTTTCTACACATCTTTTTAACACTTGCTCCAACTGGTCCAAGGATTGATCAAAGTTTGCTCCATAAGTCGAGAAGTCGTCCATAAAGACATCCATGCCATTCCCTATCTCCTATTGGAATATTCTTAGAACTAGTTATTGAAATGTTGTAGGGGCATTGCATAAGCCAAATGACATCTATTTGTATGAAAAATTTCCCCAAGGACTAGTGAACATAGTCTTGGCTTGGTCTTTTGGGGGCTATTTTTATTTGGTTATATCCACTATATCCATCTAGAAAACTATAATAGCAATGCCCTATGATGGTGTCTAAGACTTGGTCTACAAATGGCAATGGAAAGTGATCTTTGAATGTTGCCATATTTAGTAGCTTGAAATCTATGAACACCCTCCATTTGCCTCTTGTTTTAGTCATAATAACTAAGGGACTAACCCATTCTCTATCAACAATGGGATATATGAACCCAGCCTTGAGAAGCTATTCAATTTCTTCCTTAACTACTTGCTTCAGCTTAGGGTTCAATCGCCTCTGTGGTTGTCTTTAATGCTTCATGCAGGGGTTAGTGTAAATTCTATGTTGGCATATCCTAGGATCTATTCTAGTTAATTTAGGATATGACCAAGTGAAGGCTTTTGACCATTTATTTATTACCTTTAGCAGTTCTTCTTTCTATTGAGGAGCAAACTTAGTGTTGATAATTACCAATTTTCCATTTTTAAGAAACATGTATTCCATACTGGTGGGTAATGGTTTTAGCTTGAGGGGCTCCTACTTAAATTTCTCAAGGATTTCCAACTTCCCCTAGTTGATATTTTCAAGGTTAAGACTTGGAAGTTGGCAATGGACTTGCTCTAATGCATTTATGCTATTGATGTAAGCACAAGTCAAACCCTTAGTTGGTTCCATGCATATGAGTGAACTGCTTTCTTGATCAGCTATCAGCCACTGGGTGTCTTCCTATCATGTGGTTGCTGCATACAGGCATCTTTGTATGTTAATCACTTTTTCACACTAATTGCATGCAGGAAATGCTAAAATTTGCACAAACCATGACCTCTACACACAATTACACCCTGTGTCACTATATGTGATGCATGGAACTTTCTTCTTCTCGATCTTTCTGAATGTATTTTCCTTTGATATTTCTAGGGAAAGATTGTGGATTCCTAGGCATGCATCAATGGTGCTTAGCCATGCTCTTCCCATTATGATTGGAAAGTCCCCCTTACCATTATTTACCTAAATCACTAGGAAGCCATCTAGGTAGGACCACCCACAAATAGTGGTAATAATGTCTTCCACTAATTCCAATGGGACAGTGGTGGACTGGTCGGCCAACTCTAGATGAATGTTGCTCTTTTTCAATGGAGGTAGTTTCTAGGCCTTGTACATTTCTTGAGAAATCAAGTTGATACTAGAACTTGAATCCAAAAGAGCCTTGCATTGTTCATTTCCAACAATTTGCAAGTATATCATAGGACTCCTAGGATTACAGAATTTCTTGAGAAGATGGCCAACTTTGATCCAATTGGTGACAACATGTGTTAGCATGATCATATGTGTTGAGTGTAGTGGTTGAGTTGAAAGGGGCTTCGAAGTTTTAATTGATACTAAGGCATCTAAGGAATTAGCAGCATGTGATTGCAAGGGCTTGGTTGGACTGTTGGTTCTAAAGAAAGGTCTTTTCTTCTTGTGGTTTTTGGAGCCAATAGTAGGTTGAGAGTTAACAACCCTCGTGGCATTACGTTACTGCAGCTAGGTAGGGATTTCACCTTGCATCGTGGGAGCAGATGGTAGTGGAGCTATTGGTGGAAGAGATGTGACTGGATAAGAAAGACGATATGCTTGTGAAATATCACCTCTAGAAGAGGGATTCCGATAATAGTTATGAGCTTGGTAGTGAGGTTGAAGAGTGATGTGACTAGTAGAGTCACGTGGGGAGATTGGCTATTGTACATAATATCCATATGGGTTAGGTTGCTGGTAACGATACTATTGCCTTGGTGGTGGCATTCCCCATGATTATGGGTGTTGCCACTATTGATATTGCTTAATTAGTTGTGGTGGAGTTCCACTGGGATAATATGTTAAGGGTTGGTGAAATTTCCTTGGGTTACCTTGAGGATAAGGTAACCTTTGGGGTGTTTTCCTTTTGTTTAATTGTTGGTTGAGTGCATACACCCTAGACTCCTGTAGATGTGAGATTATAGGGCAACATCCCTTAGGATGATCATATTGACATATCTCACATCCCCTAGCATTATCTGTTTCTGACTCCAAAACCTCTTTAATGATGGAAAATTTGCCCTTACCCTTGCTACATGCATGTTCAACTTCTCTTTTTTTTTCATGATCACTACCTTGCTCTCTAGACTCCTCTACTATTTTAAGAATACTTTAAAATCTATTGTCTAGGAAATCCCACATTTGGTCTACCTTTGCCAAAACTTTTGATGTCATCTTTTGCATAGGAAAATTTTTTCTATTCACCATACCTTTGAGTGGTGCCTCTTCTTCATCCTCACAAAATCTTACTTCCCTATTTTGAAGGGAAGAATTTCAATTATACTCTTTCACACTTTCTCTCTTCACTAGTTCACCTTCTTCCTTAGCAACTTGCTCCAATAGTCTTTGGATTTTATGGGACCTAAGCTCAGATAGTATTTGTTGGGCATAAGTCCCAAGGGTTCTTCTTGTTTCATGCCTAAGCCCATGTACGAGATGGCGCATTTGATCCCTTTGTGAATAACCATGGCTAGGACAACGATGTAATAGTGCATAGTATCAACCCATGGTAGCATCATGTCCTCCTTGTTTCTAGCCTTGGATTTGCTTTTGTAGGTTGGACACTCAAGAGTATGTTTGGTACTTATCATTGAATAATTCTAACATAGTACTCCATCTACAAATAGATTCCAATTCTAAGGATTGGTACTAGCTTTCCACTTGTTTAACTAGTGTCCGCAGGAACAATTTAAGTTTTTGACATTCGTTCTCTATGTTTTGTAAGGCACACATGTCATGGAATGCTTGTAAATAATTCTAAGGATCAGTGTTGTATCCCCCTTCAAATCATGGGATATTGTTCACATCTAATCTCTTGATCCTACTATCTTTTTGGTGCCTTGTTGAAATTCTAATAGCCTCAGTTTTGTCTAACATAATTTGGGTAGCAAGTAGAGGTTCATCATGATCATCTCGTCCATGGTGTCTATGATTCCTACATTGTTCCCTACTCTTCCTTCTTCTATTTTGTGACTCTCTAGAGTGCCTTCATCCCTTTTCCTAGCTGTCTCATCTATGACTTCCACTTTACCTACCTTTATCTCCATGGTCTTTTTCTTTATGACCATGTCTAGATATAGAAGGAGAGGGTGAAGGAGATGACGAAGGTGAAGAAGAAGGAGAATCGTAACCATGATGGTGTCTTCTACCTTCTCTTGTGTGGTCTCAACCCCGATTGCGATTGCAATCAGAATATCCATCATTATCATGAGTTCATGTTCCTTTTTCAAATTCTTTGTGCTCATGGGTATTAGAACCTGGGTTATGAATAATGGAATGAAGGTTTTGATACACAACCCCTTGGCCAAAGTCAAGGGGAGGAACATTGTTGTGTGGATGATTGCCTGAGGTAGGTTCACCACCCTCAGTTTTTCTTAAGACATGTGGGGCATCTTGGGACCACTTACTCTTCAAAGACTTATGATGTCTCTCCTATTGCAAGTCCCTTTGATGTTGTGCCTTTGTGGGATGATATTCTCTTGAGTCATGGTCTTGCACAATGTATTCTATGTGTAAGTGTTGCATGCCAATTCGTGTGAGATCATGAAGAAGCATGCTCGAGACTGAATGATCGGGAGGTAACATTGTGTTATCTTCTAAGTCTCACCAATGTAGTTGTTCGTATTAATAGAGGATATAGGTGAAGTTTGGTATATAATCATCAGGATGAATATATACCACTCAAACTTGTTAAGGGATTGGTAGATCAACGTCATGTGTATTACGCTTCCAACTGTTTCCTATTTTAGACCTAGGTGGTGAGGTTCTTTCATACGAAGAAGTAGACATACTTGTCTATTTAGTGTGCAATGTATTCTTTTTTATTATTTTCTCAACCAACCCTAAGGGTTTGTTCCAATAATGTGAATGATTTCCTATGTTCTAGTTAGTGCACAAACAACTAAGTCCCTAGCAATGGTGCCAATGATGAGCAAGTACCCCTACACTTAACCATACGAATATGAGCGTTTCACGCACAATCCGGTCGAACTCCAAGAACTAAGTGCTTATGTGTCCTTGTGGAACAAGGATGGGTTGGTTGATCATTTTCTTCCCACACTTACCTATATGTCACAATTGTATGGTTAAGTAAGCTTGAGGCATATGATTTTTATAGCTTTTATATTTCTCTGTCCTATGCTAGTAGGGAAGGAGAGGGGTAAATTAGTGACTAATTTAACTTAACTACTCATTAACTATGTTCTAACTAATCCTGACACTAGCATCCATTCCCACTTGTCGTACACATCCTAAACTAGTGCAACACTACTGGGATTACCAAACGCTAATCGTTACTAGGTTACCAAGTGTTACACGCATGCTCAAAGTGGTCGTGCTTGTGTAATTTAACAATTTGCTTAATTGATAAAAATGAATTGCTGTGCTAATAACAAAAATGTAAAGTACATAAAATAAAATAGAGGCATAAGAAAATAAAATAAAAGAAATGCGTAAGAAGAAAAATCTCAAATGCTGCGAGGATGAATCGAAGACCTCATCTTTATTTCCATATACAAGGTGTGCTCAGGTACACAATGTGCAAATAAATATCCATCCATACTTAGACCTCCTACTGTGGACACTTGGAAAATAGTCTAATTTTTAAATAGACTATAAGAGTTTTGCTATGTGATTGCTAAAAGATTTTTTTTTTCAATTGTGCAGCTGGGCATTGTATTTATAGGCTTGGGAGAAACTACTCTAATAATTAGAGTAACCACTCTAATAATTAGAATAAATTGCTAGAGTAACTGCTATAATAATTAGAATAAACCACTAGAGTAATTGCTCTAATAATTAGAATAAACTGCTAGAGTAACTGCTCTCATCAACTTTTCTTCTTTTATATATGGTAGCTCAGGATCACACAGGGGTCCATATTGTTTATGAAATTAGTATTCTAAAGCTTTTGGGTATTGACAAGAGCATGCATAAAGTATGCTTCAAAATTTTGATATGAGAAAATTTTTGGAGATCTAAAAACCACAAATGAAGCTATACTTTATGTTCCTCCTTTAGTCTTCTATATATTGTTTATAATAATTTCTTTTACTTTAGAAATTTTAGTTGTATTTTGCATTTGAGCCTCAAGGATTTCATATTTTATTTACCAAGTGTTCTAAATATTAGAAATAGATTCTACCATTCTTCTTTCTTCAATTGAAACTAAGCTTTTATTAATTCAATTTTCTTTATCATATCTCTGGTTTTTTATTTTGAATTTATAAACACTTTGTGCACTATCCTGCTTTGCACACTTTGAACCATGTCTGAAATGTGTATACTTTGGATATATAGAGTTTACTTTTCCAATTAATTTTCCTTCAACAACATTCATATTTTAATCATGCTTCCTACTATACCACTAAATAATTAAATTGAGCAATTTAACTTTCATCTTAACAAGGTCTCAACATTATTTCATTAGGCCTAATCCATGGAATGCAGAAAGGTGCTAGCCATAGCCAATATAGCCAATGTAGCCATCTACAACATAGTCATTTACAACGTTTATAAACTTAAAACCTTAAAACCATAAAGCCATGATAACACTATGAAACTAGAATAATATAAAAAAAATAAAATCAAAACTTAAAATTTAAAATGTTTATATTAATACATAGCCATAGCCACATTATGTGGTAATGTGTCCAAATAATAATAAAAAATAATCATAAAATCATTCATGATAAAGTATGGCTAACACTATCCATAAACATCAACAAACATAAATATCATGTTATTAATGATAAACAAAAACTTAGATGGACAATTGAGGGATGGTAAGGGGCATCTGGAGGAGGAGGAGGAGGAGGATCATCATCACCCTTGTTGTTAGGGCCACCAATGTCTTCTAGTGTCTAAAATATAGTAACATAAAGGCAATTAGTAACAAAGAACAAACCTATAACTTAATCACAACATTAAAACAAAGAATATAAATATGTCAAACTTGTAGGAAATCTGGCTCAATGGCCTTTGGGGTTGGATGTTACAGACTAGTCTCCAAATGATGGAGGATATGGTCTTTCATCATGTTACCTTATTTAACATCTCCAAAATTAATACCTATGAGGATGTTTGTTGGGTCCACTTTAGTCCAATCAGGCAAGTCCTATGATACAATAGGTATAGAAGTCTCACCTATAGCCATAGTGACTTGAGGAGCATGAGATCTAGCCACCGTGAGAGTGATTTCAAAGAGTTGCTAAGCACTCTCTTTCGAAATCCCCTAGATGAACAGCTCCCTCTTACACCATTTACTCATCTCCTCCTTTAGCCACTTAAGGTATGCCTCCCAATTAGCCTTGCATTTTCTATTATGATCCTTTTATGTTTGGCCTCATTCTAGGACCCAAGCACAATAGTCCTTCCAATCTTTAGATTTTTGGAAGATGAGATTCATTTGCATTTGATACTCCACCATCTCTCTAGAAAGTTTTGTTGTGGACAACATTCCAATAGTGAGCCCACATGATCTCTTTGGCTCACTAGCACTATGAGTTAGCTAGTTGGACTCCCACAAGGCCTTGAGATCATGGAGATCCTTGATTATCTCTACCTACCACTTGGTTTCCATCGTCAAGGACATAACTTTCTTCCATAGGGATTTGTTGGATCTTTGGAGCTCCTATGAATTTTTTGCACACAAAACTAGAAGGTCAATAGTAGTTTCATACAACATTAAGGGTACATTTTGAACATCGAAGGAAAGCATTGGTAAGAAGTTGAATTCCATGTCACAGCTAAAGTCCCACACTACTAATTACACTATAAACAACACATAACCATAAGCATAATTTACAATCAAATATATCTCTATAACATAGCAAACTGACTAAGTAAAATACAACTTATTTCTTACTAATATTAAGTGCAACCTATTGTAGTCAATCGATGATATCCTTGGCCACCTTACGCATGAACTCTTTCTTGTCTGGAATCTCTACTCATGGTTTCATGAAAAAATTAGGTGTAGAGGCCTTTTCTCATGCTTTAAGAACTACAACAAGCATAATAATCACCAAATGGTTAGAATTAAAAATCAAACTTAAAACCATAGGATATAATGAGTAGCATTAAGGCGTGTGCATACCTAGCTCCTCCTCTTCCTCCTCAGGGACAACAATGGATGATGCACTTGGAAATGGCTCATCAAATAAGGCATCTAGATCATCTAGATAAATGTTGGCTAACCATTTAGCCTTATGTTATTGTAATAGTACCTCCTCTGCATTCTTTTGTTCCTTTGCTATTATGGCAACATCATGCCTTTATGCCTCCTATCCATGTCTTTGTTCCTTTGTTGTTGTGGAAACATTATGCCTCTTTGCCTTTTCTATTGTATGTAGCCTAATAGAACCAATAGTAAATGGCCAACATCAATGGCCTATCAAGGCCTTAAACTTGTAGGATGGCCTACCAAGTCCTAAAACTAGTGAAACCATGATCTAGCAAGACCTTAAACTGGTAGCATGGTCCACCATGGCTTAAAATTGGAAACATTGGTGACTTTGGAAGCCTAGTTTTATCATACTATTTGACCTTATGCATTGTAATATAATAACATGATTTCTTTGTTTGGTTTTCTTTGTCCTCTTGGAGTTGTACTTGTAGGATGAAGCCTGGAAGTGACTACGAAGGTATAACTCATCATAGTAGCAAGTCACTGTGTGGCCTCGACATACAAAATTTGATGAGTTTATCCTACTATGTTAAGAGTGCTTGTTTTGCACCATTCTCATTATCATCTTATTGAACCAAAGCTTGTAGCCTCATTATAGCCTTCCTTAGCATAAACAACAATGTTTACCAATGTTTGATACTCATGCATTGTGGCCATATGACATCCCTTCCTCATGCTCCAGCCACAAGTTCATTGAATGTAACACATCTTGTTTAATGGAAAAAATGTTAAGTCCATCTAGTGTAACACACCTCATTCAACGGGAAAACCATGTAGTTTTCTAGGCATAACACACCTCATTTATTAGTAAACCTATCTCAAGACTAGCTTTGTTAAAGAAACCGAATGAAGGTTTCACCCAAAAAGTAAAGAGATGGGGTCGAGGGAGGGGGGGAAGTAAATTTCCAAGAAGCTAGATGGCCAATGAAGCCTCAAAATCCCAAACTAGCTACTCCAAATATTCAAAGGAAAGATCCTTATGACCTTGGATTGAGGTGATGGTTCCTCAAACACATTTGTTGAGCAACCAACACTTCAAAACATGGAGTGTCAAAGCCACCAATAGACTAACATATCGATGCCATAGCCATGATGTCAACATTTGGAATGAATTTTTAGCCCTCATAACCATTTTCCTATGATCTTATCACCATTTCCTCATTAGAGCATCATCCCATGATTGTAAGCACTCTTCAGCATGGTTCGACACAACTAGATTAAGCACAAAGAGGGAATGTTGGTGATGGTCTACATTAGTATTTTATATTCTTTGTCGATGCCTCTTGGGTCAATCCTCCAGAAACCAATAAAGAGGGGCTAATGAAACACTACCAAATTTGCATGTTATAAACTTTATAACTTCATTCCATGAAACCTGAGGGTAAACTTTGTTGTAAATGTGAAGAATGTAACCCATAAGGTGCAATCTCATGTACTTTATACTTTTGGGGTTGAAAAGACCTCATAAGTGACCAAAGACTCATATCCCAAGTGAAAAAATTCACATAATTTCTATACTTGGAATTGGGGAGGGGGATTTTGAAAATACCTTTTTGAATGCCAAAATTTAAATTTTGATGAGTTTTATGGTGGTGGGAAGGGGGGGGGGGGGCTATAGGTTTCTCTATGCTAGAGATACCTGTAGGGGGGATATAACTCACCTATCCCTAGCATGGAGGGGTGTGGCAACATCCATTCTTAGTGTGGGGGGTACGACCCTTACCCCATAGCATTGCACCTTTCCCTCCTAGCATTGCTCCATCATGGCCAAGATTTTAGCATTGCACCAACTCCAATGTTGACCTTGCACATTAGCATTGTTGTTGTAATGCTTACTGTGGGTGGAAAAAGTTAGCATGGGTAAACTTTATGTTTACTATTTTTAGTAAATGGAATGACCATGGGGGTATAACACTTACTATACATAGTAACCCCTAGATTTGAACACCCACCTCACCTACACATTGCCAGAATTTGTGGCCATTAAGTCAGAATTTGTAGTCAAATTTGTGAGTAAAACCCTATATAAACCAAGCCCTAACACCATATAGAGGTTTCACTCTTGAATTTTTAGGAATTTTTGCATTCAAGAGCTTTGAGCTCACACAAAGCTTCTTGAATTTCCTGGTGTTAAACCCATAACCATTGTTGCCTCTATTATTCCCCCTTTGAGATTTGTAAGATTTTGGCATCAATGCTAAGAACCTAGGAACCAAAACTCCCAGTGTTGCTCACTTTTGTGATTCAAATTCCTCACACCTCCAACTCCCCCTTCATTAATAATGTTGTATATCTAGTACAAGAGTAGTAATGGTTTGAAACCATTAGGAGTCACAAAACCTCGAGATTGTGGAGATGATCATAGAAGTTTCAACAGACTCTAAACCCTTGCCCAAGTAAACCCCCCTACTCTTCTCTCAAGCACAAATTTTTACATATTTTTTGACTTTGCCTTTATTCTTTTAATAAAGTTTATAGTTCCATTTGTGTGAAATTCATATTTATTTATTTTATTATTAGTGCATTTATTATTAGATCTACATTTTTCATTTTTGTTCTTGTTATCTTTGTTTGCCCTCTTTTAAGTCCCTGGGTGATCTACTGGAGCATCTAGGGCACCTCAGATCCTATTTTTTGTGGAGGTCATTAGGATCTAGGGTCTAAGCTATTTTTCTAGAAATTCTCAGTTTCTCTAGCAACCGAGATTTTCAGTCTATACAATTAATGTTCAAATAAGCCTTGGAATGAGCTCCAAGGACCAACCATGAGTAAGACACATATCTTAGCTATTCATCCTTGAATCATTGAAGTCAGTATAGCCCTATACCAAATTGAAATCCTAGAAATTGATACTAGAAGGTCCCAAATGCTATAATGAACAAAATTCATATCGAACTGTGATATTTTTTTAAACATATGCTACAATTACGTTGGCTAGCATAGATTTGAGAAAAGGTGGTAAAACAAGGCTCCAATGACCTCTAAGGTTAATATTTTTAAGCCTAGATCATATCCATAGGTACCAATAGCCTTGGGGGCCCAAAACTTAGTCAATTGGCATTCTAGATTACCAAAAAATCAAGATTTCTTTACAACTACACTAGAACTACATTGGCCAGTGTTGCTCCAGGGGGTATGGTACTTTCAAATAATAATCAAACCTTAATTCAACTCTAGAATGACCATGAAAAGCCTAAAACCCTAGTAAAAGTCTCTAGTAGCTATGAAACCTAGTAGAAGCTAGTAAAAATTGTCAAAACGATAAATTCTAGTGAAGCCACACTAGGGGGCACCCCAACCATGCTAGCTAGCATGGTCCCAATGTGGTTGGATGAGGTTTGAATATACAATTCCATAAAATATCTCCAAATTGACATATCATGACCATCACACATTCTCAAAGTCTTTAGCAATAAAAAATCAACCAAAAATAAGTTGAATTTTATCTTAAATCCCTAGCCATGTTGGGGAAGCCTCCACCCATGTTGGCTAGTGTGGGTCCAATGTGGGTGCTCTGAAATTAATAAAAATTTCAAACACATTGAAGAGGTTATTTAGATTCTTTTAGTTCTTCTTGGTGGAGAAAATTTCATAGCCTTGAGCACAAAAAAACCATTGATATTTGCAAGGCATTTGAAGAAAATTGGAATCTACCTAAGAATTGGAGACTCTTAGCATAGTACTACTACCTTAAAAGGTCAAATACCTTGCATATTCCCTTTGAAACCAACATTTCACAACCTTACCCCCTTACCCCTTATCACCAGCACTATAGATTTGTGAAAAAGCCCCCCAAGGAGTTGTGATGTTGGAAGTTGGGAAGTACCTAGATTGTAAAGCTAAATGTAACATGAAACTTGTTGTTGACCTTCTAGTATGTCAAAACATTAAGAAAAATAGAGTCAAGGTTGTTTGTATAGTTTTGTGGTTGTTGAATTTGTAGGACAAGAATGTAGAATGAAGATAAGAAGACTTGCAGAAGATTAAGCACATGAACAAATAATGAAAAATTCAATTATACAAAAATGTTAAAGAAAGACTTCTCCAAGAAATAATTGATTTCTTGGCAGAATTGATGTTAGAAAACGAAAATGTCTCTATAAAATTTTAAATGTATTTCATTAGACAAAAACCTCTTTTCAAAATGAAGTTATAGAAAGACGTCTTTCACTAGATGAAGACGTCTTCCTACAATGAAGGCTAGATATAGAAAGATGTCTTTCACCAGATGAAGACATCTTTTCAGAATGGAGGCCAAATGTAGAAAGATGTCTTAGCCATGAAGAAGACATCTTTCATCACTATTAGCTAGCCATTGCATGAGTTCCGAGATGAATTTGGAAACATATAGCTATAAGAAGACATCATTCTCATTGGGAAGAGTGCAAGATTTTGTACAATCATTGTGTAATAATTAGACTATCATTGGAATTAGTATTGCTTCTCATTGTATTATCTTTCATCTATTGTAAAGTGACCTTTATACCAAGTACAAGGATTAGAAAACTTAGTTGCATCCACCCCTTATAATTTTTGTTCTTCCTTATTACCCTACAAGGTTGATGTGCTTCTTTTGGGAAGGCATCTTGCTTGAGCTTGTCAGGATCCTACAAGATTGAGTGTTGGTGTAGAATCACAACACTCTAGAGTAGAGCTCAAGATTGTAAATGTTGTGGGATCCTAGAAATCACATTCTAAGCTTGTCAGAACCTTGTGGGGTTGAGTGAATTCATAACATTGAATCACTCCATAGCGGAACTTAAAGCTTGTATAGGGTATGGTACCCTTCAAACCACATTTAAGAGCAATAAATTATAGAGGTGTGCTTGTGAACTACTCAAGTTGGGAAACCACATTAAATTTTTTATGTGAGGTTTGTTTGAAAGAATTTTAATTTGGAAAACTTATTCATCCCCTCTCTTGTAAGTTCAATGATCCACAAGTCGTATCAAAGCCTGGTACTCTTCTTCATCATCATCAAATTCAAGAGTGAACAATGGAGGGGAAATATTATACAAATCCATCCATGTTTGATGTATTTGACTTCATCTACTAGAAAGATAGAATTCAAGGATTCTTTGAATCCATGGATTTTAAATTTTGGGAGTTAATCCTTGAAGGCTACACTTCGCCTGTTGATAGCTCCACTGACATCATCAAGCCTTGCAACAAATGGACACAAAAGAAGAAAGATAAGTTCTTGTTTGATTCTAAAGCAAATAATTGTTTATATTGTGCCTTGAATAAATTTGAATTTAATAGAGTAGTAGGATGTAAAATGACCAAAGAAATTTGGGAAACCTTACAAGCATGTTTTAACCAATTTTCATCGTGTACACTTCACCCCATGAAATGCAAGGTAAAATGTTATTGTAAATGTGAATATTGTAATCCATGATGAGTAATCTCACATAGTTCATACTTTTGGGGCTGAAAAATGCCTCATAAGTGGTCAAAGTCTGATTCCCCAAGTGAAAAAGGTCACATAGTTTCTATATTTGGGCTTGTGGTGGGGTGGGGAGGAGGGGAGGGGTCAAAAATACCTTTTGGAATGCCAAAAAATGGAAATTGTATGGGTTTTATTGGAGGTGTACATTTTTCTATGTTGTAAATAATTGCAGGGGTTAATTCTCACCTACCCTTAGCATGGAGGATTAGGGGTTAATTGCAGGGGTTTTGGTTTTAACACAACATTTCTAAGATCCCCAACCCCTAGTGTGGAGTAAATTTGCAGCCAAATTTCCCACTCTTCTCAACCCCCAGTAGTGGTCCAATTTGCAGATCTAAAGTTGTAGCAAAGAAGGTTTAACAACATCAGGAGTGGCTAAGCACTTGAATCATGAAGCACATTACATCAGTTTCAACAAACTCTAAATTCCAGGTGAACCTCCTTTTGCTCTTTCATGGGTAATTCTTGTACATATACTTGAACCTATTCTTTATTTGTTTAAATAAATTTTTAAAATTTCAATTTGTATGTAATATATTTTGCTTTTGATTTTCAAATTTGTATTCTTGTTATTTGCATAATTTGTTTTGCATTCCATAAGTCCTTGGGTGATTTGCTAGACCATGTAGGGCACCTGAAATTCCATTTTTTCAAGGCTCTAGAGATTTTGTGTTAAGGCTATTATGCCAAATTTCTTAGTTTCCCAGTAATTGATTTTTCTAGTTGGAATGGTTTTCTAGCACTATATTTCTTTGTAAAAAATCTATCTCCCCATTGCCAACGTTGCCATTCGCAAGTTTCTTTTGATTTTGTTGCAACCAAAGCACTAATAAACCAACATTGACCCCTTCCCCCTATGATAGATACTATAGCATAGAAGTTGCAGGTGGTTGGATGTTAAATTTTCACAGTAGTTTTTGTGAATTTTTCATATTAGCACTAGTGTTGATACCTTTTCCCCTTCCTCCTTTTGCCACCAATTTCTTGTTTACAATTTCCAAAGTTGGTGGTTCAACCCTTCTAAAAGCTATGAAACTTCTGAAAGTTAACTAAACCCCCATCTTTCTAGGTTGAGAAAATTGGCAGCCTGCTAAAACTAGTTCCTAGTGGAAAACAACAACTTTCCACTTTGGTTTTCAGCCTTTGCCCTCCATCAACGTTGGATTAGAAAGGTGTGGGATCCCCTCATTTCACCTCCTTCTTTCCCCCTGCTATACCTAGTGTAGAGGTAGTTAGAAGGCTAGTGTGGGTGAGGTTTGATGCCAATGTTCCTAGATTTCTACTTTTGGTAAAGGGGTATACCCCCTTTATCCCCACTTACTATTTATAGTAAGTACCTCATTTTTTGCCATTTTTGCTTCCTCTAGCCATTTTTAAATTCCACTTGTTGGGATTTACCACTATGTTCTTCTTTTATAGCCTATTTTAAGCCATGTTCAGTAATATAACCATGTCTTTCTAGTAGTTCATCAAATGACCTTTCACCTTCATTGGCAAGGGTCCTAGCCAACAAGCCATGAGGGTTTATGACCCCAAAGACCTTGCTATCAATGAATGCTAATATTTGAGGATTAAAGGAAAAAATCCTAACTTTTTAACCATAAATGAAGACTAATATAATTACATTTGTGCCAAAATGCATGTTGTCATGCTAATTGCATGTTTGGAAGAAGAAGCCAAAGTGAGCTCATCCACTAGAATGGAAAAGAGTACATCCCTTTCCCCTATGATCAAATACATCTCAATGATATCTATGTAGGTATCCTAGCCCAATTAATTAAAATGGAGGAAGAGGATGAGAATCATATCTTGGAAGAACAACAAGAAGAGGAAGATGAATTTAGGATAGAATTTGAGCCTGAAAACATCTTGATAGGGTTGTTCCAACAAACATCCCTCAAGGTCAAAACACCTCCCGCTAATGCCTTTGTGTTCTCCATGGGCATGGTAACATTATCTTCCACTTCCTCTTACTCTACTACAACTGATCCCACATTGGCTATAGCCATGCATTAAACTTAATCAATGTCACAACCAACAACCTATAATCCATCAATGTTGTTTCCCACACAGCCTTGATCTGTGTAGCCATGTATGGTGGTTTTGACCGTCACAAACCCACTAACTACCCATTTTAGGGTTGACCATGGAACCCCAAACAACTCAGAGGTCACACACCTCCTTTATCTCATTTATGCTTGAGATACTAGCGAAAAAATCCTTTTTCTTTTTTGGTCAATAAGCTACAATCATAACACAACCTCTTCCTTCCACATTGTAACCAATAGTGAGGTCACAAGCCTTACAAAAAATACCACAACTGCACATAAAAGCCCCATACCCAACAAGAACACCATAGGGACTAGATTAATCCTTCTAGATGATCCAAGGCTTGACCAAGAAGTTAAAGATGCTCAAAGCCTCTACTTCCCAAATTGTCAAGATTATGAACTTCTACTAGGATGATCCCATCAATCTTGTGGTCCCATAACACTTCCTCCTAGTGTTCCTATTCTACAATTTAGCAAATACAATGGAGAAGGTAACCCAAATGGTCATCTTATAACCTCATATTTGAGTATTTGCTATTGCAGTCATCGCCTCATAATATCATGAGCATTTTTTGTATGTTCTTGACTAGGAATCTGCTTCATTAGTACCATGCACTATATAGAGGATCCATATCCTCTCTTAAGGGATTGATACCCCAGTTCATCAACCACATCAAGTATAACTTGAAGCCCAATACCATCCTCAACTAGCTTATGAAGGTCAAGTAGGGATCCCTTAAACTCATACAAAAGTTTATCTGAATGGTGGAGTGGACTATTGAATGAAATAGCATAACCTATAGCTGAAACTCACCTGTTGGCTATATTTAAGGGGATGGTTAATGACTTCATCAAGTCCAAACTTTACTAACTTGATCCACGGTCCCTTAGTTAGGCATTCTCTTAGACCAAGAACATAGAGGATGCTGTGGAGGCTAGTCATGACCCAGCCAACTTAGCATACAAAAACCAACATATTTGAAAGGACAAAAAGAAGAGAAAACATGACAAGATGGTTGTAGCACTATAGCCAAAGAGGCCAATATCACTAATCAGGGATCAAGGAACAACCCATGCAAGGACCCTACTAATAGCCATGACAGCCAACCATCAACCTCTAGGGCCATTGCATTGATTGTAACTAGGCCAAATTTTGAGCAAAAGGACTAAAGCAAATATATTTCCTTGCCCTTGAAACCATCTAAGTTGCTAGATCAACTATTAAAGAGTGGGTGCATGCAATACAAATAGATGAATGAAGCTAATTGAAAGAAACACTATCATCTATGTGAAATAGCCAAGGATCCAACTAGAGCAACGAAAGATGACCCATAGCTACCTAAGTACTTCAAGTTAGATCACTTTTTCCACTATCACCAACTACCTAGTCATGATATAGACTTTTTCCTTACATTGAAGGATGACCTGAAGAAAATGATAGATAGGGGAGAGTTGGTTCTAGACTTATCTAACCCTGTCCAAGCACAAAATCAATCGATGCAAAGTGTACAAGGATTTGTTGAATGCTAATAATAGCCCTTATGTTATCTTAGCATTCAAAATTGATGATAATCGAAGACTAGCAAAGGAAACATTTGTGATTTTGGTACCCCTCATGATGAAAGGACCTCTTTAGCTTCCACTAGTACAAGACCCTCTTTTATTGTGAGAGTACCATCGTAGGCACCTCTAAGTAAACCTCTTGTCATTAGGGTGCTCTAGCCTAACACAACCCCACCAGCCATAGCCCAAAAAACTAACATGATCACATAAAGACCTCCTATTGTGGCCATTGTTACTGCCTATTCCTCATAACTAACCACTGACATCAAAAAGGCTTCAAACAAGCAAAGGAAGAAGTAAGAAAAATCCCAAAAATAAGGGTGACAAGTAGATAGAGGCACAATGAAAGTGGGCCCATTGAAGCCCACTTCCATATCAATTGTACCCATGGCCTCCTTTCCTTAACCTATTTCAATCAACAAGCCATAGGAGGATCCTAAAACTCACAACCATAAGAACAAGGAGAATCCCCAAAAATAATCACCTAAGGCCAAAGTTATCATTTTGGGATTCATGGAGGAGTGAAGCACAACCAGGGTAACAAGCCCAAGACCAATGACAAAAGCTTCCTCAATGCAATGGATCAAGTTAAATAATCACTTAAGAAAAAAATACAACTCTAAGCCTATATGACCTAATCATGACTTCTTCCACACATTGTAAGGTATTAGTTAAGATGTTGATTTCCATCCCTATTAATGAGGACATCTCTACTAATGAAGAATCCATCCATGTAGTGATGGTTCCTTTGTCACCAAGGAAGGGGAAGTCAACTCCCCTAGTATTTCACGATAGTGAAATCAATGCCAACTTCCAAAATGGCAAAGTAACTAGCATTCCTCTCTTCATAACCATATGTGAAAGGTAGTTTAAAGTGCATCAGGTGCATGTAGATGATGGGGCTGTGTCTAATGTTATCTCAT
This sequence comes from Gnetum montanum, assembly GCA_015680685.1. Taxonomy (NCBI): domain Eukaryota; kingdom Viridiplantae; phylum Streptophyta; class Gnetopsida; order Gnetales; family Gnetaceae; genus Gnetum; species Gnetum montanum. The sequence continues at coordinate 269,442 of MNCI01007092.1, forward strand.
GCACAATCATTGAGTGATTAGGCATGACTATACATATACAACATACATTAATAACTATTTTCTAGTCTTTCAACGAATCTAGGGTAGCTATCACAAGGTCCATCTCCTTGGATTTTGTGGTAAGGGAGTAATTCCTCACAAATGTGAATTTCTTAGTTGTGGAGGAGATTCTAGGGCTCAAACCTATCATGGGAAGATCTTGGTTGGCTTAGTTATGAGTTGTGTCCTCTCCCATCTAGCAATAAATCCACCTTTCCTATGAGGAAGGGAAATCATCATTCATGGTGATAACGTGTTGCTTCGATTAACAATGTGAACATAGAGTAGGGGTTTGAAGTGGAGCTTCAAGAAGAAGCTCCCAACCATGAAATCTAGTAACCCAAGAGAGAGTAGAAAGCCAATCATGACAATGATAGATAGTGGAATGTGTTATGGGATGAAATCCATTTTAACATCATTATGAAGGTGATGGTAAATACAAACTCTTGCAGAGTAGACCTTACTCATTTCTTAATCTTTCAATGATTACAAAGAGTTTGCACAAGTGAAGTGCACCTTGATCCTTCCACCCCATGACCTTATAACTAGATGCACCGATAGCCATGTAGCCTAACTTTTCTTTCATAATTTCTTATTCCTTTCTATATACTTTATTTTACTCTTTGTGCATTTAGCCTAAGTTTCTACTTTCATTTGCATTTTTTCTTATTTATTACAACCTTTCTTTTTCTTTTACTTTTACATATGTTATAAACATAAAGAAAACCTTATAAAAATTTCAAAACTAGAAAAAACCATAAAAATTTTAAAATAGAAAATTGCTAGAAAATATAAGTTTCTTCTTATGCCAAGGCCTACCATGGCCTAAAACTAGCAAACTATGGCCTATCAAGGCCATAAATTGGCATCACAGTCCACTAAGACTCAAGTAGCATTACAATTTGCTAAGATTTTAAATTGGAATGACAACCCATCATGGCCTTAAACTAGTGTTAAATGTATGGCTCGCTATGGCCTAAAACTAGCAAATAACCTTTTTCCATTCGTTATCTTATAGTTTTCAGCATAGCCAATGTAGCCATTTTTTGCATAGATATTTTCAAGATTTATAACCTTAAAACCTTTGAGCAATAAAACAATCAACAACATATATAGCCATGTGTGAAACCAAAACTTACAATCTAAAACATCTTAAAATAAAATGATATAGCCATGGCCACACTGTGTGACATAAATGCCAAAATCATGAATTATAAATGTTAAAATGTCTACAACTAAAGTATTGGCCAACATAGGCCATATACCATCAAACATAAAGTGAAATAAACACCAAAGGCTGTGACATCATGCATTTGATGATGCCAAGGGGGCATTCAGAGGAGGAGGTTGTGGTACATCATCATCATCATTTCTTGCACCACTGGGGCCTCCAACATGATATAATGCCTATGACATAACAACACACAACTAATCAGTAACTAGCATAGCTAAAACCATGACATAAGCCATGCAAGACTAAAATGTAGAATATAAAACATAAATGGCATCAAAATTGTGGGGAATATAGCTTAGCAAGACCCTATAGGAAAAAAATGAACATCATTAGGACCACATTTAAACACTTAAAATTTCTTAACAAGTTTTTATGCATCCTAGTTGATAGAAAAATTAGCCTCCATAAAAAGCTCTAAGATGTTTACTTAAATTTTTTCAAGAAATTAAACATTATTATAAAATTATTACAATGTTTCATAGCCTTTTATATCATATCCAAAATATTATAGTTAAAAATTTTTAGCTATAATTATGCCTTAGTTCAAATCATGCATCAACTTAGAAAAACAATCAAAAAATAGAAAAAGTAGTGATGGTAAAAAGCTCACTAAAAATAGTAAAAAAAATATTTTTGTGAAACCAAATTTAAAACATAGTGTACATTTTTAGGTGTTCCCAAAGGCATGATGATAAGAGAAATCTCTACACATGTCAATCACATCCATCACCAAAGGGGTAAAGTGATACAACCAAAATTTAGCCTCATTGACATAGCCATAATAAAAAATTTATTAAAAATTCATTTGGGATTTGATTTCAGTGATTCCACCACAAAAAGAATCTTGAAATCATGAGCCTTTCATCCATGACCATTACAAATAGGAAAACATAACTGCATGTACATCAAGCATAGCCAAATCTAGCAAAAATCGTAGGCATCACCATTAACCCCATTTTGCACAGGGTTGGGAGAAAATTCACCCAAAATTTGTTTGCACTCTAAATAAAGTGATTCCACCACCATTTAAAATCTTGAATTGATCCCTATGTACCCATGGTTAATAAAAATTCAAGACCCTTTCCATTTATTCAAAAATGAATTCATTATTTTGGATAAAAACTTGAAAATGGCACAAATTCCTTTTTTGACACAAGTCTAATAAAAAAATTTATTAAAAATTTGTTTCAAATCCAATAAGAGTGATTCCACCACTATTACAAAGCTGAAGCCAATTACCACTCAAAAATAACCAAAAAATAGCCAAAATCCCTACTGTTTACTTAGAAATAAGTTGTGAATTTACATGAAAATTTGAAAAATGACATAAAAACCTAACTACATGACCTTACGAAAATAGCCATAACTTAATCATTTTAAACCCAAGATGAATGAAATGATAGTCATTGGAAAGGTTAAAATTATGGATACGAGTGCATGACATCAAATTTTAAAAATATGTAGTTTTTTTCATAGAAAAAATACACAACATTACTTGTTTTTTTCATGAAAAAATCACCAAAGAGCTAAATATTCATAAAACCTAACTTAACATAGCCATAAAAAATAGCCAAAACAGCCAAAAAAATTGATACCCATTTGAAAAAAAATCAAAATTAGGGGATAATATTGTTAAAATTAAATTTTTATGAATATTTAAACCTAGATTTGAGAAAAATGACCCTATCCCCAAATTTATGGAAAAAGCATGAAAACAAGAAGCCTAATTTTAAAAATCAAATCTACTAAAGCCAAAGAAAAAAAAAGGATCATAGATCTACATAGAAAAAAAAAAACAAGAGGAGGGATATTCTTGGAATTTTAGTTTACCCTCTCCATTAGCATAGATCTAAAGAAAATAGCTCCACACATGGTAAGAAAAAAACAAGAAAAGCGATTAGAAACCAAAGTAAAAATGGTTAGAACTGCATACCTCAGCGTAGCCATGGATGAAGCCTAGATTAGGATGAATCTAGGTAGCTATAATAGGTCCCTCGTATACTCATTCACCTTTATGATTCTTGGATTTCTTCTCTTCCCTCCACATTACTTGGGTGCCATAGCTAGATCAATGCTAAGAATGCTTGAAATCTAAGAAGAATAATGGTTCAACGCTAGTTGTAGGGGAGACTAGATGTTTCCATGTAGAAGGCTGGTTGTGTCTATTGAAAAAATCTCTAGTTGATCTCTCCTCCAATGCATTGTTTTCTAGAATGAATATTATCATTGAAACTTATGAAATTTCACAATAAAAACTCCATTGAAACCTAAACATCCACCTCTCAACCCCAATTTCTAGTTCAGTAGACCATAACTCCAAGTGCATCAAAGTGCAAGGGGGAAATAACTTCACTTTTCAAATTTTAAAATTTCTGGGTGGTCGGCCCCACCATATGCCTTAACTCCTAGCTTGGAAGTTGCATCAACATTAGGTGTTAATCCTTTGAATACATAAAGCCATAACCAAACCTTAACTCCCATGCATTCGCATTGGGGAAATCATGCCCATCGTGGATACATGAATCCCATTTTATAAAACCACTAAAACACAACATTTTTAGCATTTTAGTAGCAAAAACCCATCTCTTTTAGTCCCAGGTTCCCAAAATGAGGTTAGACATTGATAAAATTGGACAAGTTGGGTTTCAACACTTAGGCAATAGTACCTAGCATGGTAGAAAGGGGGAAACATCCATTCTTACCCTCCAACACCCATCTAGCCTAGGGTTTACCCCTAAAGTGGGTCCAGATGAACTAGAACCCCTCCAAATACCCTTGAGAGCCCTAGAACCTCACCAAACCTAGTTGAAAGTAGTTGAAGGATTGGAATTTGGTAGTTTGACATTGAGGGAACCCTCATCCACAGTAAGCTTTCTAGCCCTATCATAGATGGATGGGAGGATGACCAAAATTACTTGAATTGATTACCTAGTAGTCATTTTTCAAAGCCTAGTACTCCCTCATAGTCTCTGATAGCCTAGATTGATGCTTAGACAAGTCGATTACCCATCCATGGCCTATTTCACACTAGTGAATCCTCCCTCCACACTACCTAGCATGGAGCAAGTGCGAAAACCTAGGGGGTATGTAATGAAACCTATGTTATGACCCAAAACAACTAAATGATCTACTTTGGTAACCCCTAGGCCTTTTCAAAACCCTTTGAAGCCTCCAAAGATCTTAAAAGTAGTTAAAAATGGCATAAAAATACCATCCCCCTCTCATCCATGTTGGGGCCATCATTTCTAGTGTAGAATAAGGGTGGGAGATTGCATGAGGTACCTAGGAACGTCCAAACTATTGGATCATGACACCAAGCATCATTTGTAAACATTGGCAACCTTGAAGGCTAACATGCATGGTTGATTGGCTGCCAAATAGCCTAGATCCAACTCTATTAGTTCTTCCATGTTGGGGGAGACTTCTTCCATGCTTCCTAGCATGGAAAGAAGGAGAATAAAGCTAGAAAGATTAGTGGGGATCCTATATGTGAGAAAAAAAATGTTAAATTAACTAGTACTGATACTAGAACCTCAATAGCATTTCTGGAAGCCACTAGAATACCAAAAATTAGCAAATAATCAATCCACTAAGGTTCTTACATGTTGGGAAGGATCTTATCTATGTCGAGAATTCCAGGCTCAATGTGGATGGAAGGGGAGAAGCCAAAGCTATTGAAGTTTGCATGAAGTTTGACTTCTAGAAGTAGCCCAACCCTTCTAGAAGTCACCGGACTTCCATAAGTCACCTATAATAGCCCAAACTTGCCCCGTAAAATACCAAAAAAATTCATGGTATGATCAATTTTCATCATGTAGCTTTTACCCCATGAAAATCAAGGTAAAAATTCATTGTAAATGTGAAGGTTGTAATCCAGAAGAGGAAATCCTTCATATTCCATAATTTTGGGATTGAAAAATTCCTCATAAGTTGTTAAAGCCTCATTTTCAAAGTAAAAAAGGTCACCTAGTATTTATGTATGAGCTTGGAGGGGTCAAAAATACCTTTTGGAATGCAAAAAGTGACAATTTGAAGGGTTTTATGGGGGATATACACTTTTCTATGCTAGAAACATCTACAAGGGATAAATCTCACCTACCCGTAGTGTAGAGGAGTGGGGATTTCTTCCTTAGTGTGAAAACCTTCCCCTCCTAGCATGGAGACCACATGCATAATGTGGAAAACATTCCCCATAATCATGGAAGTTTTCCCTAGCATGGAGGCTCCACCCCCAATGTGGAAATTGCATGCCCCCAACATGGAAGCCACATAAGCTAAATTTCATCACTCTATGCAATCCAATGTTGATTAGCTACTTCAAAAAGCATGGTAGAAGGCTTAGTGTAGAAGATTCACCTCCAATGTAGAAGGTATTCCCCCGTTACTATTTATAGTAAATGGAATGGACATGGGGGTTTAGCACTTACTATATATGGTAACCCTCCAAATTTGGATACCCATCTCACCTGTACAAGGTAGAAATTTGCAACAATTTGACATCCAATTTGTAGTGATTGTGCAGCCAAATTATAGCCATTTTATACCACCATTCATGGTCTAAGAGCTATAAAACCAAAACCCAAAGTTCCAAAATTTTTACTATTACACAATCTTGGTAGTTCCACAATTTTTCATATTTTCATATTGGGCATTTCTAAGCATTCAAGAGCCCTTGAAATTTCCCATGCTTACATTCTCTTGAGCCCCAATGTGGAAGCTTTGTAGGTTTTGCAAAACCCTTAAGACTTGTGAATTTTTGGTGTCAATGTTGCATTTCTGGGACTCCCAACCCATATTTTGGAGCAATCTAGCAGCCAAATTTCTCACTTTTCTAACCCCCAGTAGTAACCCAAATTACATATCTATTGTTTGTAGTAGAGGAGGCTTGAATGCATTAGGAGTTGCTTAATATCTAGATTGTGGAGTAAGTCACATCAACTTTAATGGACTTTGAACTCCTACCTCAATGAATCCCCCTTTACTCTCTCATAGACATTCCTTTTACACATTTGTCAAATGCATTCTTTATTATTTTAATAAAATTTTTAAAGTTTCATTTTTTATGAAATTTATGTTTGCTTTTCATTTTATAGATCTATGATTTTTGCATTTTATTTTCTCAATCCACCATTTTGCATTTCATAGGTCTTTAGGTGGTCTTTCGAATCATCAAGGGCATCTTGAATCCCATTTATTTGGAGGCCCTAGGGATTTAGAGTTAACGCTACTATGCTGGGACTTTCTATTTTCCAACAATCAAATTTTTCAATTGCAATGATTTTTTGGTGCTCGAAGGAGAGCTTCCACTAGATTTCTATGGCTAAATCTATCTCCTCCAACGAAAAAATTACAAGTTAAAATCCTTTTTTGAATTTGTGTAGCCAAAAATTTCAAAAAATCAAGGTTGCCCCTTCCCCCCTATGACTAAAACTACAACGTGGAAGTTGCAGGTGGTTGGGTGTTGGCTTTTGATAGTAATTGCTATGAATTTTTCAACCAAAAGCTAGCATTAAAACCTTTCATCCTTTTTCCTTTTTGATGCTAATTTTTTCTAGTTTCCAAAGTGGGTGATGCAATCCTTCTGAAAACCATTAAACTTCTAAAAGTTAGCTTCCCCCCATCTTTCCTAGCTGAGAAAATTGGTAGTTTGCTAAAACCAAGTCCAGTGGAAAAACACCAACTTTCCAATTTGGTTTTTAGCCTTTCCTCCTCATCAATGATGGATTAGAGAGGTGTGAGATTTTTTCCATCTCACCCTCTTTCTTTCCCCCTACCATACCTAGCATAGAGGTAGTTTGAAGGCCAATGTGGGTGAGGCTTAACACCAACATTCCCAGCTTTTTATTTTTGGTAAAGGGGTAAATCCCCATTACGAGCCACCCCCACCCCTCCCCCCCTCCCTCCACCCCCTCACCTACTTACTAAATATAGAAAGTGCTTCATTTTAAACCATTTTTGTTTACTTTGATCATTTGTAAATTCCACTTATTGAGATTTACTTCTATTTTTGCCTTGTATAGCTTGTTTCAAGCTATTTTTAATGAAATAGCCACGTCTCTCCCACAATCAATCAAGTTGCCTTATAACTACATTGATAGTGGGTTAGATCAATAACACATAAGGGTTATGACCCCAAAGACCTTGCTATAATAGAATGGAGGAAATCTATTAGACTTAGGGAACATGGTCCTAGTTTTGTGGTGATAAATGAAGAAGATTATAACTTCATTTGTGCCAAGATCCAAGCTAGCATGCTAATCCCATGAGCAAAAGAAAAGGTCAAGAGGGAATTCAAGTTCATCCATTGCGATGGAAAGGAGTATATTTCCTCCCTCTACAACTAAATACCTAGCATCTTAGCCCTTCTCATTGAGGTTGAAAAAGACAATCAGAAGACTACCTTCAAAGGGAAACTAGAGGAGGAAGATGAATTTGGGGCAGAGTCTAAGCCTAGAAATCTTGTGGAGGGACTTTTCCAACAAGGATCCTCTAAGGTCATAGTGCCCACCTCTACCTCCCTTGTCTCTTCTTCTAGATAGGTTGCATCACCTTCATCCCTACCATACTTGACTATGTTCGAACCTATGCCAATCATCACTACGCACTAAGCATAATTGGTGTCATAGCCAACTACCTTTCACTTCACCATACCTCTTTCTATCCAACCTTGGTTAGTTTGACTAAAGATGGTGGTGTCTACTACCATTAGCCCATTGACTATCCATGTGGGGATCACTATGGGACTCCACACATCTTAGGGGTCACACACCACATTTATCCCATTTGTGCCTTAGGTACTAGCATTAAACATCCCTTTTACTTTTATATTATAAATGATAGTAAGGCTAAAAGGCTTGCAATAGATGCCACAACCATATGTACAAACCTTGTAGCCAACAGGGCCACCACAAGACTTGGATTAGGTCTTCCAAATGATCTAGGACCTAATGGAGGAGTTAAAGAGGCTCAAAGCCTCTACTTCCCAAAATGTCAAGATTATAGATTTGTACCAAGATGATCTCATTACTCCTATAGTCCCACCCTTGATACTTCCTCCTGGTATCCCTATCCCCTAGTTCAAAAAATACAATAGAGAAGGTGATCCCAATGCTCACCATATTATCTTTCAATCTGAGTGCTTACTCATGTAGCCATGGCCTCATACTATGATGAGAATTTTTCCTATGTTCTTGACTAGAAAAACACTTGGTTGGTATCGTGTCTTACCCAAAGGATCCATATCTTCTCTAGAGGACTTAATAGCCTAGTTTTTTAACCACTTGAAGTATAACTTGAAGCCTAACACCACACTTGACCAACTCATGAAGGTCAAGTAGGGATCTGTAAGACACATACAAAAGTTCATTCAATAGTGGAATGGGCTACTAAATAAAATACCAAAGCCCATAGCTAAGACCCATATTTTGGCCATCTTTAAGAAGGTAATGAATGACTTTATCAAGTCAAAAATTTACTATCTTGACTTGTGGTCCCTCAGCTAAGAATTTTTCCCAAACCAAGAACATAGAGGATGCTATGAAGGTTAGTCATGACCTAGCCTATGTAGCATATAAAAATCAATATACATATAGGGACAAGAAAAAGAATAAACAAAATAACATTGCTATAGCATTAGTCACCAAAGAAGCAAAGACCACTAACCATGGGCCAAGCACCAATCCACCCATGGCTCCCACTAATAATCATGATAGGCAACCATCAATACCTGGGGCCACCACATCAACTACCACTAGGCTGAATTTGAAGAAAAAAGAATAAAGTAAGTACAAAACCTTACCTTTGAAACAATCCTAGTTGCTAAATCAACTTTTAAAGAGTGGGTGCATGTAATATAAGTAGATGATTAAAGTTTCTTGAATGAAGCACAAGTGGTTATATGAAATAGCCAAGGATCCCAATCAAGCAAGAAAGGATGACCCCCAATTACCTAGGTACTTCAAACTAGACCTCTTTTGCCATTATCACCAACTACCTAGTCATGACATAGACTTTTGTCTTGCACTAAAGGATGACTTGCAGAGGTTGATAGATAGGAGGGAGTTGGTCTTACATGCTTCCAATCCATTCCAACCATAAAATCAGTCAATGCAAGTTTAAAAAAACCCATTGAATGCTAATGATAACCCATACAGTATTTCAACATTCAACATTGATGATGATTAGAGACCTTTAAGAGAACCATTCATGATTTGGCTACCCACTTATGATGAAGAAGCTTATTTAGCTTCTACCAGCTCAAGATCCCTCTTTTTCATAATGGTCCCATCATGAATTTCTCTAAGGGAACCTTTTGTTATTATGATGCCCCAACCTAGCACAACCCAACCAATTATAGCCCAACCAACTACAAAACAACCTTCTATGGTGGAAAATGCTACTACCTCTTCCTCACAACCAAGGGCTAATATCCAAAAAACCTCAACTAAGTAAAGGAAGAAGCATAAGAAAAAGCCTAGAAACAAGGATGATAAGTAGATTGAGGCACAAAAGGAAGTGGGTCTACCAAAGCTCACTCCTCTCTTAGTTATACCCATGAACTCCTCTGTTCAACTCACTCCAACCAACAAGCTACAGAAGCACATCAAAACTCATAACCAAAAGAATGAGGAAAAGCCCTAGAAGTAACAACCTAATGTTGAAGTTCAAATTTTGAAGTACATGAAGGAAGTAAAGAAAAACCAAGGTGATAAGCCCATGGCCAATGGTAGAAACATAGTGCAATGGATTAGGTCAAACAATCCCTTAGTGCAAAAGAATGCAACTTTGAGCTTGTGTGACCTAATCATGACTTTCACCACACACCATGAGGTGTTAGTTAAAATTTTTAATTCCATTCTTGTTAGTGAGGATATCATTGCTAATGAGGAATCCATCCATGCGGTTCTGGTTCCTCCATCACTATGGGAGGAAAAGTCAACACCGTTAGTATTTCACAAAGTGAAATCAAGGTTAATCCCCAAAATGAAAAAGTAACTAGTAGGGCAGTTTAATGTGCATTGGGTGCATGTAAATGATAGGGTTATGACTAATGTCATTCCATGCATCATGAGCAACTAGACTTAACAGAGCAAATACAACCTACAATAATCATAGCTCTCAAATCCTTCAATAGATCAAGGGTTACTATTAAGGGGTCCATCCCATTAATGGGGCATCCTATTTTTCCTATAAATGTGCACCTACCTGTTGCATTTATGGAATAATTCTCATAGTTATACCAAAGCTCTAGCAATTTTTTCACTCAAAAGTTAGAATATTTTCTAAGATCTTGTACTAGGAGTCAAAGAGTGTACAGATCATTTTTTGAGCACTATTGTAGTTGAGCACTTTAGTGTGTGTGGGAATAAAGGTGAGCTTTTTGATCAAACCTTGCAACACTTGGTCTAGAATAATTATTTACTTAAGAATTTAATATTCATGAAATTTACTATAATGTTTTTAAGTAACTAATTAATATTAATTTAATAGCACACATAAGCATGACCACTTCGAACATATTCTTGGCACTTGGTAATCCTAGTAAAGCTTAAAATTTGGTAACTGAGTAATGTTATAACGTGTTTAGGATGTGTACAAAAAGTAGGAATGGATACTTATGTTAGGATTAGGAAGATATTAGCTAGTTATTAGATTAATTTAGCAATTAATTACTTTATTTCTTATTCTTTATTCTTAGGCAGCTTAATCTATAAAAGAGAAAATGTTAAAAATTATATCCCTTAGTTACACTTAAGCATACCCTTGAACTTCATAAGTGGGATTAGAAAGATAATGATTGTTATGGTTGATTTCACCTCCTAAAACTATTGTACTTAGGAACATAAAGTCTTTGGAATTCGAATGGATCATTGAGTGAACACTAGTGATTCGTATGGTTGGGCATACGGTATGCATGCCACTCATCATTGGTACCATGTTTGGGGACTTTGGTTAGCTATGTGTGCTATCTAGGACTTAGTAAAAATTATTCAACATCATTGGATTGAACCTTAAATTCAAAATCATTCTAATAATAATAATTGTAGAAAGCACACTGATTTTTCATTCAATTCGAAATGTCTTCTTCTCATATGGATGATTCCCTATTGAAATTTGAGTACATATCCAATCAAAGGAATGAATGATAAAATTAGACAGTACCCCAATAATGCTAAATGGTATATACTTATCTCAATGAGTATGTGCTTGACTTCACCTTCATCGTACATTAGGATGACTAGATATGGTGGAGGGACATGAAGGACAACATTGTGTTGCAACTTGATTGATCAATTCCTATGATGCTCCAACAAACCCTTATGAGCTTGGGAATCCAGGGGCTTCATGCTGAATATGTTATGTAGGATCATGACTCTAGGGATTACCATATCACTAAGGCATAATGTAAAATTGATTAGAAATAGGATAAGCACTATGAGGCTATAAAGGAAAAATGCTTCAATATCCCCTTATTCTTATTAGGCTAAAAGGACAATGAGAATTCCTTCTCTGGAGGTTTTTATTTCACTAAATCTCCACTTGATTTCAATGAAGGAGGCTTGAACCAAAAATTAAAATCCACTATAAAAACTCCTAGTTCAAGTAAGAGAAGGTTCCATGATAATGGGGGATCCAAAGGTAGTCATCATGGTAGGGATAGGGATAGGCATCACGATGATGATCATGGACATAACCATTGACGAGGAGGTGGCAAGAAGCATAGTGCTAGTCCTTCTTCCTCTTCACATTCATCATCCTCTTCATCCTCCTTTTCCTTTTATTGAAGCCATAGATTACAATAATGTGATGGAGGTGACTGACAGGATAGAGATGATCATGATCATATGGCTTGTTGGACCAGTTGAGATCATGGGCATGAACATTTAGGGAAGGATTTCCATCATAAGAGAAGGGGAAATAGAGGGCATCATAAGCATCATGGACATCACAAAGGGCATGAATATGATGACCATTTTCTTGGTACTCAAAATATTTTGAATAATGTAGAGACAGTAAGAATACTAACTAGGCATATGAAAGATAGTAGAATAAAGTGACTAGATATGAAAAATATCCCCAAGTTTGAAGGGGGATACAACTCAAATTTGTAGAACCACCTATAATCCTTTCATGATGTATGTTCCTTGTAGAACATAGAGAATGAATGGTAACAAATTAAGTTGTTCCCTAGGATACTCATAAAAGAAGTTGAAAGTTGATGCCAATTCTTAGAGCTGAATTAGTAGATGGAGTGTGATGCTTGAGTTGTTGAATGACAAGTATAAGATGTACTCCTGAGTGTCCAACCCAAGAAAGAAAATGCATGGTTGGAGACAAAGAATAGATGAACCCTTGGACAAAACCATGGACAAGTATTATTCTCTTTTGCACCAATGCTCTAGTGATAATTATTTTCAAAGGGAGTAGCTTCACCATATTATAGATGGGCTCTACTTAGAAGTGAGATAACTCTTGGGGTCTATGCCAAAGGGAGACTATCAAAACATAGAGTCCATCAAATCCAAAGGCTTATTGAGTAGGTTTCTAAAGAATAAGGAGAGGTAAGAGAGAAAAAATATGTAGAGGAGTACAATTGGAATCCTTTCATTAGAAAAAGAAAAGTCTGGTTTTGTGACAATGAGGAGGAGACACCACTTGATGAGGTAGTCCAATGAAATATCTTGCTGATCTAAACATAAATTTTAGGCATTTTAGTTAAGGTAGAAAAAATGTGAAACTCTTTGGATGAAAAGTTCCAAACTACTCCAAAAATAGTAGAGACATCCAAAGAGCAAAGTAGTGATCATGATTGTAGGAGAAGGAAGCTGAACATGCCCACAAAAGGGGTAAGGGCAAGGCTATTGTAGTATAGGAGGTTATGGAGTCTAAATTAAATGATGATGATGGATGTGACATCCACCAATATGAACATGCTAAGAGATGTTATCCTGTTATGTCATACTTGTAGGAATTTATGGTGTATGCTCTAAATCCTAGACTAGCAAGAAGGCAAGCACCTGAAGATTACCTTATGCTCAAGGCAACCTAAGGTATTTCCACCAACAATAAGTCTATTATCCAAAAGGAGCTCCACCACATCTATTTGAGTAGCATCATCAATGGTAGCATCCATAGTCATGGAGTATGCCACCACCAAGGTAGCAGTACCCTTATAGATAACCTTATTCATATGGATACTCTATTTAGTAGCCCATTCTCCACATGACTCTTCTAGTCATGCCTCATTACAACATCACTACTACCCTCCTGAGTACTTCAGAGCTCAATCTCCATCTCCAAGAGGGCAATCCCCATATCCTTGTCACAGTTATTATTCTTTTTTGCATGTCCCTTCAGCTTCAATCCAATTACCACCTAGCCCCTTAATGTAGGGTAAGATCCTAGCCTACCCATAGCAATGAACCAAGGTTATTAACTTACAACTAGCTCCTTAGCTAAGTGGATTAGAAACTAGATCCTAAAAAAGATCATTCTTTTGAACAATAGTGCTAAAAAGTCCTTAGAAACTCATGCAGTTGATAATCCTACTTCTCTCCCATCCTTTATATTCGAGTCCCCATTAAACCAAATACTTTCTAAAGTGCATACTATCATGTTAACCCATGCAGTAATTGATCGAATAAAGGCTAACCACCTTCTTAGGAAAAGATCTAATCTTAGAAGTCCTTTAATCTATTTGAAAATCACTAGAAATGAGCCTTGTAAAGCTCTTTTATATTTAGGTTCTAGTGTTAATATGATTTCTCATGAGATGTACAAAGCCCAAAACTTGCCTCCACTCAAGAAGAGTAACATTAACCTTGAGTTACTAGACTAGTCCATAATTTTTCCCTTAAGACTAGTAGAGGACATTATGATCACCATCTATGGGTAGTCATATCCTACTAACTTCCTAGTGATCCATGTTGATAATTATAAGGAGGAATTTCCAATCATCATGGGAAGGGCTTGGATAAGTACTATTGATGCATGGTTGGGAATCAGAGACTTTTCCTTAGAGATTTCAAAGGAAAATGCATTTGGAAAGATCAAGAAGAAGAGAGTTCCATGCATTGCATATAGCGATAAAAGGGGAAACTATGTGGGAAAACTATGGGCTATCAAAAGTGCATCAATCATGACATGTAAAGAATGTGTAGATGAGGCAAAGATTCAAAGGTTCTTATACATAGTAGCCATAAAATAAGAGGGTACCTAGTGGCTATCAGTTAATCTTGAAAGTAGCAAACTTTACATGGAACCAACTAAGAGCTTAATGCGTACATATGTTAAAGGAAAGAATGAATTGGAGTAAGTTCATCGCAAACTCTCCAATCATGAAACTGATGATACTTATTTGGGAGAGTTGGAAATCTCTGAAAATTTTAAATAAGAGATCCTAAAGTTGAAAACTCTACCTAGTAGCATGAAGTACACTTTTCTAAAAAATGGTAAGCTAGTGATAGTCAATGCCAACCTTACTCTTGAACAGAAAGAGAAGATATCAAATGTGGTTAATAAATGGCCAAAATCCTTTACTTGGTCATATCCAAAACTCACTAGGATTGATCCTAGGATATGCTAGTGTTACATCTATACTAATCTTTCCATGAAGCCAAAGAGGTACCCATAGCCGTGGTTGAATCCCAAGTTGAAGTAGATCATCAAGGAGGAGATTGAATAACTCCTCAATATGGGGTTCATCTATTTCATTGGGGATAGTGAGTGGGTTAGCCCACTTGTGATTGTGCCAAAGAAAGATGGCAAGTCGAAGGTCTATATTAACTTTCGGCTATTGAACATGGTGACCTACAAAGATCATTACCCATTGCCATTTTTGGACCAAGTGTTGAACATTATCTCTAGGCATTCCTTTGACAAATTTATGGATGGTTATAGTGGATATAACCAAAATCAACTTACACTAGAGAATCAGGCCAAAACTACATTCATAAATCCTTGAGGGACTTTTGCATAAAGAAAGATGCCTTTTGATCTATGTACTACCGATGTAACCTTCCAATACCTTTTCCTTAGCATTTTTCAACATCATATTAGTAGTGGGATGGAAGTCTTCATGGATGACTTCTCCACCTATGGCTCTATGTTTGAGGAGGCCTTGGACTACCTTGAGAAAGTGCTTAAAAGGTTTTTGGAGACTAACATTTGGCTCAATTGGCAACAGAGCCATCTAATGGTCCACAAGGACATTGTGTTATGGCATGAAATCTCACAAGTAGGGATTGAGATGGACTCTAAAAGGATTATGATCATCCAAGAAATTACTTGCTAATTGAAAATCATTAAAGATGTTTGGTCATTTGTTGGTAACATTGGCTACTACTAATGATTCATAGAGAATTTATTTAAGATTGCTAAAACATTGGTGGAGTTGACAAAGAAAGATGATCTATTTGCATGGACTAAGGAATGTAAAAAGGCATTCCAACAACTCAAGGAAAAGCTTGTAGAAAATCCCATTCTATGAGCAAAAGATTGGTTCCAACCATTTTACATCATGGAAAACACATCAAACTATGTTTTGGAAGTCATGCTCATGCATTTGGACAATCAAAAATGTCCTTACTTCATACTATGCATGTCGAAGCATTGTGGATGCATAGTTGAACTACACAATAAAGGAGAAAGAGCTAATGGTAGTGGTGTATGCCTTGGATAAATTTAGGCATGGTGTGTTTGGATACAAGGTGTTCATGCACATAGATCACAGTGCAATGTGCTTTCTAATAATAAGCTGATGGTGAGCCCTTGTGTCATACAGTGGCTTGTAATCTTACAGGAATTCGATCTCATGATGGTAGATTGAAAGGAAACTAAGAATGTGATTTCTAACCACTTGTCTTAGTTACAATGGGACAACAGAGAGGAGAAAAGCCTAGTTTCTAATCAATTTCATAATGAACTCCTCTTTGTTGATGTAATAAATAAATAAGTGCCCAATGAACCTACATGATACAATGACGTTCTCACTTATCTTCTCACTCAGGAGATACCATAAGAGTCAGACCATAGGAAGAAACAACGATTTCTTCATTAGGCTAAGCACTTTGTGGAAATTAATGGACATCTTTAAAAGTTATGCATCAATGGCCTAGTTCATTGGTGTGTTCCTGATGCTGACCAACTACAGATTCTTGAAGATGCTCATGAGGGCCCTTATGGGAACCACTATGTTGAAAGACACATAGCCATTAAGATCCTAATGGTAAAGTATTATTGGCCAACACTCTTTAGGGATGCCCACAACTTCATCCACTATTGTCATTACTGTCAACATGATGTTGGCATGAACACTTGAATGGAGGAACCTCAGTAATGGATCCAACCACTAGAACCCTTCAACATTTTGGGCATTAAGTTCATGGATCCCATTACACCCATGTTTAATGAAAATGTGTACATTATAGGCATTGTTGACTATTGTACAAAATGGATAGAAGTAGTAGTTGTCACTAATTGCACATCTTCCATTGCTCCTTGATTTGTACAATAGAATGTTGTAAATAGGTTTGGGGTGCCACATGTAGTAATTTCTAATAGCAATACTTACTTTACAGGTGTCACTTTTCAAAAACTCATGCAACACTTCGGGGTAGATCATAAATTAACAATACCCTGTTATCTCCAAGCCAATAGTTAAGCAGAGGTTACCAATAAGGAGATCAAAATAATCATAACAATAAAAATTAGCAAATATAGGAGAGACTTGAGCACAAAACTCAACAATGCCCTTTGGGCTTACCACCTAACAAGAAAACTCCCTATAGGCTATTCTTCCTATGAGCTAGTGTACAAAAAATTTACCAACTCTTCCTTTTTAATCTAAGCTTCATACACTTTGAATAGCTTGTGACCTTGATCTTGACCTTAGGCTATCAAAAAAATAAAGATTGATCAATCTCAACATGCTAGATAAGAATAGAAGGGTGACCCTATCTTTGAATAAAGTGCACAAGGCATTCAACAAAAAATTCCATGACCTTAAAATTAGGAAAGTCAAATCTCAACCTAGAGACAAGGTTCTTTACTAGAACCCCACGCATGTACCTCAAAAGACTAAGTTCCAAAAATTGTCAGAAGGGCCTTACATCATTTATGAAATATTTTCTTCTAGGGCCATGTTGATCTACAAACTTGATAGCCCAAATAAGAAGCAACTGGTCAACATGCAATAATTAAAACGTTTCCATGAGCCCAAGCAAGCTAGTGCTAGCAACACTTCATTGGATGAACAACCTTAATTTTTTGGATCTCCTTCTTCCAACTCAATCATGGGGGAGATGGCTATCCATGCTAATCATATAAGATCCTCCTCAGTTTTTATCCTTTTTATTTTACACTTTGTTGTTTTCACACTTCTTATTTTACACCATAATTTTCATGTTTTATCTTTCTTAAATATTTTTCAATTTCTTTCATATTTTACCTTATTTTTTTGTGTGCATTTTTTTTAATTTTTTCTAATAAATTATTTTGTTTTATTTTTCGTTATTGCAAAAAAAAAACACAGTAATGCTATAATTGTTTGCTAATGGTGGTTTGTACTTACTGGTTTTGATTGTTAATGTCTAGTTTCTATCTTATAATTTTGATATTGATAACTAAGATAAAGTTTCTTTTTCATGGAATAGGTAGTGAGTCCACATCATCCACCCATCCACAACAATCTATGGTGTTCCTGGTTTTGGAAATATGAGGTTCCTTTATCTAATGAAACTTTAACAAACTTATGACCTTGGTAGTTTCCAAACTTGGGAAAGAACAAATGGATCAATAAGGATGTGACTTCAAGGAAACTTGATTGTACCTACCCAAACTCTTGAGTGCATGAGTGTTTTTATGGATTTCTTACCATTCCATGTTGACCAATAATAGGAAGCTAAGTCTTTGCATGGTGTGGTTCCCATTAAAAAATCCATAAATACATAAAATGCAAAAAAGAAGAAGAAAAAAGATAAATAGAGATGGGAATTCAAAGAACATCCCTTAGACAAAAATAATGGGCTACAAGCATTATTTATGAGACTATAAAGACATGTTACCCATGCTTGAAGGTCCCCTCTAACTAAGGCTCTTTCTCACTTCTTATTTCTATTTTCTTCTTAAATAAGAAATGATTATTGATTTTTGGGAGAATTCTTGTGTCTTGAGGGGGTGGATTGGTCTTAGAGTATTAATGCAAAGTCACTAACAATGGTTAGTTTTGATTTCGACTAATGATGGACTTTACCAAGTCATTTTACCATCAAATCCATAAGGGGCTTCATGTGCCTATGATTCAGAACTTCATTCCACTCTTCTCTCTCATCTACCAATACTTTCCATTATTCACCTCATTGTTAGTTTACATGTCTTATTCAATGTATTAGTTTGATGTGTTAAATTCCTTAACTAGATTCTTCTAGATTAGGTCCTTAACTTTGCATGACCATTAATCAACTATGGGTCTCATGGACTCGATTTAAGGGTATGTAAGGGCAAAAAGGGCATGAGCCCACTATTGGAAGGACCCAGTTGCATATCGAGCTAGTTAATTTCCTTATCCTTTGGCATTCCTGTAATCAAATCTTTTGTGCATCCCATTAGTTGATCTAACTATGCACTCCTTTGTGGAATTTCTTCAATGTAAAATTTCATTATCCCAATCATTATTCAATTTTTGTGAACTAATAAGCCCTCTTCATGTATTTCATCATGTTCATGGATTTTCTAGTTGTTCATATACTCCAAATTCATGCTTAAACTTGTATTTCTCAAAGTATTTAAAGTGAAAAAATTTCTACATAACCTCTATCAATGGGACCTTGTCAACCAAGGGAATGCTTAGAAAAGACCTTGTTGATGGGACCCCATTGACACAAGGCAAAAATCCTATAAATATATAGTAACACATTGAAAATTTTTCACATTTGCTCACAAATGATGGGGGAGTTTTTGAACTTTTAAGAGCCTAGAATCTTCCAAGAGCCATATCTTCCTAACCATTTGTCTTATTCACTCCATTCTTTAGTCTTATAGTTACTGTAGGTAAGCTCTTCATCGTGGGGGCCACAAATCTTAGGTTTTTGATGGAAAATTTTTGGAAATTTTTATAACACCCACAAAGGTTTAACTAAGAAACTAACATCAAAACATCACTTTATGAAAGTCATGCCCTTCCAAAAAGCTCTGGTGACATTCTAAATTAAATAGCACTAAAATAATATTAAAATAATCAATCCACCATGGTCATAACTTAACCTAAGTGTAATTGACAATGAGATAAGGTACTTAAATGCTAAAAGTTACATATTATATGATAATCCTTGGTTATGTTGTGACCACATATGAAACCTAAAGGAAAGAATGCGTAGGAGGAAGGACCATCCAAACGAAGGGAAAAATAGCCAAGAACCAGAAGGGTTTAAGAATAGGTCCATGAGTAAGTAGCTAAAAGCCATGCAATGGTAGTTCTTCCAAAAGAGACCAAAGTGGAATCTGTTAAGTAGATTCCTAAAGAAGTAGCTACAATTGAATAGTTACATTGAGATGAGGCACTAGGGCCAAGACCAAGCCTTGAGGTCACCTTGATGGATGTTTTCCTAAATTAAATCAAGTCTAAAGAGGTCCAAAAATCTATTCTCTAAGAGTTAAACATTGGACCTTTCATGGATTTTTCTCCTTTAGAAGTCAAGATGCAATTGAGAAACTCTTCCATATAGTCCATCATCACTTCTAGAGGGGAGTGGTACATGGGAGAGACCTATCTATTCTAGAATAATTAGTAGGCTAGTTCAATGGTCAAAAGAAAGGACATTTAAATGTCCTACTTGGTGAAATAAATTTTAGAGGCCCTTGGGTTAATAGAAGTTAAGACTAATCTTGTAGAAATTCCTATGCAGGTAGATCCAAGCGTTAAGAAAGAATGGATACAACAGTGTTATGGAGTAGATCGTAAGGAGTTTGGTGCACTCACTACAGTGGAGTATGCATACTTCAAGATTTCATCCTTTCACCTCAATCCAATGGTGAGGCCAAGTAAAATCACAACCTTCTCTGTTCATGTGTGTGATACTCTAAGTAGTAGATTCCTAGTCAACCTTCCATAGTTGATTTATCTTGAGATAGAAAAGAAATTTAAAGAAAAATGAATGTGGAAGGAAGGCACTCCCTTTTCCATGCCTTATTAGAAAATTATGTAAGAGGGGAGGCATAGCACACTACAAAAAAAAACACCATCTAGCATGCACGAAATGCCTCTTGGGAAAAAATGATGAAGGATAAGGTGCATGCCAAAGTCATTTAGGAAGAGGAGCAACAACCATCACCTTGATAACTAACTCATGAAACAATGTTAGGGTCTCATGTTGCCATTGAGTACATGCATGAACTCTAAGAGCAAATCTTATAATAGTAGTAGTAGTAAGAAAAAATGAGTGGTGGTAACCCATTTTTGTATAGATTAGCAATGAGCCACCGGAATGAAGTGGCCCAAATCATAAGTGAGATGAAAGGTGGAAGGTCAATTTTCTAGGCCCAAATAATGTAGGTGGCCACAAGGTCAAATCCTAGTACTTGAGAGGTAACAGTATCTCTCTTGCAACAATAGCAATTTCTAGACATATTTGGGAATGTCGCTACCTTTTTGATGTAAATGGAAGAGGGTGAGTAGAAAATCATCTTGGTGATGTAGCACCATGGGTAGGAGACTGTAGCTAAAGTAGTTTTCAAAAAAAATTGCCAAAGCACTGAATGCACTTGCTATATCTATACCAGATGTTTCTGCACTAAGAGATGTGAAGATGTCCATAGGAACTATTAGTGGTATATTAAGTTTATCCTAGCATGAACAATTATTGGACCAATTGGTGGAAATTGGGTGATTAATTCCAGATGTCTTTTATCTTATGAATACCATCACTGCAACCTAGTCAAAGTTGCTAGAACAAATGGACAAATGCATTATCCTAGAGGACAACTTGAAATAGGTAGATCACAAAATCAATTCTTAGCTATGGAAGTTGCTGATTTGAGAGCCTACCTCACTAATCACATGTTACTCTACCTAACACTAACACAAGATGAAGATTTTCAATATCTTTAGAAAATACTCAAAGAATTTGAGGATTCCAAGGATTCAATAGTCTTTGACTAGTCCTTGGCCAATGCCACAATGCACAACATCCAAAAGGACTTGGTCTTAAATCACCATGAGAATGAGATCTTGATCATAGAGAATCATTGCATGTGGAATGTTGATGCATAGAAGCAACAATTATTATATTTTATCCATTAATAGTAGGAGTAGTTACCTAGGGTGAATAATAAATTGAGGAGATTGATAGTAGAAAATAGAAACTTCTTCATGGAGGGAGTCCATGCCCTTTGCCAAAAATTTGTGATAGAGATAGCCACCTAGAAGAATGAGGCTCTCAAATTTGAGAGATTCAAGAATCATTATAGGGATTAGGTTGGTCTACAGAAGGAAATTAATTAGAAACACATCAAGATGATGAAGGAAAAAGTCAATGAGGCCCTCTGGTAGCTCAAGGAAGAAGCTGATGTTAGACACTCTATCTTTGATGGGCTGAATGACTATAATAAGATAGAAATTTGTATGAAAGAGTTGTAGATAGAGGAGATGAAAGAGTACATGAAGCTTTCCAATCTCTACTATGCAAACCTAGCAATGCTAACTACTAGAAGGCCATAGTTTGAATTGGAGAAATAAGTGGCTAGCTCATACTTTTTATATGAGGTAGAGTTCAAGCACCATAAAGAGACTAAGAAAAAGCTTGAGGCTACAAACATGGCACTCAAGTTTCTTAAGGTGAAGTTCATTAATCAAAGATCAACTTCTAATAATGTGGCCAAAAGGATGAATGATTAGTAGAATCTTCAAAATGCACTCAAAGCATTCGACATTGAATGTAAATACTTTGATGCCTAGTTCATGAATGTAAAGGAGCTATTCCATACAATGCCTTGTCCATGGGATATTACCATTCTGACCCACATTGGTGATGCAACATGGACTATGAATGATTTCCATAGCAACAAGGAGAAGATGAAGATACTATTGGATTCCTTCCATCTTTTGCTAGAAGTTGTAGCTATCATCGAATAACCATAAGAACCACCTCAACCACCACATGCACTCGAAGAAAGAGAAGGTTCTTCAAAGCCTTAGGATCCTGTCTCATCTAGAACATTTTGATTCTTCTTCATCATTTTCACACCATTAGAGGAGTTGTGTTTGTCAAATTTGTCCTAGTATTCAATTTTGTTATCCTACATACCAAATTTTTTCAATGATTGTAAACTATATATTTTGACACTTAGTTTGTATTATGTTTGTGTATGTGTCTATAGTCAATCAATAATTCCATACCTTTCATAATTTTATAAGAAACTTGAGGATGAATTTTCATTTAGTCATGGGGGTATGATGAATCATCATTGTTGGACCACGTTGATAGGATGTTATTGACACAACCTCATCAATAGGATCTTGTCCACATGATCTTATCAACATAAGGTTTGATCCATTGAGATGTACTCATCGACGAGGTACTCTATTTTACCTATAAATGTATGCTTACATGTTGCATTAATGGTATAAGTCTCATAGTTGTAGCAAAGCTCTAGTACTTTTTTCTCTTGAAATTTAGAATATTTTTTGAGTGCTCATAGTAGGAATCAAAGAGTGTATGAATCATTATTCAAGCACTATTGTGCTTGAGTACTTTAGTATGTGTAGCAATAAAGATGAGCTTTCTAAACAAACCTTGTAGCACTTGGACTAGCTTAATTGTTTACTTAAGCATTTAATATTCATGTAATTTACTTTAATGTTTGTAAGTAATTAATTAATATCTATTTAATAGCACACATAAGTATGACCACTTTGAGTATATGCTTGGCACTTGGTAATCCCAATAATGCTTAACATTTGATATCCTAGTAGCATTATAACATGTTCAAGATCTATACAGTAAGTGGGAATGGATAATTTTGTTAGGATTAGTTAGATATTAGCCAGTTATTAGATTAATTTAGCAATTATTCTTAGGTGACTTAATCCATAAAATAGAAAATGATAAAAATTATATTCTTCAGTTATACTTAATCATGTTCTCAAACTTCACAAGTGGAACTAGGAAGACAGCGATTGTAATGGTTAGTTTCACCTTCTAGAACCAGTGTACTTAGAAACCTAAAGTCTTTGGAATTTGACCAAATCACTAAGTAAACACTAGTAATTCATATGCTTGGGCATAGGGTGTACTTGTTGCTCATCATCAGGGTTCAACCTTATCTTGGGAAGATTGTGGTTGGCTCAATTATGGGATGTGTCCTCGCCCATCCATCAAGAAATTATCCTTCCTTATGAGGGAGGTGAAATCATTATTCATAGTGATAGCAAAGTTCCCCTAGCTATCAACAATGTGAATTTAGAGTAGGAGTCTAAAGTGGAGCATCAAGAATAAGCTCCCAACCATGAAATCCATCAACCCTAGAGAGAACAAAAAGCTAATGATGACAATGATAGGTAATAGGATGCATTATGGGATGAACTCCCTTTTAAGATCATCAGTGAAGGTGATGGTGAATATAAGCTTGTGCAGAGTAGACCTTACTCATTCCCTAATCTTTTAAAGATTAGGAAAAATCTATATAAGTGAAGTACATATTAACCTTTCCATGCCCTTATAACTAGATGTACCGATGGCAATGTAGTCTAACCTCTCTTTTCTAATTTGTTATACCTTTTTATGTACTTTGTTTTACTCTTTATGCATGTAGCCTAAGTTTTTACTTTCATTTGCATTTTTACTTATTTATTACAACCTTTCTTTTTCTTTACTTCTACTTATGTTATAAGCATCAGAAAATCCTTGAAAATTTTAAACATAGAATAAGCAAAAAAATATATAGGTTTATCTTAAACAAAGGCTCGTTATGGTCTTAACTTGACATTATAGTTTGCTAAGATTCTAAATTGGTGTGAAAAACCTGCTATGGCCATAAACTGGCTTTATAGTCTGATAACACTCTAAACTAGTGTTATGGTCCTCTAAGACTTTAAACTAGCAACATGGCCCAACATGGCCTTAAATTGGGAAAAAACATCACACAACATGACCCACCATGGCATAAAACTAGAAACATAACCACAACGCAACATGGCTTGTCATGGCCTTAAACTAGCAAAATAACATAATCCATGCCTCCCATGGCCTAAAACTAGAAAACATTTATGTTATTTATTTACATATACCCTTTAAACACATTTCTTAGACCTTTAAATTTATAGAAAAAATTGTTAATATAGCCATTTACAATGTTTGCAACACATTACAATATATATAACAAAAAATGAAACTAAAAATTTACATTTAAAATATTTATAACATACATAGACATGGTGACATTATTGAAACACCACAAAATTTTAGCTCAACACTTTGAAATGAGAACTATCCAGAGCCTCTTGAGTCTTGAGAAGGAAACTCTTGACTATGGCACAGAACTCCAGCCAGCTCGCTCATGGTATAAAGCTAGCTTACCCCTAGTGAGAGTAACTCAAAACAACCTCAAAATAGTGTTAAAATAGCCTGATTTTGAAGGTACAAGTCACCCTAAAGGTCCACTAATGGTTACCCTAGGTTCACAGCCCTCAGAATCCTGATTTTGGGCTCGAAAATACACTGTTTCCATTGCTTACATCCAAGTCCCGCCCAGGTCATGCTGGGGTCACGCTGGAGCATGAGCCCAGCATGACCAAATAGAAATTGGTTTAGACAAGCAGTCCCAAGAAAAATTTCAACATCAACTCAACTTCTAAGGATAGGAAATAGTTCTACTTATTAACATGCTCCAAAAAAATCAAAGTTTGGGTGTAAAACATGGCATTTTGGCTTGGTTACACCTAGCTCACACCTAGCTCACGCCCAGGTCACGCTAGGGTCACGTTGACAGCGTGAGCTCAGCGTGAGTTACCAAGATGGCTCAAATCAAGTATACATAGGCTTAAAAGCACCATAGAGGTGGCCCCCAAGGGTAGGCAGTAGTTACACTTGAAGGACAGGCCTCAAAAATCAGGATTCAGTGCGAAATGAACCATTCTTACTAGCTCATGCCCAGCTCACACCCAGCTCACGCCTAGGTCACACTGACATTGTGCTAACTATGTGAGCTGCCAAAAGTGTCCTAAAACACTTCAGACACACGTTGAAGACATGCCAGGGCAAGATCAACTCACACTGACAACCTTGGTGAAACAAAAAAAACATTTCAAATCAACGTCCTGTAGAAGTCGATCCAAGAGACCATGAAGTTCCAAGAGAGCCGGAGTCAAATTTTAATTGCAAGTTCATTGTAAATTTTCATTATAAGCTTCACCATTTGTGAGCTTGTCAAGCCCTTATGCTACTTCCATGGGTGTAAGTGAGCTTGCATTGTAAGATACAATGCACCTAGTCTAGAACATAGTTTGCCCATGTACACCTGTCACGTGATTCATTTTTCTCTCATCTCATAGCCATCGATCTCATCCATTCCTACCCCCAAGCCTAGACAAATGCATAAATACCTTGTTCATGGACATAAACAGGGGTTGGCAAAATTTGAAGCAAGAAAACAAGCAATCCTGAGCCTGGACGCATGTGATTTCCAGCACCTATAAACACCTCGCATCGGAGCTTAACGTTTGAGTTGAAACGTAACTACATTTTGACCAGTGCACATCTTGTTGATTAATACAAACTTGTTCATTATTTTCCATCCATTGTGTTTTTTTGATTTATTGTTTACATTGTTCCATTTCATTACATGTTTCTGCATACATTCTGTTTACGTTTACCCATTATATTGCACGATTACGTTTCGTTATGTTTCATTGCATTTTGTTACGTTTCATTATGTTTTGTTACATTACATTTCATTACCTTTCGTTACATTACGTTTCATTACATTTCGTTACATTATGTTTCATTACATTACATTCTTTGTTTTACGTTTTGTGATGATAACCCCAGCCCAGGCAATAGTGTATGCTCGGGAAAGTCCTTGGTTGATCTGCGTGTAGACCATCCAAGGCACTCTACCTTCATTTTTCCAGCTCATCCTCACGCGAATGCAAGGTTATTTGTGTCTCTACAGAGATCTTTTGGCGTACATTTTTCCTCCAGCCTTACACTAACAATTTCAGACAATACAGAAATTGGCACTGGAAGGAGGGCTGCAGTTTACTCAAGCTATAGTTTATTCACGCTATAGCTGCTCACACTACAGCTGCTCATGCTGCAGTTGCTCACGATGTAGTTGAAATGCTGTTGTACGTTGTTCAACACTTAGCCATATTTTCTCTCTTCAACACATGCCGCAATTTACTCATGCCACAGTTTAATCATGTTGTAGTTTACTCACACTGCTATTTACTCACATGACAATTTACTCACACTACAGTTTACTCACATTGTAGTTTACTCACGCTGTAGTTCATACATTGTTAGTTTTACACTTAGAAAATTTTTCGCACATGCTACACACTGGTCACGCTGCACACTCAGCCCTGACCATACGCTGCACATGCTACATAGTTAGCCCAAAATACACTCAGAACTTATTAGCTAGCCCGTACGCTGCCCCATCACACATCACCATGGAGTCATCTCAGAACTCTAACACACGCACCTTCATAATCCTCACACATGAATAGTAAAACTTTATCTGTGTGAAGATTCAGGCCAACCTTACCCTTGACACCATAGAACATGAGGCAAAATGAAACTTTGAGCACATATACATGGGAGGTCATGAATTTTTCCCCTCTGTATATGACATCATCCCCCTTTCTAAGCCTCACCACCGACTCATCTCCCAACTCCTTATGGCAAGGAGCCAAAACTCACAGTGACCCATTGAGGAGCCTCAAAATCAAGATGAGGAAGATGACTCCATGGCACAATCTAAACATGAGGATTCATATTACACCCTCACTCCCCACGTCTACGTGAATCCATCATTTCACCCTCGCATGGGATAGATGGCCACTCACCAAGTGTCAACAAGCACACAAGCACTAGTATCCCGACAGAGATTACCCACCTCCATCTCCACCTAGTACATACCACGCATGCAAACACATAGAGACCCTTTCATCACTTCAGCTCCACACATCCAGGTCACTTCATAGTTTGTGGCTAGGCAAGGAACCATACCCCTTGTTCAACAACCCACTCAATTCAACTTGCCACAACCCGCAACCACAACTTCAAATGTTGCTCCACAGCAGCAACTGATGACATAATCTCCCCAACCAACTAATCTACCTACTACTCAAGAGTGGGCAGAAGAAAAACAATGGATGCAAGTGTTAGCTGACGAGGTAAAGCACCTCAAAATCGCCAACACCGAAGTAGTTAAAGTATTGGACTTCTACCACGATGATCCAATTAACTCTTCAGTGCCACCATTAGCTTTACCCAAGCAAATCACACTGCCCTAGCTAACCAAGTACAACGGGAAGCGAGATCCGAATGCTCACTTAGTTACATTTCGATCAGAAACTCTATTGTTTCAAGCTTGGCCCCACGCAATCTTGCACGTGTTCGCTATGTCCTTAACGAGTGTAGCCTTAGACTGGTACTAAGCCCTGCCATGTAACTTCATATCCTCTCTCGAGGATCTATTACATCAATTCATCACTCAGTTTAAGTACAACCTCAAGCCTGAGGCCACACTAGACACTTTGATACAGGTGAAACAAGTGCCACTAGAGCCTGTGCAGGAGTTCATCCAATGATGGAGTGCAGCCCTTAACGAACTTCATGAGCCCATCCCTAAAATGTATTTGCTTATGATTCTAAAGGAAGCCATGAATGACTTTGTTAAGTCAAAGCTATACTACCTAAGTACTTAAACATTGAGCCAAGCATTCACATAGATCAAGAACATAGAACAAGTTGCACAAACTAGCAATGATCCCGCCTATGTGGCTTACAAGAACCAACACATTGCCAAACAACAAAAAACAATAGAAATTATAGCCGCAAGCACAACAACAACAAACACCAGCACCAACCCACCTGCAACGACAAGGGCTACCCTAAGGTCCAACCTTCAGCACAAGGATCGCTCTAAGTATACGTCGCTACCCATGTGACCTTCTGAACTACTAGAGCAACTTCTCAAAAATCAGGCAAATCCAATACAAACACATAGCGGAGAATGCTTGCCACTGACACGACATGTATTGCAAGATACTAACGAATCCCACCTTAGTAGTGCCAAACAAGCCCCTAGTCCCACACCACTTCAAATTAGATCAATTTTGTCACTACCACCAGATGTACGGTCACAATACCGACAATTGTCATGTGTTACAAGATGATCTACAAGCAATGATAGAATGGGGCCAATTGAATGTCAACACCCTGAGTCAACCTTGCACAGATGATGCCTCCTATGTCATAAACTCCATTAGCATAGGAAGCAAGCCCAAACCTGTGTAGCAACCTTTTGTGATCTGTGTGCCTCTTAGCAAGGCAACGATCCCCCCTGCCTCCATGAGCAAGAGGCCTTCCATTGTCATCCAGGTGCCACCTCAAGTACCTATAAAACCTTTCGTGGTCAAAGTACCACCACAATCATCTGCTAAGATGTTAAACTAGCATGATGCACCAACCACAACCACAAAGAAACCTTTCGTCATCAAGGGCCCACAACAAGCTAGTCAAACACCAAAAACTCCTCCCAAACTACCATTTGTCATAAAGGTGCTACCATGTGATGGCCCCTCACCTACCCAAAGCCCAACCATAGGCAATGTCTCAACCTCTTCTCCCTCAAGAGTCAACCTTGCCAACAATACAGGTAAGCCTACCGAATGGCAGCAGAAGAGGACAAATGAACAACAAAGAACATCCACACCCAAAATAAAAGCCATGTCAAGAAAGCAACAATCGACTGTTGGGGCCCCTGCCCCTAATAAAAAAAAACTAGGCCCAAGTCCTTGACCCATACAGAGGCAACCAACACAATGGCAAATAACATAGACTTTGTAGCTACACTGGCCTAGGTGAAACAAACACTCAAACAAAAGAAGACAACCATGAGCTTGTATGACCTAGTCATGACATCATCAGCTCATCATGAAGCCTTAGTGTAAATGTTAACATTCATTCCTATTACAGAGGACATCCCTACTAACATGGAATTCATCCATGCAACGATTTCGCAACACACACCACAAGGATTGGGTTCAAACACCTTAGCCTTTCGTGACGATGTAGTTAAAGTCAACCCCGAACAAGGGGAGGTCACAATAGCTCCATTGTCGATTAGCGTACATGTTGGGCAATGTACCATTCGAAAAGTGCACATTGATGATGGTGAAGCAACAAATGTAGCTTTATACTCCATCATTGACAAACTAGGCATGGCAGATGAGATCATGCCAAAAAAACCACATGTTTAAAATCCTTAAACGGGGTATGTGTCACAATTAAGGGCACAATCAACTTACCCTTTGTGGTAGGAGAAAAATTCCCCACTAGTGCAAAATTCATAGTCATAGAGGAGATGCCAAGTTTCAACATGATTCTTGGCAAACCTTGGCTAGTCCAACAATGGGCCATTTTCTCATTGATACATCAAGAAATCCGCCTTCCATACGAAGGTGGACAAGTCATCATACATGGCGATAACATTCCCTTTCAAGTCATCCACAACATAGACATGTCATAAGTCTTGAAAGAAAATTCTCTTGATGGAACACCCATAGCAACAAACGTAATAGCTAAAACACCCAAATGAGTGGTAAAAGCCAAAAGCCTTCCAGAGTAACCAAAACCTAGCACACCTCCTAGACCATGTCCTACTAGGAAACAACCACACAATCAAGACTCCCCTATGGCCAAAAACACATTTGATCCCCGCCCACTCTTGACCTTTATTCGTTGTGCATAGTCACCCTCATTTGCATTGTACTAGCTTACGTGTTTACATGTGGCCCGAAAAGCCCTTAAACTAAACTGTAGCCCGAAATGGCCTTAAGCTAGAGCATGTGACCCAAAAAGGCCTTAAGCTACCACCGTTTCGCATTTTTTTCTATTTACTGGTGCATTTCAGTTCATGTTTTCTGTAGTTGCCATTTAACATTATTTTCTCTAGTTGCTTTTGTTTACAAGATCATACAGATGTACATGCATGCATCCACACCAACGGTCCTAACATCACGACCTAAAACTGATACCACAGAATAGTCCTGGAGCTATGACTTAAAACTAGCACCACAAAACGTCCTAGCATCATGATGGTAAATTGACACCACAGAGCTCTATTCAACATGACATTAAATTACCACACTCATTCACCAGAGTCCACTAAGACTATAAACTAGCTAGCCTCTTCATAGTCTGCCATGACTATAAACTAGCATTACACCATCCGCTACGATGATAAACTGGTGACGTCCAAAGGATTATGACATAAAACTAATCCACAATAGTTTGCTAAGACTATAAACTAGTGAGATCATCAACAACTTGGTGTCATTTAAAAAGGCATGCTGCTACAATCGGTTGTACGTGCTCACCTAGAACTTGCCACCTGATTGGCCACATAGATCCTGATGAAACTAATGCTATTCAAAGATATTTTTTGCCTTGAAACTCCACATGATGGCTCCATTCCATCGGCTATGTTCATGTTTAAAGTGCTTTAGCTAACTAAATAATTTGTGGTTCCCTTGTCCCCATGGAGTTGTGTTTGCAGGATGACACACTTGAGGTGTTCGTACAAAAATGCATTCCATCATGATGACAAGGTATCGCATTCTTCCTGACACTTAGAACTGGGTTAATTAATCCGTCCATAAGTATATTTCCAACTCCTATCACATTCCCCATTCATCATCATGATCCTTTTACCCTACTTAATTATAGTCCCTTGATACAATATTCATCCCAAAACTCTTGATGCACTATTGTCCACTGTGATTCTTGAGAAATTGTAGCACAAACCACAATGCACAACACATGATACAAATGTAAGAGCATGACCATGAGTATGGCACAAAAAGCAAGCTCTTTCAAAGGGATAAAAAAAGAAATGCAAAAAAAAGGTCAAAGAGAAAAATACACGGAAATGGTCTCCATGACCCCATGGACATCATAGACCAAAGATCATTGGTTCTTCTCATACAAGCCCCAGGCGAGAAGACAAATGTCTTGGAAGAACACTCATGCCATGAATAATCATGTGGCACATCACCGCGTGGCTTTGTCTATTTACAATGGGCCCCCTTAAACATAACACAAGGGTTCCATTTCTCCAAAGAGTGCACATCCAATGTCCTAGTTCTAAGTTTGCCAAAAACCCAGCTATTGACAAAGACCAATGATACGAATTGCTCACGTGAGAACACTCCTCTCGCACAATTCTAGCAACACTTATAACCCTTGATCATCTTTCAATTTCCCTGGTTACAACCAATTCCCTCCTTCCCCAAAATTACATTTTCGTTATTCCAATGTACTTTTGAGCATGGTGCGATGATATCCAGTTAGGGGCCGATGGACAATGCTTGGTACTTGGTCGTTCGTGGTGTTTTGTACTTCTTTGTTGATGCCTCTCGGGTAGATTCCTCCAGACATCAACAAAGAGGGGCCAATGAAACACCACAAAATTTTAGCTCAACACTTTGAAATGAGAACTATTTAGAGCCTCTCAAGTCTTGAGAAGAAAACTATTGCATACAGCACGAAACTCCAGCTAGCTCACTCATGTTATAAAGCTAGCTTACCCCCAGTGAGAGTAACTCAAAATAGCCTCAAAAAAGTGTTAAAGTAACCTGATTTTGAAGGTACAAGTTATCCTAAAGGTCCACTAATGGTTACCCCAGGTTCATAGCCCTCAGAATCCTAATTTTAGGCTCAAAAATACATTATTTCCACTGCTTATGTCCAATTCATGCCTAGGTCATGTTGGGATCACACTGGAGCATGGGCCCAGCATGACCAAATAGAAATTGGTCTAGACAAGCAATCCCAAGCATAATTTTAGCATCAACTCAACTTCTAAGGATAGAAAATAGTTCTACTTGTTAACAGGTTCCAAAAAAATCAAAGTTCAGGTGTAAAACATGGCATTTTGGCTTGGTTACACCTGGGTCATGCCTAGCGCATGCCCAGGTCACACTGGAGTCATGCTGATTACGTGAGCCCAGCGTGAGTTACTAAGATGGCTCAAATCAAGTATAAATAGGCTCAAAATCAGCATAGAGGTGGCCCCTAAGGGTAGGTAGAAATTACACTTGAAGGAAAGGCCTCAAAATTTAGGATTTGATGAGAAATGAACCATTCTTACTAGCTCATGCCCAGCTCACACCCAGGTCATGTCCAGGTCAAGCTGAGGTTATGCTGACAGCATGAGCTACCAAAAGTGGCCTAAAATACTTCAGACACATGCCAAAGACACACTAGGGTAAGATCAACTCACGCAGACAGAGTTGGCAAAACAAAAAAAAACATTTCAAATCAACATCCTACAGTAGTCGAGCCAAGAGACCATGAAGTTCCAAGCGAGCCGGAGTCAAATTTTAATTGCAAGTTCATTGTAAATTTTCATTGTAAGCTTCACCATTTGTGAGCTTGTCAATCCCTTACACTACCTCCATGGGCGTAAACGAGCTTACGTTGTAAGATACAATGCACCTAGTCAAGAACGTAGTTTGCCCATGTACACTTGTCACACGATCCATTTTTCTCTCATCTCGCAGCCATCGATCTCATCCATTCCTACCCCTAGGCCTAGACAAATGCATAAATACCCTGTTCATGGACATAAAGAGGGGTTGAAAAAATTTTAAGCAAGAAAATGAGCAATCCTGAGCCTGGACACACGTGATTCCCAACACCTATAAACATCTCGCATCGGAGCTTAATGTTCGAGTTGCAATGCAACTACGTTTTGACTGGTGCACATCTTATTGATTAATACAACCTTGTTCATTATTTTCCATCCATTGTGTAGTTTTGATTTATTGTTTTCATTGTTTTATTTCATTGCATATTTCTACATACATTCTATTTATGTTTATGCGTTATATTGCATGATTACGTTTCGTTACATTACATTTCGTTACATTACGTTTTGTTACATTTCGTTACATTACATTTCATTACATTTTGTTACATTACGTTCTCTATTTTACATTTTGTGACAATAACCCTAGCACAGGCAATAGCGTACACTTGGGGAAGTCCTTGGTTGATCTGCATGCAGACCATCCAAGTCACTCTACCTTCATTTTTCTAGCTTGCCCTCATGCGAAGGCATGGTCATCTGTGTCTCTCTGGAGATCTTTTGGTGTATGTTTTTCCTCCAGCCTTACGTCGATGATTTTGGATAGTACAATTATTGGCAAAATGTCCTAAAAATAGTAAAAACCATCTATAACATAGTCTTGGCTAACAATAGCCATCAACATAAAAATAAAAAGATATCCAACATGATAGACTAGGCTGATGGAGGTTGCTGAGGGGCATCTAGAGGAGGAAGTGGTGGATCATTTCCACCCTAACTGCTAGGTTAACCAATTTATCTTGAGGCTTGAAATACAACAACACATAGCCAAAACCATAACTTAAAACTAAAACTAAAACGTAAAATGCATCAACCCTGTGGGGACATTGGCTCCATAAATTTTGGGGGTAGATGTGGAAGGCTTTCCTCCAAATGATGGAGGATCTAATCCTCTATCATGTTGACCTAGTCAACATCCCCAAGATCAATTTTGGAAAGGATGCTAGTCCTATCTATTGTAGTCCATGTAGGAGGCTCCTGGGTAATAGTAGCCATAGAGGTCTTGCTTGTAGTAGTGGTAATTTGAGGAGTAGGGGATTGCTCCACCACGAGAGTTCTCTCAAAAAAGTTGATTAGCACTTTTTTCCTAGATCCCTTGGCTGAATAGCTCTCTTTTGCACCATTCAACTAACTCCTCCTTGAGCCACTTGAGGTAGGCCCCATGATTCATCTTGTACTATCACTTGTGGGACTTTTTTTTCTTACCCCACTCTAGGATCCAAGTGTAGTAATCTTTCCGATCCTTGACCTCTTGGAAAATGAGGTTCATCTACATCTACTATTCCACCATCTCCCATAAGATTGCTACTTTGTCTTGAATGACATGCTAATAATGGGCCCATGTAATCTCTTTGGTCTCTAATTCCCCTGAGTTAGCCACTTGGGCTTTCACAAAGGCCTTGTAGTCTTGGAGATCTCTAATCATCTCCTCCTATCATTAAGTCTTATCCTTTAAGGTTATAACCTATTCCCATAGGGATTTGTTGGACCTCTCCAGCTCCCATGAATTTTTGGCACACAACATCACTAGATTAGTAGCATTCTCATGTAACTTCAAGGGTACACTAGAGACATTGGAAGGAAGATTCAGTAAGGAGTGAATCTCCATGTCTCTGCTATGGCCCCACTCTAAAGAAGGCACTACATAACCATAAAATATAATCATAAATGTAGTATAAAGCTTGTAGTATAGCCAAACACCTAAGGCATACAAAAAAAGATCCTTACCTATCTTGGGTGTAACTTGATGCAACTGGTTGATTATGTTCTTAATGATCCCATGCATGAATTCCACCTTGTCTAGGACCTCTACCCATGTTTTCACATGAAACTTAGGGACAGGACCCTAAATTAGTGGATCAAAACTACTATAAGCATAACAATCATTGAATGGTTAGGAAAAAAAATAAATTTAAAGCAATAGGATATAACAGGAAGCATTATGATGATGGGGGATGTGCCAAGTACTGCCTCATTGAACAAAGCATCTAGATCATTTATGTTCACCTTAGGTTGCTGTAGGAGTGCCTCTTCTACACACCTTTGTTCCTCCTTTATGTTAACTTGGGCTACCAAGACCTAACGCTTGTCTACAATCATAGCACATAGAAAACTAATTAGTATATGAAACCATAATATAACCATAACTATCAAAATAAAATAAAATAGCCAAAACTTAAATGAAGCATACTTGTGACTGCCTACTATGATTGCTTAAGCTTAAAATTAAGCTTCTTTGGGGTGGGTTGGTCTGATGCTAGTGGCACTTCCTCCATGGACCTCTTGAGTTTTTCCCTAGCCATCGTTTTGGCCTCCCTATATCATTGTTTGACCTCCAAGATGCTTGCTAGAAATGTGAGAGGCTCTTCATCATCTATGCTATCAGGGGACTCACACCACCTACCATCAAGATCCTTGGTGGTAATGGATAGTGTATCATTCATCCCCTCTAGTGGATTTTGGGTCTACACTATTGGATAAATGTGCTTTATCCAAGGCTTAGAAATTTGGCTTGGATCTTAGGCAACCCATCACCCATTCCTTCACACCATCAGAAACTTCAAAAATCTCTTTAAATAACCTAAAAACAATACAAAATGCATGTGGATTATGATAGAGGTATGCTTGTGAAGTCTAAGGATCTCATCTTGAAGCCCAACAACCAAAGCAACTACCCAATTGAACCTGGTGCCATCCATCAAGAACTTCTTAAAGGTCCACCCCTGTGTGATGCCAATCACCTAATTTTGTGATAATAGTTTGGAAAAGGCATGAGACTTGAATAAAGGATATGATTCCTTTGCATTAGTATTTTTGAAGCTATCTAGAGAAATTTTAGAGTGGCCCATGTTAGTATGAAACCACTTTAGAACATCCTCATGATGACCTGATTCCTTCACTATTCTAGTGGGAACCTTTTCCCTATTAGCAGGAACACCAAATAAATTGCAAAAGAGGCCCTCATCAATGTTCATGTTAATCTTCATGTCTCAAATGGTGGTGTTAAAATGATCACCCTCCTAGTTGAAGGAGTTAATGATGTTTAGCATCTCCGTAGAAAGGATGGAAGGGATAGGTGCCATAAATAAATCAAGCAAATCTAAATGCTAAATTATTTTTTTGAATCTACCAAGGTACTTGTTGCCGCATCCAATCTTGTGCTGGTATCATCTCACCAAACCTTAGGATGAGGGTATCCTCATAATGTCCTACAAGTGGTAAGGTGACATCACTAGAGGTGGAAGGTCCTACAAGGCAACAACCAACATTTAGCATCAATATAAGTAAGTTTAATAACTACTCAAAGTAATAGAACATTTAGAGTTTTCATAACCATAAAATACTAGAAGCTATAGCCTTTATGTTTATCTTTCTTCTTCTTCATCAATGTTTTTTAAGTGGAGGTCCCATCTGCAATGGTATGATCCATGGAGCTATTGGAGTCTACCCACCAATAGTGCATCATCCTATCATCCTTACAATTCTTGTATATAAGGTTGAACCGTGTAGTGTATTCACCAAAGTCCCCTCTCAACTATTTGTACACAATAGCCTTGACTTGGGAACCCATGGTGAATTCATCTAGGATAGCTTAGGCCACTACCAAGGTTTGGCCATTAATGATCAAGCCTTAATCATTAACTCTATACTTGCAAGAAGTTCATAAAACCAATGAAGTTAGAAAAGGTAGTTTAACCAATAAAGTCAAAAACCATAAAACCATTACAATAATCATGCAGACCCCTCTAGATGGTACATGGTTTTAGGTGGATTTTGGAATAATGTGTGGGCTCTATGTACCACCATTAGAGTGTTGTTATCATGATACAAGCTATACCCTGGCATCATCCATATTTCCATAAGGTAGCATGGACTAATCATGTCTACAGTTTCCCCTATTGTCTTAGGAGGTGGATTGTTAGTAATGAACCTAGCAATCAGGCTAGATGATAGAGGTAACAATGACTCCACTATGGCCCTAGCCAAATTTGTAGATAAGTGTGACCACAACATCACACTAGAATTTTTTAAGATGTAGGCAAGGAATTTCCTTGCCCTAGGCCAAAACCATAGTGACAGCTTTTCCAAGGGTATGTTAAGAAGTGGGTGTTGGCCTTGGGGCAGCCAATGTAGCATAGAATGCCCATCAACTCAATGATAATGAGTATGGGCTTTAGAAAGACCTTGCATGGCAAAGCAAAAGAATTATGAACAATTAGAATTTCTAAACAAGTTTACTTCATAGCTAAAATATTATAGTCAAAACATCATTGCAAAAATTAAGCCTTAGTCTAAACTATGCATAAACTTAGAAAAAAAAACAACCATAAAAGAGCCTACTAAAAATAGTAAAAGCCTTTACTTTTCTTAAAAACAAATTTAAAACATAAATTTTACAAATTTAGCAATCCCCAAGGGCATGGAAGCTAACAAGAGTAATCTCTAAGCATGTCAACTACATCCATCCTCAAAGGGGTAAAGTGCTACAACCATGATACAACCATAACCAAAAATTTATAATAAAATTCATCCAAGCTCTGATTTTAGTGATTCCACCATGGAAGGAATACTAAAATCACAAGCTTTCTATCCATGACCATTACAACCAACATACACATAACCATATTTACATAAAACATAACCAAAATTAGTAAAACTGTAGCTATCATTAGTAAACCCCTTTCATGCAAGGTTGGGAGAAACTTCACCAAAAATTCATTTGAGCTTCAAACAGAGTGATTCCAGTAGCAATGGAGGAAGTTTGAATGTAGATAGATTTTGGCATCCCTACTAGGTTCTTAGGATCTTTGTTTACCTTCTAAATCCTTGGATTCTAGCTCTTTCCCCATTGCTACTTGGGCATGATCATAGCCTCAATTTTGGGAATGGTTAGAAATTGAGAAGAATATAGGTTCAATGCTAGCTGTAGGGAAAATTAAATGTTTCCACACTGAAGATGGATGCTCTCTATTACAAAAATATCCTCTAAAAATATTCACCAAAGTGATGTTTGTGCAGAATGATAATTATGCTTGAAACTTGTGAAATTTCACAATAAAAACCACATTAAAAACTAAAATTCCCACATCTAAACCCTGGTTTTCCATTTAGTGCATCATAAATCCAAGTGTACTAAAGTGTAGGTGGGCCGAGGAGGNACATTGGGATGGATGGGAAATAACTTTACTTTTTAAATTTTAAAATTTTTTGGTTGTGAGCCCTACTATGGACCCTCACTCTTGGCCTAAAAATTGCATCAACACTAGGTTTTAATCCCTTAAACACTTAGAAAAATAACCAAGCCTTAACTCCATTCATCCATGCTAGGGATATCATATGTAGCATGGATATAGTCATACAAGTTCTTAAAATCATTAAAACATAACCTTTTTACTATTTTTGGTAACCAAAATCTAGATTTTTCAATCCCAAGCTTCCAAAAGAGATTAGACATGGAAAAAATTGGATAATATGGGTTCCATGCTAGGAAAATAGTGTCCAATATGGAAGAAGAGGGATAAGACCAATTCTTATCCCCCAACACTCATCTAGTCCAAGTTTGACCCCCAAAGTGGGCCCACATGACCTAAAACCCCTCCAAGCAATTCCATTAGCCCTAGAACCTCATAAAACCTAGTTAAACCTACTCAAAACCATAGGATTTGATAGTTCCATCCTAGGGGAGGCTTCATCCATGCTAAGCATCGCATCCTTGACATAGATGAAAGGGGGGAAGCCAAAATTATTGAAGTTTGCATGCTATTTAACTTTTGAAAGCAATCCAATCTTTTTGAAAGCTACTAGACTTCTAGAAGCTACTTGAAATGATCAAAATTTTCTTCCCTTAGGTTCTTCACAATGAGAAGAATCTCTTCCATGCTATGCATCTCAGCCCTGGCATGGATAGAGTGGGGGAAGTCTAAAACCCTCTCATAGCCCTCAAAATGACTAGATTTCTATCCTAAGCATTAATAATAATGTCCAACAACCTTGTAGATGCGCATGCATAGCCAAATTGCCTAAAATTAGAAAAAATCATAGCCCCCTAGTTCCTCCATGCTAGGAGCCACCTCTTCTACACTGGCTAGCATGGAAAAATGGGGGAACTTTGAGGGGGCTCCAAAATAGCCTTTAAAAACCTTAAATGAACACTAGAAAGCCATGTGTATGTCCAAGAATCCTATTTACACATCTTAAGATCCTTAGACCTACTAATATTTATCATGAATAGCCAAAATACCTTTCCCCCTAATCTTCCATGCTGAGCATGGAAGCCCCAATGTGCAAAAAGATGGGAAACATCAAAAACCACTTAACAACCCTTGAAACAACCAAGATTTGAAACTAGGCATTAACAACTAATAATTGCAACCTTGGAGACTTTAATGCATAGCCAAAATTAGTGAAAATTAGCAAAAAGTAGGGTTGTGGATTATAGAACTTAGAAATGGGAGGAGGGATGAATAAGTTTCCCAAATCAAACCTTTATAAAATAAAGTACACACATGAATTTATGTGGTTTCCCAACTTTGGTACTCCACACTCAAAGGGTAGATCACAAGCATACCTCCAAACTTTGTTGCTCTCAAAATGTGGTTGAAGGATCCACATCCTATATAGTCATCAAGCCTTGCTTTAGAGTGTTGTATTACAAGACCAATCACTCAACCCCACAAGGTCCTTTTGGCTTGGAAATGTGGTTTCAAGGCTTCCACAAACTTTACAATCTTGAGATCTTCACTGGAGTGTTGTATCGTAGCACCAACAATTCAATCTCNATCTTCACTGGAGTGTTGTATCGTAGCACCAACAATTCAATCTCATAGGATCTCGACAAGCTCAAGAAACTCAACCTCACAAGGAAACATGAATAAGAAGTACAAGGAATGATTGCAACTCAATTTGTTAATCCTTGTAGAGTTAGGTATAGCATACTTTACAAAGCCAAAATGATAAGATAATGAACAGAAGAAAAGAATTAAATGATTACAAATGATTGTACAATGAATACAACAAAGCTTTCACTTTTTCCAAGGCACATCAAGTCTTCCTATAGCTATCGTGTTGCTAAATCCTTCTTGAAACTCATGCAATGGCTAGTTAATGATCACTAATGGTCATGGGAGATGTCTTTCTCAAACTTGAGATGTGTCTTTGAATTTACCTTCAAATCTAATAAGACGTCTTTGTTTCTTGAAAGCTATCTTTTAAAGTCTCCATTCTAGAAGACTTATTTGCTCAATGGAAGACATCTTCTTGTATTTGGTCATTCTTTAAAGATATTTTTCCCTCATGAAAGAAGTCTTTGGCTAGGGAAATTGTTTTGCTATTTTTGAAGACATCTTTCTAAATTTTTTCTAAGTTTACCCAAAATCTACCAAGACATATGCTACTTCCCATAGACATCTTTCTTCACTTTCTCTTAAATGATGAATGCATCATTCCTCTTCTACAAACTTGATATTCCATATGCTTTAATGATGTTCACTTTGCTTGTATAATATCAGGTCCTTATTCATGTTCTTTGGATATTCGTTTGAATACATGTGGGTGACTTCCTCCTTTGATCTTTAGGATAGTTCATTTTTTGTCCTCTTTAGCTCATCACGATTTCCCTTGTACATATTCCTACAAATAAAATAATCATAAAACCATACAAAAAACTTTTATATCCATTTTACTTAATTTTTTAAGCATACCAAAACACACCAAAAGGTCCATAAGGGTCTCGTAGTTCTTCCATGATAAGATCTCTCTCTTCCATGCTGGCCAA
Source organism: Gnetum montanum (assembly GCA_015680685.1). Taxonomy (NCBI): domain Eukaryota; kingdom Viridiplantae; phylum Streptophyta; class Gnetopsida; order Gnetales; family Gnetaceae; genus Gnetum; species Gnetum montanum. Next base: position 310,361 of record MNCI01007092.1, read on the forward strand.
CATGGAAGAAAGGGGGAAACCTTAGGGGGACTCCAAAATTACCTTTAAACATCTAAAGCAAACAACCTATAACCTTACATGAGACCTAAGACCAGTTTCACATCTTCTAAAGTGATCAAAGATAGCCAAAAAGCTATCTCCCCCGATCTTCCATGCAATGCAGACCATTCCTAGCATGGAAGAAAGGGGAGAAGCTTAAAATTCACCTATCAAATATTTAGATTAACCAAAATTGATCTCAAACCCTAGTCCTTAACCCCAAAAACCCTAGAAGCACACATGCATGGTCGATTAAAGTTCAAATTGGTTGAGATATGAGATTTGTGGTCTGTCCATGCTAGGAATCCTCTCTTCAACATTGGCCAACATGGAGACTAAGAGGGGAACTCATTTAAGACTCATAGACACCTTATAATGGCATCAAATGATTTGCATGCACCTTAGAACCCTATATTCACACTCTGGGGTCTTCAAACCTTAGAAAATGAATCATAAATAATCAAAAAGTTGTTCCCCCTAGTCTTCCATGCTAAGAACCTCATCACCATTATTGAAAAAGGCAGGGAAGATCAAAAAACACTAAAAACCATCTAATACTACCAAATTTTTATCTAAAACACTAGTTTTTGATCTTATCATGTTTGGAAGTTAATATGCATAGTCAAGTGCAACTTGAACTAGCCTAGCTCTAGGATTCTTGCTCCATACATGATAGAGAGGATCCCCTCCACACTGGATAGCATGAATATAAAGGGGAAAGGCTACCATTCCACTTTTTATGGGACGATGACACTCATAAATGCTATAGATCTACTCTAGAAAAGCCTAGGATATCATAGCCCCAATATTTTTCTCATTTGATCATATTTTGGCCTTCAAAACCCATTTCCCCAATCTTCCATGCTAGAGAAACTTCCCTAATGTGGAAATATGGGGGTAAGATGATGGATTCCCTTGAATGAACTCCAAAAGATGACCAAAACTAGACAAAAACTTGTAGAATCATGACTTATAAACCTAGGAGCCTAGTAACTTGGTCAATATACTCTCAAACCATACTAAATCCATGGAACAAGTGTCCCCCCATTCTTCCATGTTGGGGATCCTATGCTTAGCATGGAGGAAAGTGGGGAAGCCATTTCAACATGTTTTAACACCCTAAACCAACTCAAACTACCTCAAAACAAGGCTAGAGAATGCATAAGTTCTAGATTTGGGTTTTGGTTTCCTATTTGACCATGTTTCACCCTGTTTTAAGCAAGATTTTGATTCTCCACACTAAACCCCCTCTCTTCCATGCTATCTACCATAGAAACAAGTGGGGAAGGCTATAAAACATGCTTTTTGACCTTTTTAAACCTTTGGAGTGCCCAAGTTTGATAGATTTGACCCTACACTACCTTGGGGAGGCCCTATGATCTTAATTTTGGACCTTTGGATGCTCAAAATATACTACCATTGGTTTCCATATTGTGTGTCCCTTCTTCCACATTGGCCAGTGTGGAAATAGAGGGGGCCTAGTGTGGAATGTATAAAACACAAATTTTCATGTCTAAAGAGCCCAAAAACAACCCTAACTAATGCCAAAAATTACCTAACAGTCTTGTAGGCCTAAACCATGGCTTGCTAGGCCTAAAACTAGCAAAACCTAACCCCTTTTTACCTATATTAGCCAATTTCCATCATATGTAGCATGTTTTGCTTGATTTGTCCTTATAACATGATGCTTCGACTTTTTTTTAGCCATATGTTACATTATTGACCTTTTTGACCTTCTTGTGACCTTTTTGTAGCCTTATAGTTTCTTTATTTGCCTTATTATAGCCTTATTTACCTCTATTTAGCATTTGATTTTTATTAAATGGTGGGGTTTGGCCTTTCCTGACCACCATTTGGCACCATATGACCATGGCCCTCTAAGGTCTTAAATTGGCATTATAGTCCAGCAAGACTCTAAATTGGCATCATGGCCTACTAAGGCCTACAACTAGTGAATCTATGTTTATTTTTAATACTTTTCTTTGTTTGTTATTGGTTTGACCTTTATTGCACTTTTTTTTCTTATTGATGCTCTATTTATAGCCTTGGATGATCTTGTTTGCATTAGAATAGCATGTATTTGCATAATTTTGTAGCATTTTAGCATTATTTATTTACTTTTACCTAGGTTCCACGTAATATGCTTTTGGTTGAAATGTAGGATCAAAGTATGAGTACCTGGAACCATATCAGTTCAGCCTTGACTTAGAGGTAGGTGACATAATTGAAGACTCTCTTGTTGAGGTTCCTATCACAACACATAGTGGTAAGGAGAAAACCCTTAAACTTAAACTAAGTCCCTGATTAGAACCTCAACATGCTCAAGACATCACCAAGGTCCTACAAGGCAACATTAAGGTCTTTTCCTAGTCATACAAAGATATGCTAGGCCTAGACCCATTCCTAGTATAACAAAACATCATACTTGATCCTAGCATTAGAATGATTACGAAATAAGTATGCAAGATTAGACTTGATTTGGCCTTGGTTGTTCATGATGAGATCATGAAGCTATACCAAGCTAGTTTCATTAGGGTTGTTAACTACGTAGAATGGGTATCCAACATGGTGGTGGTTTCTAATAAAAGTGGGAGTATCCTTATTTCTATTAGTTTATGAGACCTAAATAAAGTAAATATGAAGGATGACTTTCCCTTGCCTAGTATTGATCAACTCATTGATACTACAACTGGACATGCCTTGTTTTCCTTTATGGATGAATTCTCAAGATATAATTAGATTAGGATCAACCCAGAGCACCAAATTAGCATGATCTTCATGATTTCTTGGAGTACCTTTTGCTATACCATGATGTCCTTTGGCCTTAAGAATGCAAGAGCAACATATCAATGAGTCATGACCAATACCTTCAATGATTACATGCTAGGTTTGCTCAATGATTATGTAGAAGATATAACCATTAAGCCTGAAGTGGCTAGTAACCATGCTAATGACCTAAATCTTGTGCTTAAATGATGCCTCAAGTATGAGCTTAGGCTCAATCCTAAGAAATGTATCTTCAGTGTGAAGACTAGTAAGATGCTTAGCTTTGTAGTATTTGAAGTAGGGATACATGTCATTCTTGATAAGGTTAAGGCCATATCCAAATTAATAGTACATACTAATCTTAATGAGATTTAGGAATTACAAGGCATATTATAGTTTATTCTTAGGTTTATTGCTAGGCATATAGATAAGTTACAGCCCATGCAACTCTTTGTTAAGAAAGGGGTTCACTATGAGTGGATAGCTCAATGCTAAGAGGCCTTTGAAAACCTTAAGCAGGTGTTGGCATAACTACCAACATTCTATCCTCCACAAGAGGGTAAACCATTTTACATCTACCTTGCCATCTCCAACACATCCATTACATCTCTACTTTATCAGAAACATGATGATGAAGCAGAGATGCTAGTGTATTAGTTACCTACAAGATCCAATATATTGAGGTGGAGAAGTATTATTTAGAACTAGTCTTTTCATTGAAGAAGTGGAGACACTACCTTTTCAAAAGCTAAGTCAATTTCATTTACAAGAACAACATATTTTGAGCCATAATGATCAACATCTATAAAAGTAGTCATATAACCTGATGGAAAATCATAATTATGGAGTTTGACCTTCATTATGTCTCTTAATCTTTAATGAAAGGTCAAGCTATAATTGTACAACTCATAGTTTCACCTATTGATGACCAAGCAACCATAAATCTTGCATTTCCTGATGTGCATGTTAACACCACTAGCCAAGTACACGAGTGTTATGAGGCAATCATGCACTTTGATGGAGCTTCAACCACCCATGGGGCCAGTGCTACTACCATCATAACATTTTTGTCTAGTGAAATCTGATTATTCAACTATCATTCTAAGTTCCCATGCATCAATAACATAGTAGAGTATGAGGGTTTGATAAGAGGGATGATGGTAGCTTGTGACCTAGATATTAGACACTTAATGATTAAAGGTGATTCACAACTTGTGGTTAACCAAGTAATTGAAGTCTATGCATCTAAAGGCAAACACTTAGAACCTTATTATGGCCTAGGAAAACAATTGTTACAAAAATTTACAAACATTGATATCCAACACATACGTATAATGCCATAGTTGATGTAGTCGCAACATTAGTCCTCAATGTTACACTAGATGTGTTTAGTAAGTTGTCCACCTTAATCATGGGCTATGCTATTTCCATCATGCAAAGCACTGATGATACCTTTGTGGCCATCATTCATACTACTCATACTAGAATGTGGTATGATGATATCAAATTTTACCTTATGCATGAGAAATCCTAACAAGGCCTAACTATTGCTCAGAAGGGCATTGTACACAAGTGATCAAAGCAGTACATCATCATAGGTGATAACACATTATGTCAATGATCTATGATTGCATACTCCTAAAATGCATAAGTGAAACTAAAGACAGAGTAGTCCTAGAGGATATTCATGAGGGTGTTTGTGAAGGAAATATAGAACCTAGAGCTATGGCTACTAATATTATATGGATAGGCTACTATTGGACCCATATGGAAAATGACTACCTATAGAAGGTTACACATTGTAACATATACCAATGGTATACCAACCTTATACATGCACCACAAATTGAGTTAAATACCACTCAAATAGCATTATCATTTTAACAATGGGGGTTGGATATCATTGGACCTATAATACTAAAGTATTTAGTAGGCCATAGCTTCATCATCACCACAAATGAATACTTTACAAAGTGTGTTGAGGTAATTCCCCTAAGGAATAATATGTATGAGTATGTTTGTAAGTTCATCCTAGATAACATTGTAGCCCATTTTGGCATACCCATAACCATAGTTACAAACAAAGCTAGGAAATAAAATATTTCTATCATGATCTTGGCATTAACCATTCTTTCTCATCGCCTTATTACCCTCAAGCCAATGGACAAGCAGAAGAAAGCAATAAGACCATCATCGACTTTCTCAAGAAGATGCTTAATAATATCAAGTATAAATGGCATGAGTAGCTTGTCCATACACTATGGGCATACAAAACAACCTATCACATGGAAATGTATATGATCTTTTATAGCCTAGTTTATGATTTTGAAGCTACTTTAACTCTTGAATTGTAGGTGCCTTTACTTCGAGTAGCCTTTACTAACTTCATTAATGATGAGAAGAACAAGGAATTATGGACATCAATCCTAGAATCAATGGAGGAGAAACATATGCAAGCACTTACTCACATTGAATACTATCAAGAGAGGTAGCAATAGTAGCATCATCATAACTTGATCCAAAATAAGATCAAGAAAGGTGACCTAGTTCTCAAAGCTATCCATGAGCATGCAGACAAATTCTCAACCAACTAGAAAGGATTCTTCCTTATCACCATAGCCTATAGGAATGGTGCATTTAGGATAGCTAACATGGTTGGGAATGAGTTGGTTAATTTGTTTAATCATTCTCATCTAAAGCCATACTACATACTACATGTAGTCAATAATCATCAATAAGTGAGCCTACTTAAATGTCTTTCCATGGCCTAAAATTGATAATATAGCTTATAGTGGTGTCTTGTGTTCTTTGTCAGTGCCACTTGGATCAATCCTTTAGACACCAACAAAGAGGGACCATTGAAACACTAGAAAATATTGCATGAAACCCAAGGCAAAACTTCATTGTAAATGCAAAGATTATAATTCATGAGGGGAAATCTCACATATTCCATACTTTTAGGGCTAAAAAATTCCTCCCAAGTGATCAAAGCCTCATTCTCCAACTAAAGAAAAAGGCACATAGTATTTATGTTTGGGCTTCAAAGAGGGGGGAGGGGATGTCAAAAATGCCTTTTGAAAATATAGAGACTAATTTAATGGGTTTTATTGAGGGGTGGGGGTATATACATTTCTACATTGGAAACATCTGTAGGGGGTACATCTCATCTACCCCTCACATAGAAGGGTGGGGGTTTCCCCCTCAACGTGAAAACCTTTCCCCTAGTGTGGAGACTACATGCATAGCATTGAAACCTTCCTTCCTTAGCATGAATGTTTTCCCCAATATGGAGGCTCCACCACTAGCATAGAAGCCACAAAAGCCACATTTCATCACTGTATGCACTGCAACATTGATTAGCCACTTTAACAAGCATGGTAGAAGGCTTAACATAGAAGATTGATCTATAACATAGAAGGTGTGCTTCCATTACTAATTATAGTAAACGGAATGGCCATGGGGGTTTAGCACTTACTATATATGGTAATCGTCCAAATGTGGGCATCCATCTCACCTGTACCAGGTAGAAATTTGTCGCAATTTGATAGCCAATTTACAGTGATTATGCAGCCAAATTATACCCATTTTGCAGCACCATTCATGGCCTAAGTCCTATAAAATCAAAAGCCAAACACCATTTATAGGTTCTAGAATTTTTATAGTACACAATCTTAGTAGTTCCAAAATTTTTCACATTTTAACACTTGTGCATTTCTAAGCATTCAAGAGCCCTTGTTATCTCCCATGGTTGCATTCTCTTTTTCCCTAGCATGGAAGAATTGTAGCCTTTTTAATTCCCCCGAGACTTGTGAATTTTTGGTGTTAACACTGCATTTCTAGGACTTCCAACACCTAGCATGGAGTAATCTAGCAATCAAATTTCTCACTTTTATCACCTCCAATGGTAATCCAAATTGTAAATCTATAGTTTGTAGTAGAGGGAGTTCAAAAGCATCAAGAGTGGCTTAGGAGCCAGATCATGGAGTAGATCACATTAGCTTGAATGGGCTTTCAGCTCCTACATCAATGAATCCCCCTTTACTCTCTCATGAACATTTCTTGTATACATTTTTGAAACTCATTTTTTATTATTTTAATAAAGTTTTTAAAGTTTCATTTTATGTGTAATTTGTATTTTTTTTCTATTTTATAGATCTATGATTTTTGCATTTTATTTTCTCAATCCACCATTTTGCATATCATAAGTCCTTGGGTGATCTGCTGGACCATCTAGGACACCTTGAATCCCATTTTTTTGAAGGCCCTAGGGATTCATGGTTGAGGTTGCTACATTGATACTTTTGATTTTTGAACAATATAATTTTCTAGTTGCAACACCCCCTTGGACTCTCCACACTAAGGAGGATCCCATCCATGTTGAGCATCCCAACCCTAGCATGGATGGAGAGGGGAAAGCCTAAAAAGCTTCTCATAGCCCTCAAACTAACCAATTTTCAATCTTGGGCATTGATAGCCAACATCAACAACCTTGTAGACACACATGCATAACCAAAACTATCAAGAATTAGCCAAAAGTAGGGTCCCCTCGTTCTCCCACATTGGAAGCCACCTCTTCCACATTGTCCGACATGGAAGTAAAGGGGAAACTTTAGGAGGACTTTAACATAGTCCTTGAATACCTTAAAAAAATGCCAAAAATCCTTGTGTATGTCCTAGGACCCTATTTGTGCATCCTAAAATCCTCAAACTCTTCAAAATAGACCTTGAATAGCCAAAAACCCTTTCTCCCTTAATATTTCATGCTGAGCATTGGAAACCAATCATGAAAGAAAGGGAGAACATTAAAACACCATCTAATAACCTTTGAAATTTCTGTATTTTGATACCAATCATTGACAATCGACACTAGCAACCTTAGATCCCTAAATGCATGGCCAAAAATTACAAAAAAATAGCAAGAAAAAAAAAACAACATCCCTTAGTAGGTCCACGCTAGCTAGGAGAGGATTTAAGGCTTTAGTGCTAAAATTTGATGAAATTTATTATACAAATTGGTGTCAAGGATCTCCTATAGTGTGCTAGTTGTGGGAATGGTGATTCGTGGTGATTTTATATGATTTTTGACATTAAAAACCAAATAAACCTAATATTTCCACTCCTAACACTCTATTGCTAATTCTCTATGTTAGAACTCCACATGCACTAAAGTCCAAGAGAGAAAAAGTATCCTCCAGACTAGGAGTGAAAAATAAAATAATAATTACACTTTTTTTTCTTGATTTTTTGGTTTTTAATCGATGGACCCCACATTGTGCCCTTACACATGGTGTTTTTACGCTTTAAACTACATCAACGCTAGTGTTTTTATCCCTTAAACACATAGAACCATAACCAAGCCTTAACCCCCATGAATCCATGCTAATGATACCATGCCTAGCATGGATACATACCTTCCACCTCTTAGAACTATTAAAACCCAACTTTCTTTCCATTTTTGGCAACTACAACCTACCTCACCCAACCCTGGGCTTCAAAAGGGGGTTAGACCTCACTAAAATTAGACATCTTGGGTTTCCATGCTATGGCCACCTTACCTAGCATGGAAGAAGATGAGTAACCCCTTTTCTTATCCCCAGTACCCATCAAAACTTGATTTGATCCCTGGAGTGGGTCCACATGACATAGAACCCCTCCAATCACTTCGGGTAGCCCCCAAACCTTGGAAAACCTAGTTAAAAATGGTTAAAACATTTGGATTCAGTGATTCCACACTAGGGAAGGCCTCATCCACAATGATCACCCTACTCATGGATGGATGGGAGGATGACAAAAATTGCCTAAATCAACCACTTAGTTACCACATTTTGACCTCCATACTCCCACATAGCCTTTAATAGCCTAGGTTTACATTAGAACAAGTTAGTTTAAAATATTGCATCTTATCCCATGTTGGTGAATCCCCTCTCCATGTTTCCTAGCATGGATCAAATGTGGAGGATTAGGGGTTATAACATAAAACCTTTTTTCCAACTTCAAATAACCATATTTTTTGCATTGACAATCTTAGAGCACCTCCATGACCTCTAGTAGTTGATAACCTTGATTATTTGAGTCGATTTTAGTATTCCATGCCTTCTCCACACTGAGCATTCCCTTTTCTATGCTAGTCAATATGGAGCTATCATGAACACTCTAGGGGATGAGATAAAACTCACTTTCATGATCTAAGAACCACCCTATGACCTACCCCAATGACCTTTAGACCCTGCCAAAGCCTTCAAATTCCTTGAAACTTGTCAGAAATGCCAAAAAGTCATCATCCCCCTTCCTTCCACACTGAGTCCTCCTTGCCTAGTGTGGAGAAAATGGGGGATGATTGCATGAAAACCAAGGATCCTCAAAATTGAGAGATTTCTTAGCCAAGTCTTGCCTCTTGATCTCTACAACCTTTGATAGCTTCGAAACCTTGTTGAAAACCTTGCTAAAACAAACCCAAAGCTTAACCCATTGATCTTCCATGGTGAGTCTCCTCCTCTCCATGCTAACCAACATGGAACAAGGTGGGTAACTCTAAAGATCATTAACAAACCTTTGAAATCAAAAAGTTTTGAAGGAAATAACCATTGACACCAACAACCTTATGAATGCATGTACATGTTTAAAATTGATCAAAATAGCCAAACAATGAGATCCTTGAAGTCTCATAGCTAGCTTATCCTCCCCCACCCCTCATGTAGGGTTGTGTCAGTGTAAAACCAAGGGGGTAAGTCAAAAAGTCATAGAAAACCCCTTAAAATTAATAAACTTTGACCTTAGGCATTAACTATTGATCTTAGAAACCTTGGAAGCCTACATGCATGACCAAACATAGCTAAAATTAGTCAAAAATTAATGCTTTGAAGTCTCTTAGTTGGCTTGCCCCCTTGTAGGGGTGTGTTAGTGTGGAACCAAGGGGGCAAGCCAAAAAACCATAGAAAAACCTCCAAATCAACTAGTTTTAATCTTAAACCCTACCTATCAACCTTGGTAACCCTAGGAGCACACATGCATGATTGATTAAGGTCAAATTTACTCTAGATCTGAAATTTTTTATTCTTCCATCTAAGCAATCCCTCCTCCATGTTTTCCAACATGTAGACTAAGGGGGAACTTATTTGAGAATCATAAACACCTCAAAATGACATTAGATGATCTTGCATGCACCTAGGAACCTTGATAACACCCACTAGAGCCTTCAAACCTTAGGAAACTAACCCCAAATGGCCAAAAGCTATCCTCATAGTCTTCCATACTAGAAATAACATCCCTAGCATGGAAAGAAATGTGGAAGCCCAAAAAACACTTAGCAACCCTCACAACTACCAAATTTTGACCTAGAACCCTAATTCCTATCCTCAGTAACTCTAGGAGCTAGCATGCATATTTAATTATGATTCCAGTTAGCCTAGATCTAGGATTCTTTCTTCATCCACACTGGAGGAGGCCCCTTCCATGCTAGGTAGCATGGAAAAAGGGCAAGAAAGTTTTTTTTTCCACTTTTGATGTCAAGTTGCCACTCCAAGAGATCAAAAATCTATGCTAGAAAAGCCTAGGACCATATAGCCTTAAGATTATGCTCATTTGACTTTGTTTTGGTTTGTAATACTCATTCCTCCCAATCTTTCATGCTAGAGTAACTTCCTTAGCATAGAAATAAGGGGGTGAGACCTTAAATGCCATTGCATGACCTCCAAATATGGCTAAAATTAGCAAGAAACCTACAGAATCATGATCTATAATCCTAGGGGCCTAGAAACTTGGATGATGTGCTCCCAAACCATCTTGAATTCATGGAACAAGTTTCCTTTCCATTCTTCCATGCTAGGGATGTTTTGCTTAGTGTGGAAGAAGGGGGTGAAGGCATTTCAACATGTTTTGACACCCAAAACTAACTCAAATGGTCTCAAAATGAAGCTAGGGGATGCACAACGTTGAGATCTAGGTTGTTGGTACATGTTTGATCATGTTTAATATTGTTTTTGCTTTGATTTTTTTTCCATGTTGAGATCCCTCTCTTCCACATTTTCTAGTGTGAAAGCAAGGGGCTTAAGGTCTAGAACCTATATTTTGACCTTTACTGATGTTTGGAGTGCCCAATTTTGATAGATCTTTCCTTGTGCTACCTTGGGAAGGTCTTGAAACCTTTATTTTGGACCTCTAGATGTTTCAAATCTCACTTAGTTTGTGCATTGAGGATACCTTCTTCCACATTGGCTAGCTTGAAAACAAAGGTATCCCAATGTGGAAGCCTCAAAACTCTTAATTTCTAGGTTCAAACAACCCAAAAATAACTCTGACTAATTATCCAAACTCACCTAATAGCCTTGTAGCCTTCAATTATGGTCCACTAAGGGCTAAAACTAGCAAACACTAATCCATTTTAATCTATATTAGCCAAATTTGACCATATGTAGCATTATTTGCTTGATTTGACCTTTTTACATGATGTTTCAACTTATTTTTAGCCTTGTGTTGCATTATTGACCTTGTTGACCTTCTTGTGGCCTTTATGTAGCCATGTATTTTCTTTATTTACCTTATTATAGCTTTATTTTTATTTTCTTTCCTTCTATTGGTATTAGATAGTGGGTTTTTGGCTTCCCTAGCCACCATTTGGCATCATGTGACCATGGCCCACTATGGCCTTAAACTGGCATCATGGCTAGCTATGACCTTAAAATAGCATCATGGCCTACTAAGGCCTAAAACTAGCAAAACCTAACCTTTTGTAATCCTATACTAGCAATGTTTGACCATATGTAGCCTAATTTTCTTGATTTGGCCTTATTACATGATGTTTCAACTTATTTTTAGCCTTGTGTTACATTGTTGACCTTGTTAACCTCCTTATGACCTTTATATAGTCCTGTATGTTCTTTATTTGTCTTATTATAGCCTTATTTTCCTTTTATTAGTATCAAATAGTGGGGTTAAATCTTCTTTGACTAACATTTGACACCATGTGAACATGGCTTGCTAAGGCTTGAAATTGGCATTATAGTCCACCAAGACTCTAAACTAGCATCATGGCCCACTAAGGTGTAAAACTGGTGAAATTATGGCCCTTGTTGATCATTTGTTGTCATAATTCTCATATTTCCTTTTATTTTTCCCTTATTACACTTTGCTTACTTTTTTTTATTCTATTTGTAGCTTTATGTGATCTTGTTTGCATTAGAATAGCATATATGTACATAATTTTATGGCATATTAGCATTGTTTATTCACTTTTAACCAATTGGCACTAAATATGCTTTTGTATAACATGCAAGATCAAAGTATGAGTACTTGGAATTAGATCAGTATACCTTTGAGCTTGAGTGAATCCCATGGTGATGTAGAATGGTATATCAACCCTAATTACTTAGATCTTGAGACTAAGAGTCTTATCAACCATGTAGCCTCGATAGAGAAACCTCTAGAATGGCCTAAAAGCCTAGTCAAAATCCTTGAATTAGAGGCAAGTGACATAACCAAATATTCTCTAGTTGAGGTTCCTATCAAAGTACATAGTGGTGAGGAGAAAACCCTTAAACTAAGTTCCTCACTAGAACCACAATAGGCTCAAGATAGCACCAAGGTCCTACAAGGCAACATTAAGGTCTTTGCCTAGTCATATGAAGATATTCCAGGCCTAGACCCACGCTTAGTCTAGCACAACATCATACTTAACCATAGATTTATATTGGTTAATAAAAAAGTACATAATATTAGACCTAATTTGACCCTAATAGTTCATGATGAGATCTCAAAGCTCTACCTATCTAGTTTCATTAGGGTTGTTGACTATGAAGAATGGATATCTAACATAGTGGTAGTCCCTATGAAAAATGGGAGTATCTATATTTGCATTAATTTTTGAGACCTAAATAAAGAAACTATCAAGGATGACTTCCCTTTACCTAATATTGATCAACTTATCAATACTACAGCCAAACATGCCTTCTTGTCCTTTATGGATGGATTATCAAGGTACAACTAGATTAGGATCAACCTATAGCACCAACTTAGCATGACCTTCATAACCTCTTGGGGTACTTTCTACTATACCTTGATGCCCTTTTGCCTTAACAATGTGAGAGCAACTTATCAATGAACAATGACCTATATCTTTAGTGATTACATGTTAGGTTTGCTTAATAATTATGTAGATGACATAACTATTAAGTCTAAAGTGGCTAGTGACCATGATCATGACATTGATCTTGTGCTTAAACGATGCCTTAAGTATGAAATTAGACTCAATTCCAAGAAAAGTGTCTTTGGTGTCAAGCTCGGTAAGATGCTTAACTTTGTAGTATCTGAAGTAGGGATATGTGTTGATCTTGATAAGGTTAAGGCCATATCCAAATTAGTAGTGCCTATCAACCTTAAGGAGCTTTGTGGATTACAAGGTAGATTACATTTTATTCATAAGTTTATCACTAGACTTACAAATAAATTACAATCCATGCAACAATTACTTAAGAAAGTGATTCACTATGAGTGGATAGCTTAATGCTAAGAGGCATTTGAAAACCTTAAGCAAGAGTTGGCACAACTACCGATAGTCTATCCTCCGCAAGATGGTAAACCATTTTACATCTACCTTGCCATCTTCAACACATCCATTAACACTCTACACTTTTAGAAACATGATGATGAAGCAAAAATCCCAGTATACTACCTTAGCCATGTACTAGTTTCCCATGAGCCTCGATACACTAAAGTGAAAAAGTATTATCTAGCACTAGTCTTCTCATTGAATAAGTGGAGATACTATCTTTTTAGAAGCCAAGTGAACATCATTTGCAAAGAGAATGTGCTCAAAGAAATAATGACTAATATCTATGAATGTAGCTATATAGCCCAATGGAAAGCCAAAATCACAAAGTTTGGCCTTCATTCCATCTCTCAATCCTCAATGAAAGGACAAGCTATAGTCATACAACTTACAATTTCACCTATTGATGACCAAGAAATTATAGATCCTAAATTCCATGACAAGCTTATTAACACCATTAGCCAAGTTCTCAAGGGTTATGAGGTAGTCATGCAATTTAACAGAGCTTCAACTATTCATGCGACTGATGTTGCTACCATCATACCTTTCCCATTTGGTGAGAGCTAGTCCTAGTTTTCATGTACTAACAACATAGTAGAGTATGAGGGTTTAATTAGAGGGATGATGGTAGCTCATGATCTAGGAATTAGATGTTTAATGGTCAAATGGAATTCACAACATGTGGTTAACCAAGTAACTGAGGTCTATGCATATAAAGCCAAACACTTACAACCTTATTGTGACCTAGAGAAGTAGTTGTTACAACAATTTGTAGATGTTGATATCTAACACATACCCTGAAATGAGAACACCATAGCTAATGCAATCATAATGCTAGTCCTAAATGTTATGCAAGATGTGTTTATTAAGTTTTCCACCTTCACCATGGATTGTGCTATTCCCATCATGAGAAACACTGAGGATACCTTTGTGGCTCTTATTCATATTGCTCCTACTAGGAAGTGGTATGATGATATTAATTTCTACCTTATTCATGGTGAATCCTCATAAGGCCTAACTACCACCCAAGAGGATGCTATATGTGAATTCTCAAAGTAGTATGTCATCATAGGTGATAACACCTTATGTCGATGATCCTATGATGGCATATTACTAAAGTACTTAGATGAAATTGAATCTAGAATAGTCCTAGAGGAGGCTCACAAAGGTGTTTGTAGAGGACATATAGGACCTAGAGATATGGCTACTAAGATTAGATGGTTAGGATACTACTAGTCCCATATGGAGAGTGGTTGCATATAGAAGGTTAAGCAATGTCACATGTGCCAATGGCATAGTAACTTGATACATGTATCACCAACTGAGTTGCACACCACTTAGATCATTTGGTCATTTCAATGATGGGGGTTGGATATCATTAAACCTATAATACCTAATTCTTCCATAGGACATAGCTTCATCATCAACAAAATCAAATACTTTACTAATTGGGTTGTAGATATTCCCCTAAGAAAAACTGTATTTGAGCAAGTCTACAAATTTATCTTGGGTAACATTATAGCCCATTTTTGCATACCCATGACCATAGTTATGGACAATGAACCATAATTTAATAATCAAAAAATGAAATATTTCTATCATAACCTAGGCATTAAGCATTCTTTCTCATCACCTTATTACCCTCAAGCTAATGGACAAGTAGAAGCAAGTAACAAGGCCATCATCAACTTACTCAAGAAGATGCTCAACGACACCAAGCACAAATGGCATGAGTGGCTTGTACATGCAATATGTGTCTACTGAACAACCTATTGCACAGCAACTAGTGTAACCATTTATATCCTATTTTATGGTTGTAAAGCTATTTTAAGTATTAAATTATAGGTGTTGTTACTTCGAGTAGCCTTGAACGACTTTAACAATGATGAGAAGAATAAGGATTTGTAGACAACAACCATAGACTTGGTGGAGGAGCAACATATGTAAGCGCTTGGTTATATTGAAGAGTATTAGGAGAGGTAGAAATGGAAACACCACCATAACTTGAACAAGCATAAGATGAAGGAAGCTTACATGGTCCTCAAAGCCATCCATGAGCATATAGATAAATTTTCAGCCAACTAGAAAGAGCCCTTTCTTGTCACCAAAGCCTATGATAATGGAGCATTCAAGATAGTCAACATTGATGAAAATGAGTTGGCCAATCTAGTTAATCATTCCTATATAAATCCATATTATATGTAGTTGATAATCATCATCAAGTGAACCTACTTTAAATGGACTGCTAGCACCTAAAACTAGTGACATCGTGGCTTGTTAAGACCTTAAATCGACAATACAATCCGCTATGACATTAAACTGACACCATGTTCTACTAGGGTCATAAACTAGTACCATGGTCCACCATGACCTTAAACTAGTAAAATTAGTGACCTGGGTAGCTTAGTTTTTTCATTTTATATGGTTTGTGTACATTGTACCATTATAACATGTTTTGTTTGCTTGGTTTTCTTGTCCTCTTGGAGTTGTGTTTACATGATGAAGCCTAGAGCCATCAAAAGGGTATGACTCATTATGAAAACAAGTCACCGCATGATCTTCATGTGCACAACTTGGTGAGTTTATCCTACTTTTTCAAGAGTGCTTTATCATTGTCCTCCCTTTGATACAACTTCTTGAGCCCAACCCTATAGCCTAAATATAACCTTCCTTACTCTAAGTAATAGTGTTGACCTATGTTTACTACTCATGAACTATAGCCATATGATATCTCTTTATCATGCTCCATCCTCAAGTCCACTTAAATGTAACATAGCTCATTTAGTGGAAAAACCTTTAAGTCTATTGAGTATAACACATCTTGTTCAATGGGATAATCCTCCAAGTTTGTTGGATGTAATGCAACTCAATCAATGGGAAAACCATGTCAAACTAGCCTTGGAAATGAGGTGTAATGAAGGACTCATCCTTAAAAAAAAAGAGCAAAGTTGGGGAAACAAATTGCCAAGGGGCCAAATGACCAATAAAGCTTCAAAGACCAATGGCCAAAGTAACCTTGGAGCAATGTGATTAAATCCTCAAATGCATTTGCTAAGCAACCAACACTTCAAAACATGTTAGTATCATACTATAAGCATGAAAACAACTTTGGGAATGCATTGTTAGCCTCCATGATCATTTTCAGATGACCTCATTACTAGCTCATCATCATAGCCTCATCCCATCATCAAAGCACTCTTTAGCATGGTTCAACACAACTGGATCATGTACCAAGAGGGAACGTTAGTGGTGGAGTTGTAGTGATGTTTTGTATTCTTTATTGATGCCTCTCAAGTCAATAATCTAAACATCAACAAAGAGGGACCATTGAAACACCATAAAGATTTCTATGTTATAACAAATTTTAATCATGTATCCTTCATCCCATGAAACTCAAGGTAAAATTTTATTGTAAATGATTATAGCCCATAGTAGGAAATCTCACATATTTCATATTTTTGAAACTAAAAAATACCTCATAAGTGGTCAAAGCATCATTCTCCAAGTGAAATAAAATCACCTAGTATCTATATTTTGGCTTGTTAGGGGAGGTGTCATAAAAAATGCCTTTTGGAATGCCAAAAATGGCAATTTGAAGGTTTTATGGGGGTTATACATTTTTATATGGTGGAAAAACCTATAGGGGGTAATTCTCACCTACCCCTAGTGTGGAGGGGTAGGGGATTCCTCCTTAGCATGGAAAATCCCCCTCTCCCAGCATAGAGAGTGCATGCATAGCATGGAAGCCTTTTCCTAGCATTGAGGGTTTAGCCCTAGTGTAGAAACTACATACCCCCATCATGGAAGCAACATGAGCAAGATTTTTTATACTCAAATGACCTAACGTTCACCAACCACTTCAGCAAAGATGGAAGAAGGCTTAGCACAGAAGATCTACTTCGAGTGTAGAAGGTGTCCCTCATTACTGTTTATAGTATGCAAAATGGTCATGGGGGTTTAGCACTTACCATATATGGTAATGCCCAAAATTTGGGCACCCATCTCACATGTATGAGGTAAAAATTTGCAGCCAATTTGTAGTAAACATCATGGCCTAAGACCTATAAAACCAAAACCCCAACATCCTTGTCATGTTTTACACTTTTGCAATTTCAAGAATTTTAGCAATTTTGGCCTGCAAGAGCTCTTAAAATCTTGCTAAATCATTGCTTTTTAGAACCTCACAACATGGAATCCTTGTAACCCTATTATCTTGCTTTGTTACCCCCTTGAGACTTGTGAGTTTTGGTTTCAATGTTGCATTTTTGGGATGCCCAACCCTTAGCATGGAGCAATTTTGTAGCCAAATTCTTCACTCTTCTCACCTCCAATAGTGGCCCAAGTTGCAGATCTAAAGTTGTAGTAGAGTATTTTTGACAACATTAGGAGTGGTTGAGCACCCAAATCATGAAGTAGATTACATCAGCTTCAATGAGCTCTGAAATACTATCCCAATGAACCTCCTTTTGCTCTCTCAAGGATAATTCTTGTACACATCTGTGAACTTATTCTTTATTTATTTAAATAAAGTTTCAAAATTTCATTTTGTGTGTAATATATTTTGCTTTTGATATCTAGATCTATATTCTTGTTATTTGCATCATTCATTTTGCATTCTATAATTCTCTAGGTGATATGCCAAACTATCCAAGGCATCTTGAATCCCATTTTTTAGAGGCCTTGGGGATTCAAAATTGAGATTTTTGCACTGATTCTCTTAATTTTCTAGCAATTAATTTTTCCAATTGCAACACCAAAGAATAGATCCAATGATGGAGAATTGAAAAAGACTAGCTTTTATACAAGTTGGGATGATGTTGAGAAAAGTGAAGAAGAAGCATGGAATTCTTCAAAGGATTCACATCTCATATGCATGGCACTTATAGATGAAAATTCTTCACATATGGCTGAAAAAATTGGTACGTGTGACAAAAGTTATAGTGAACTTAAAGAAGAAATTTTTATTTTACATTATTTAATTAGGAAGGCAAAGAAATTTGTAATTTCTAAGCTCGATGCTATTCATGATGAAGTGAAAGGAAAGATCTTAGACATAAAAGCTGAGATTCAACAACTAACCTCTTTAAACTAGGATTGTAGAAAGGTTCAAGAGGAGAAGACTCCTGAAAAATAGCCAAGGAATTTGGAGAAAGTCACACAGGAAAATTCAAGCTCAAGAATAATTAGGTTTGATAGTATTCATCATGAGGAGAGCACTTTACCTGTGTGTAAAAATTACAATAGTAAGCAAACCCTTAACTGTTCTCATGATGATCAAGACAAGATTGTCACTTGGTATTGTTAAAAAGGCCCTGTTAAGGAAATTGTGCAGGCATCAATAGTTGAAAATGAAGAGAAATAGAGAATAAAAAATTGCTACGATAAGTGATCAAGCTTCTTCCATAAATAACATGAGAAAACAAAGACATCATATAAATGATCTAATGAAAAAGAACCTAAGGATGAGGAGCTACTTCATGATAGGGGACTTCATCTCAAACTCCATTAATCTTCTCTTCTCACCTAAAAGAAAGGTGAGTTTCCATCTCTTTGCTTGATAGTTAATTTATATGATGTGAAAAATTATTTGTGCCTAGATCAAACAAGTGTTGGAGTAATTGTTTAGAGCATCTTTTATATTCTTTTTGAGGTTGATACAATTGGTGTTATAAAAATATGGTATAGCACTTATATTGATTTACTTTGGGCATTTATCTTGTAATATTTTTAGTTGGATTTTTTCTTTCTCTCAATATTGTATCATCTAAAATTCTTATGATAATTTTTTTAACCTCATGACCTTTTTGGTATTTTATTGTGATAAGTAATAAGTAGATACAACCTTGAATATACTATCCATATGATCCTAATGTTGACTTGTAGTTGTAGTGCTTTGGTGATTTACAATGTTTACTTCCTTGAAAAATAAAAAATGATTTTAAAAGCCCATGTAGAGATGCATATGTGTAGGGGGAGTCTACTTCTCATTATCTATCATCATCTTGGAGGTCACCTTTGTAGGGGGAAGTCTTTGAGGACTTTTGCTTAGAAGATACTTAACCAGCAAAATATCACTTTTCAACATGAGTAAAGATTCATGTCATGAAAGGGCATGGTATATCTTCTAAGGTAAAAGGAGAATGAAATATTGGTTAAGATATCTTACAAACATTTTACCTTGTGATATCTTTTGGTTACTATTTTTCCATCTGTTAAAAAATCTTATTGGATATTTTTGGGCATTCACTTATTTTTGGATTTCGTATTTGTCCTTCTTCACAAGAAATATTACAAGCATATGATTTCCTTATTGCCAAATCATTACCTTATTGATGCTTTCATAAGAGTTGAGTACTGATAGAATCATGCCATATTGGTTTACCTTATGAGTTATTCAAAAAGATAGGTTATTTGATCCTCAAAAAATTGAGTTTCAAAAAGAGAGAGTTCCTATCTCATTTAATATTTTTAGAACCTAGAAAATTATGCTAAGAGATGTTTTTAATCTTGAAAATATTTGTTTCATGTTGATTCTATATGATCAATCTTTGGTCTTTGGTATTTAAGTTTTATTTTCTCTTAGACATTAATTACAAATTTTTTTTTGTCATGTTTGGATTAATTGTGGTTGGTTCTTTCTAACCACTCTTTTTTTAATTGAAAAGGCTAGATCTTAATGAATTGAAGATAGCATAAAAATTTGATACTTAAGTTTGTGTATTTTCATTGGATTCCTCTACTTATGATATTTTATCATGATATCTCTATATCTTTCCTTAAGTACTTACTCCTCTCTTATTTGTATGGACTTCCCTAAAGCAAGAAAAATTGTATTTCTATTTTGAAAGGTTGAAAATAATTGATAATATTCATTCTATCTTTGAAAATTCTTCATGTTACTTGGAGCTTTATTTGAATAGAGATTAAGCTCAATGACTATGGTATGGCTACAATTAAACAATATTGGCTTTTTTCTGCAATGGGATGAGTTGCTTTTATAATCTTGGTCATCTTATTAAAATATTATGATAGGCTTAATGTGCTTTATCCTTTTTTTTGTTGTTAAAAAAGGGGGATATTATGGTTATGACTATATTTTTGTATTTATGTGATTACTAACCCATTTTCTTAAGTTTTGAACATCAGCAAAAAGGAGGAGATTGTGTACCTTTTGGTATGTCAAAATGTTAAGAAGTATGGAGTCAAGGTTGTTTGTATGGTTTTATGATTGTGTTTTTAGGACAACAATATGGAATGAAGATAATAAGGCTTGTGGAAGATTTCTTTCACAAAATGAAGGCGTCTTCCCAAAATAAGGGCTAGATACAAAAAGACGTCTATCACCAAATGAAGATGTCTTCTCAGAATGGAGGTTAGGTGTAGAAAGACATCTCAGCCATGAAAAATATGTCTTTCATTATTGTTAGGTAGCTGTTGCATGAATTTCAAGTTGAATTTGAAAACATTGTGGCTATAAGAAGACATCATTGTCATTGGGAAGAGTGAAAGCTTTTATACAATCATTGTGTAATCATTAGACTATCATTGTAATCATTATTGATCCTAATTGCATTATTTTTTATCTATTGTAAAGTGACTAATACCTCAAGTACAAGGATCAACAAGCTTAGTTGCATTCATCCCTTGTAATTATTATTCTTCTTTGTTGCCTAGCTAGGTTGATGTGCTTCTTGTAGGAAGGCATCTTGCCTAAGCTTGTTGGGATCCTACGGGATTGAGTGTTGGTATAGTGTGACAACACTCTAGAGTGGAGCTCAAGATTGTAAAGGGTATGGGATCCTAAAAATCATAGTCTAAGCTTGTCAATACCTTGCAGGGTTGAGTGGATTCATAGCATCGAATCACTCCATAGTGAAGCTTAGAGCTTGTACAAGGTGTGGTACCCTTCAAACCATATTTGAGAGCAAAAAAGTCTAGAGGTGTGCTTGCAAACTACCCTTTAAGTGTGGACTACCCAAGTTGGGAAACCACATTATATTTGGTGTGTGAGATTTGTTCCAAAGAATTTTAATTTGGAAAACTTATTTATCCCCCTCCCCACGCCCCCCGCCCCCCTTCTAAGTTCAATGATCCATACCTACTAACTTCAACAAGCTTCAAGCTTCATCCAAGAAAATTTTTCATGCATTTGGGCCCACAACTTATACACTTTAAACTTATACTTTGGAATATTTTTCATTATTTCAAGAAAGTGTTTAGTTCATTCATTTTGAAAGTTCATTCCATGATTAATTTTTGTGCTTTCTTTTTAATTAGATATACATTTTATTTAAATTATTTATCTTTTTTACACTCTCAAGTACATAGGTGATTAACAAGATCATCTAGGGTACCTTGGATCCTCGTTTTTAGAGGCCCTTGGGATCTAAGGCTAGGTTGTTTCACTTGGGATTTTTGGTTTTCCAGCAACTGAATTTTTTAGACATTACAATGATCTTCAATAGATTTGCAAAGAAAATATTGTGTTGACTTAAGAAAATCATCACCAATGGAATGTTGAGTAATAGAAGGATCAAATGGTTAAGAAAATTTACCAATAGTAAGAGTAGCTTGCTAAAGTAAACTAAGATATGAGAAGGTGGACCACAAAAAATAGAAATGTCTCGATAGAGGAGGTTCATGCTCTTCGCTAGAATATCTTAATTGTTATTGTTTCTTTGAAAAATAGGACCTTGAAGTATGAATGAGTAAAGAATCACTACAAGTATTAGGGCATAATACCCAAGAAGATCAATGAGAAAGAAATTAAGCTAGTGAAGATAAAGGTGAATGAAACCCTCTAGCAACTCCAACAAAAAGGTGATGTAATGTATCACCTCGTTGATGGTTTCAATGCCTATAATCAAGTAGATATCCACCTAAAGGAGTTGAAAATCAAGGATATGTTTGATTACATGAAACTAGCAAATCTTCAATATGAAAACTTAGCAATGCTAATAGTAGGAAGGTCAAGATCAGAGTTGGAGAAATAGGTGGCTAGATCCTACCTCCTCTATGAAGAAGAGTTTAAGTTCCATAAAGAGATCAAATAAAAGTTAGAAGTATCCAATGTAGAGCTTGAAGTTATCAAGAGAAAAATCACCAACTAAAGATCTGTTGCTAAGAACCTAACTAAGAGAATAAGTAACTATCAAGAATTATAGAATCTTATCCATATGTTCAACTTTGAACATAAATAATTCATAGCTTGGTTTGTCAATATGAAGAATATATTTCCTAAAATACCATGTCCAAGGGGTATACTAGCACCAACCCATCTAGGTGAAGCTACTTGGACCATCCATAACCCATTGGATAAAGAGAAAAAAATGAAGATACTTCTAGATGCCTTTTAGTTTTTGGTAGTAGTAGTAGGCTAGCCCAAACCTCTAGCAGGGTAGCGATGCGATGAAGGATCCTTCACATCATAGGAGCCTCCACCTTGAGGCATAGTATAACGATCTTATTTCATTTTAATTGATTCAATAGGCACTTGTAAATTTTATTAAATTGTTCAAATTTTATGCACCTTACACAAATTTTTTTATCCACACAAATTATATGTAAAAATGACACTCAAGAGTTTTCTATTTATTATTGTTAGTTAGTTAGGTCTATAATTCAAAATTTTGAAGCAACTTGATCCCATTTTATTTACTCAAGGATGAATTTTCAATCTATCATGTAGGTATGATGAAGTTTAAATAAGTCAGCTACATCAAAGCATGCCCGTCGATGTAGCCTTATCGATGCATCCAAATTAATGCATCCTTAAATGTGTTGGTGCATATGTGTTAATGTTGATCCTTCCTAAGCATATATAAATGCCTACACCAGCTATGTTTATGACATATTTAATCATTCTCCTACTAAAGCTCTTGCAATTTTCTTCTATAGAACTTAGTACCTTTTAGTGTCCACAATATGGATTGAATTAAGTGTATGGAGTTTTATTCAAATGCAAAATGTACTTGGACACTATTTCATGATGGAAATAAAATCAAAATTTCTTTTTTCCATTGCAACACTTAGACTAGGATTTAATTTACTTAGAAGAAATTTACATTATATGTAGTTTAATTTTGTATACTTAAGAATACAACATTTTGTTTCATTGTAATGTGAGTACAATCCCTTTAAGCATAACATACTAATGTTTGGTAATCTTAGTGGTGAATACTTGGTATGTCCAATAGTAAACACTTGGTAACCCAATAGCATTAGTATATGTTTAAGATGTGTATGAAAAGTGAGAAAGGATATTCTACATTTAGAATAGTTTTACAATTAATTCTTTAAAGTTTAATATTTCAATTACTTCTTCTCTTAATAGTTTTAAAGTTAAAAAATAATAACATTATAAATACAAGTATCTTACATCTCAATCACACTTAGCCACATGGATCAGATTAACACAAGTAATGATTAGGAAGATAATGACTAGTAACCTCATGTTTGACAATCTACGACAATAACCACTTATGTAGAATGGGTCCATGAAATTAAATTAGATTACATGTACAAGCTTGTGATTCATATAGTTGGGCATAGGAAATATCCACTGTTGATCACTATTAAAATTTTTTTTCTTAGTAAAAAATATCAATAAAGATGTGATTAGTGTTCTCTTTAAAAATGGAGATCTTCAACATATTAGTAATTAGACACCTATTACTCTTCTTAATAATACCTATAAAATTTTGGTTAAATGCATGGCTTTTGAATTTACAAGATTATAAAATATATCATTAGATCTGAGCAAATAGGTTTTATTAAATAAAAAAATATCTTAAATGATATTATTATAGCTTGAAAGGGAATGCAATGAACTTCTGATACTAACCAAGATATTGCTTTTGGTAAGTTAGATTATGCTAAATCTTATGACAAAATTGAATAAATTTTCATTAATTCTTATCTGTATAAACTAGGATTTGGTGATTATTTTACTTATTTTATCCATACCTTGGTTATTGATGCTAATGCTCAAGCTGTTATAAATTGTAGATTAAGTTCCTTCTTTTTTCTTTAGTAACTAGTTCATCAAGGTTATCCTCTAGCTCCCTATCTTTTTATTATTGCTAAAGACTTTATTTTGCATAATCTACATTATGATTTATAGAGGAAGATCATTAAGGAAATTTCAATTAATGGTCAAGTTACATAATTTCTTAACATGTACTTTTTAGATGATTAAAAATTCTTTGTAATATATATAAAGTAAAAGATTATTACATTTAATCTAGCTCTCGTATCACTTGAAAATAATCTATTATGCATTGTATCGGTAATATTGATGTGTGAATTACTCTCAAGCCTTAGGAAATATTTTTAAAAGATTATTTCTTCAAATTTTTATAAATAATTTTATCTTTTGAGCCTAATCCTACTATTTGAACTAGGGATAAAAATAGCCAAAATAAAAAGTAGATAGTGAAGAAATTTATTTATCTTCTAGTAACTTTCTTCACTATTTGCTTTTTATTTAGGCTATTTTTATCTCTAGTTCTCCAATTCATAAATAAATTTGATAGATGTAGTGTAAGCTTAGTTATATTAGAATTATAATCATATTATAGTTTTATAAGATATGCTTAGGCAAATTAGCCCATTGTAACTACCTTATAATGAAGAAACTTGGACTTCTAACTCATCTAGATTATGTACAACTTGGAGCAAGTTTGTTATCATTATAGTTTTCTATTTACACATGCATGATATATGGATTATATGGAAGGAGGATTTTAGCCTCTATGGTTTTAATAGAAAGAAGAAAAGTCTTTTTGGAAAATTAATTTTTATCTTAATAATTTATTTAAAGTCAAAAATATTTTGCATCAAGATTTTGAAGATATTTTTTAGAAGGATGGAAAATTTATTTATTTTATAACTCCAAAGTTGCATAAAATATTATTACAAAGAAATAATTTATTCATAATAAATTCAATAAGCCCTAGAATATGCAATTATCATTGTAGTTTTGGATGAGAAAAATGAAAGATATTTTAAGTACTTCTACCTTTCCAAATATTCATATGTTTTAATGGTATATTATTTATCAGGGTCTTCCTATTGGCACTTGTGTTAAATATATAAGAATGTTTTCTCCTTAATGTCCTCTTTGTAGAAGTAAAGATTCTTTTTCTCCTATTTTCCTTGAGTCTCTTATTACATAGCATGGTTGGAAATGGACATTCAAAATTTGTAAAAAATTTTAACTAAGCATCAATGAAATCATTCTTGTTAATCAACCTTTTTCATTTGATTTTTTTTCTTTGCATTTAGAAGTATCTTTACTCTATTTGAAAGCTTTGGAATTCAATAATTTTCCAATAGCAAGAACATAACTATGCTCTCTTTTTAAGAGTTAAATATTAGATTCTAGAGTAGGGTCACTTTGTTTACTTTAACCATTAAACACACACACCAAATCCAAAATGCATGAAGATAATTCAATTGCTAGAAAATAAGAAAACTAGCTATCTTTAATTAATTCAAAAGAAGATTATAAATACAATGGAACCATAATCCCAAAAAATAGCAACACTCTTATACTTAATGATAGTGGAGAGCATGAGGCCCTACAATGACAAATTGGTGATCTTTTGGTATGTCAAAACATGAAGGAAAATGGAGAATAAGAATTTTTTTGTGACTATTGTGTGAAGGACAAGAACAATGGAGATCACAAGAACCTACTAACCAAGAATGAAGACTCAAGGAAAGAAAGCTACAATGGGATGTTAAAGTGAAGTATAAAAGGAATTAAGAGGGAGAAAAGACAAAGATGAAGCATATAACAAAATGAAGAAGTCCCCAAGATCATAGATGAGCCATATCAATGAAAGGAAGCCTTAGGAACCAAAGCGCAAAATTAGAGAAGACATTTATAGGAAGCATATGACATCTTGGCTAAAATATTGTGGTTTAGAAGAAGACGTCTACATAGAAAAGTGGACATCTACTTTGATAAGTACATGTATCCATATAAACATATACCATGAAGCAAAGACATCTATCTAGAATGGAGGTCTAATGTACATAGATGTTTCAATATTAAAGAAGACATCTCTAGTGATCATTTGATAACCGTTGCAGAAATTCCAAGGTGATTTTAGAAATATTAAGGCTATAAGAAGACTTCATTCTCTTGTGAAAAGATCAAGTGTTGAATGCAAGGAAGTGTTAACATCAAGTAATTATTGTGCATATTATTCTATTGTATTTGTGTGCCTCATTGTACTATCTTTTGTACTATTGTAGGAAATCTATTGTGTTGTATCTCAAAGTGTAAGGACCAATAGATTAGTTGTATCCTTTCATTGTAGTTATTGTTTCAATTTTTTTTCCCTGTGGGGTTGATGTGCTTCTTGCAAGAAGGCATTTTCCTTAAGCTCGTTTGGATCCTACGAGATTGAGTGTTGGTGTAGCATCACAACACTTTGAAGTGAAGCTAAAGTTGTAAAGATTTTGGGATCCTTGAAACCATATCCTAACCTTGTTAGGAACATATGGGGTTGAGTGAATTCATGGTGTTGAATCACTCTAGAGTTTAGCTTAGGGTTATACAGAGTATGGTATCCTTCAAATGACATTTTAAGAGCAACAAATTCTAGAGGTATGCAAGAGATCTACCCTCCAAGTACAGACTATCTAAGTTTCGAAACCATGTTAAAATTGGTTGTGTTCTTTGTGGTTGAAAATTTTAATTTGGAGAAGTTATTCATCTTGTCCTTCTAAGTTCAATGATCCTGAAGTGGTATTAGAGTCTAGTACTCTTGCTACTAGTTCTACATCATCTTCAAGAGTGAATAATGAGGGGAACCTTGTACACAAAGCCACTCATATTCAATGGATTCAACTTCACCTATTGAAAAGTGATGATGAAAGGCTTATCTAAATCTATGAAATTTGAAGTTTGGGAATCCATTCTTGAAGGCTACACACCACTTGTCAATAGCACAACAAGAGTCATCAAGCCTTACAACAAATGGATTCAAGAAGAAAAAGATACGTTCATGTTTGACTCTAAAGAAAAAATTGTTTATATTGTGCTTTGAATAAATCAAAGTTTAATAGAGTAGTAAGATATGAAATGGCCAAAGAAATTTGGCAAACATTAGAGGCTACTTATGAAGGAATGTCTATAGTTAATTAATCTAGATTATTAGTTTTTTAGAGTATGATAAGCTTAAGATGAGAGAAGGAGAGAAAATAAAAGATTATTTTTCTAGAGAAAATGACCTTGTTGTTGCAGTTAGAGGTACTATTAAAGATTTACTAGAAAGCAATGTTTTTATAATTAGGACACTACAACTAGAATTTAGGCCAAAGGTAACTACAATGGAAGAAATCAAAGATTTTTCAACTCTAAAATTTGAAGAACTTTAAAGTGCTCTCATTGATTATGAAATGAATCTCATAAGTAAAGGAGCCATTCAAGAGAAGTAGCCCATTGTCCTTAAATTAGCCATTAAAAAATAAGAACCTAATGAGCTAGATCTAGATAGTGAAGAGAAGATAGCCCTTCTCTCAGGAAAGCTGTAAAGACTCATAACAAAGAGGGATAAGAGCTTTAATCATTAGAGATCCAATCCTTTCAAAGGTAAGGAAAGAGGTAAGGAAAGAAGTAAAAAAGTTTTAAACATTGATTTTTCCTCTATAGAATGTTGGGTATGTGCTGGAAGAGGCCATCTAGCCTTCAATTGTCCTAGTAGTGGTGGGGTTCAACAAAAGAATAGATCAAATGAAGAGATGAAAAAGACTAACTTCTACACATGTTGGAATGATGGGGAGTAGATTGAATAAGAGGTAGAGGACAATGGAAAAGACTTACATCTCATTTGTATGGCTCTCATAGATGATGACACTAACTGCTTAGATGATGAAATGAATGAGGAGAAAAGGCTTGATTTATTATGTAATGAATTATTATCTTTTCAAAATATCTACAATAAGTTGAACAAATAAGTTAAGATAAAGGATCATGAAATATCTCTATTGAATTAAACAATTTTCAATATTACCAAAGCACTCTTAGACCTAAAGGCTGAAAATGAAAAGCTAACTATCTTATGAGCAAGATAAAGTAGAAATTGTAGATGTTAAACTTGTGAATAAAAGGCTTAGAAATAGAGAAGAATCCCTTCAGATGGTAATAGGGCAAGGAAAGAGTTCACATGATAAGAGTGGGCATGAATGCTATACACAAGATGAATCATCTACACCAACACCATCTTAGTGACAGACTATACCAGAGGACAAAATTCCTACATCCCATCTAGAAGAAGCTCCTATACACCAAAAGGATTCTTAGAGGTTTGATTAATCTAAACACTCTTACTATAATAAGAAGGTTATATGCTATTATTATCATAAATTTTGGCATAATAAACGGAAATGTAATTTAAAGTTTTAGCATTTGAATAGTTGGACATACCATAGGACTCCTTGGTTTTATGAAAATGCACTAATGTTGCAACTAGAAACATTGATCACTACAAAATTAAAAGTTTTGGTGTAGTAGCCTCAACCTTGAATCCTTATGGCCTCTATAAAAATGGAATTCAAGGTACCCTGGATGGTCTAGTAGATCACCCATGGAGATAAAGGATGGTAAATGAGGTTGTAAAAAATAAAATGCAACAAAAATCATAGATCTAAAAATTGAAAGAAAAATACAAATTGCATACAAAGTTGAAACTTTAAACTTTATTAAAAAATAAAGAATGATTTTGAGAGATGTGTACAAGATGTGCTCATAGGAGAGCAAGGGGGATGGGTTTTCACTTGGATGAGGGTTCAGAGTCTGTTGAAGTCAATGTAATTTACTCCATCATCTAGATCCTCCACCACTCTTGATGTTATCGAACCTTCTCTACTATTGCTCTAGATTTGCAACATTGGCTACTACTAGGGGTTGAGAAGTGTGAAGGATTTGGATTACCAAAATTCTCTATGTTGGGAGTTGAGGATCCTAGGAGTGCAATGTGGATGCCCAAAGTTTACAAATCCTGGCATTAGACTAAGGTCTATCATTGCAATAGTATTGAATATGACATTCTCATTTTGGGATATATGTTGGATGTCAACATTTTTGAAATGTTGTAATAATTACTTCCTTAAGTCATAGTAAGGTTGTAAATGTTTAGCTTTGCATGCATAAACATCAATTACTTGGTTGACCACAAGTTGCAAATTTCCTTTGATGATTAAGAACTTGATTCCTAGATGACAAGCTACCATCAGCCCTCTGATCAAGCCCCCATACTCCACTATGTTTTTGGTACATGAAAACTCAAAACAACAGGTGAAGGGTCAGATTTCATAAGATGGAAATGTTATGATGGTAGTGGCACCAACCCCATGGGTAGTTGAAGCTCAATCAAAGTGCATGATCACCTCTTAGCCCTTGGATGCTTGGAAAATAGTTTTGACATGTTCATCAGGGAACTTAGGATCTATGGTTGCTTGGTCATCAATAGGTGAAATAGTGAGTTTCATGGTTATAGCTTGACCTTTTGTTGAGGATTGAGAGACATAATGAAGGTCAAACTCCACTATTATGGCTTTCCATTGGGTTATATGGCTACTCTCATAGATGTTGGTAATTATGGATTTGAGTATGTTGTCTTTGCAAATGACATTAACATGACTCCTAAAGAGGTGATGTCTCCACTTCTTTAGTGAGAAGACTAGTCTTGGGTACTACTTATCCACTTTAGTGTATCAAGTCTCATGTGAAACTAATGCATGACTAAGATAGTATACTAGCATCTCTGCCCCATCATCATGTTTCTGATAGAGAAGAGAGGCAATGAACATGTCAGAGATGAAAAGGTAGATGTAAAATGATTTACCTTATTATGGAGGATAGATTATCAGCAGTTGTGCCAACTCTCACTTAATATTTTCAAAGGCTTCTTGGCATTGAGCCATCCACTCATAGTGAACTCCTTTCTTAAGCAAGTGTTGCATAGGTTGTAACTTATTTGTAAGCTTGGAAATAAACCTAAAAATAAATTGTAATCTACTTTGTAATCCCTAAAGGTCCTAAACATTAGTAAGCATTTCCAATTTGGATAT
>MNCI01007092.1:343868-521024 GCA_015680685.1 Gnetum montanum
GGCAGGATGGCCCTAGCATGGGTGAAAGGGAGATGATGGATTTTTACTATTTTTGACTTGTCTCAAGGCATCTGAAGGATTTGGCATGCTTTGGCAGGGTCTAGAAGTCACTAGGAAATTTTTTTAGGCTATTTTTGGTTATAAACTAGGTTTTATTACATACCCTTATGGCATCCACACTAGCTCCATGCTAGAAAATGTGGAGGGGTTCACCACCATGGAGAAGGCTTTGAAAGTAAAAATCAACTCAAGTTCCAACAACTATTAACTACCAAAGGACATGGAGGGGTATCAAGGCTATCATGGTGGAAACTATGGAAATTTGAGGCCTTGAAAATGGTTTTATATCATATCCCCTAGGCTTCCACACTAGCTTCATGCTTGGAAATATGGAGGAAGGTTCACTAGGATGGAGATGAATTTAGATGTGGAAAATCATGTTAGTTTTAATAGATCTAGGTTATCAGAAGCTAACAAGGGGTTATATGATGATTATGTGACCGATGTTGGTTATTTGAGGTCCTCTCACACCTATCCATGTTGGCTCCACACTAGGAAACATGGATGGAGCACCCTCAGTGTGGATTAACCAAATTTAAAATTTTTAGCCATGAATTAAATCCAAAAAGTATTAAATCCATGTTTTAGGTTTGATGAGGCTTTGGGGCTATCAAGGGTGACTAAAAGGTTCTAGGTCATGTGGGTCCACTCTGAGGATCATATTTTGGCTTGATGTATACTAGGTGGCAAAGTATATGTGTTACCACCCTTCATCCATGTTGAGCTCCATGCTGGGTAGTGTTGCTATAGTTTGGATGTCCAAAATGTCAAGTTTTAACAAGATCTAACCCCCTTTCGAAGACCGGGGCTTGGTAGGAGAGGTCATTGCTACTACAAAAGGTAAGGAGGTTAGTATGGAAGTGTTGTGAGGAAATGAAGGCTAGTATCCATGTTGGCTCCATGTTGCCTAGCATGGATATAGGGGTGGATGAGTTGTGACAAGGTTATGGGTGTTCCAAGGTGTTAAAACTCAAGCATTGATAGATTTTTCTAACTTGGAACACTATGCATGGAGATGTATGATGGGGCCTACTATCCAAAATTCAAAAATTTGTAATTGGTATTTTATTTCACACCATTCCTAGTGTAGAGAATACTTTTTTCCCCTTGCACTTTAGTGCACTTTGAGTTCTAGTGCACAGAATTGGCAACGAGGGTATGAGTGGAAGCGTTTAGGTTTTAATATTGGTTTTAAGGTTGATTCATTTCAAGCACATACCACAACTCTCATTCCAACAATTAGTGCATTAGAGGAGAGCTCTAGTAGAGATACCTACTGCAAACACCATCCGTTCTTTAGTGTGGAAGCACTAGACCTTCTTCCTAGCTAGCCTAGATACTTCAATCCTTCCAGTTTCCAAGCTTCTTCAACATTGATGTAGCAAAGATGAAGTAGTGTGGAGATAGTAGCAGAAATCCGAGGATGGAAGAGGTAGTTGAGACTACATGGAACATCTCCTAGCTTCGTAAGCTAGTTTCTATTCAAACTTCATCTATCCATTTTTCTTCTTTCTCTATCCATTTTTAATGCTTTCCCAGCTAGGATAGAGGTCATTTTTGTTAGATATATGCTAAGAGAGTGAGTAGAATGAAATTCTAACAAAATCCCACCTCATAGTTTGGTTATTTCTATGTAGACCTAAGGTCATTTTGTTATTTAGGCTTTAATTAATCCAATTTTAAAATTAGGTTTTTCATTTTAATGTGCTTTTTCCATCAATTTGGGGGTGGATCTATTCTTAACAAATTTAGGCTATAATATTCATCAAAATTATATTTTTTAAAAAGTCCCATCCCCTATTTTGATGTTTTTAACATGGATTTAAGGCTTTTTGGCTTTAATTCATGGCTAAATTAAATTAGGTTTTGTAAATTTGTGTTTTTTGATGCTTTTTTGGTTAAAAACAAAAGCAATGTTATGATTTTTTATTATGAAAATAGCTAGGGATTGTTAAAATCTAAGGTTTTTTGTTTTTACTATTATGTTTAAGATTTTTAATGGCTATAGTTTTATTCAATTTAGAGATATAATGAGAAAGTTATTGCTATTTTAGTTAGATTGTGTAGTTAGGGCTTACACCATTTTTTAGATTTTCATGAATATTCACAAATTGTTTTCTTAAAAAAAACAAGGGTTTTGAATTTTTTATGGCTATGAGTGTATCGGGGTCAATTTTAGCTTTCAAATGGTAGTGCAATCACGTTTTTTTGGAGCCCAAGAAAATATTTGGTGAATTTTTGGCCAACCCTCTACAAAAGGGGTTTTATGGTGATGGCTATGTTTGTGTAAATTTGGTTATGTCTCATGTAATAATGGTTGTAATATTTTAGTTGTATTGGCTATGGATGTAAAGATTGTGATTCTAGGGTTTTGTTAGTGGTGGAATCACTAAAATAAAATCTAGGATGAATTTTTAATGAATTTTTAATTACAGTTGTGTAGATTAGACTTAATTTGTGGTTATGAAAATTAACCCTTTGAGATGGGTAGTGTTGACATGCTTAAGAATTTTTTCTTGTCAATACCCCATGCTATTAGGAATTCCTAGGGGTGTTAACTATGCATTGAAGTTGGTTTCATGAGAAATAAACAATTTTTACTATTCTTAGTAAGTTTTTGTTATGGTTATTTTCTAGGTTTTTGAGGTTTTCTATGTTAATGCATGGTTTGAACTAGGGCATAATTCGGTTGTGATATTTTGGCTAAGTTGTTTTGGCTATAGATTTTAATGGCTATGAGGGTTGTAATAGCATTGTTTTTTAATTTCTTGGACAAATTTGAACAAACAATTTATAGTTTTTTATAGGGGCTAATTTCACACCCAACTAGGATGTATTGTAAACTTGTTAAGAAATTCTAAGTGTTGCAATATGGTCCTAACAGTGTTCTTGTTCCTCATGTAGCAATAACTAAAATAGCAATAACTTTCTCATTACTTTCTAATCCTATTGCTAAATTATTAGACAACTACACAATCTAACTAAAATAGAAATAAGTTAATCCTATTGAATCAATAACTAAAATAGCACATGGTTGAGTTGGTTGGCATCTTATGTTTCATTGGCCAACCCAAGGTAAGCATCCCTTTTCCTGGCATGATCTTGGAGAGGGGTTCACTATGGTTCTAGCTAGGGGTAAGGGAATTTCTTTCCTACATCCTAGAAAACTTTAGTGTGATACTATGGTTACGCTTGTCCATAGATGCGGTCAGAGTTATAGTGGAGACTTTGCTGACTAGGGTTGTAAGTTTGATTATCAGGTTCATAATTGATGATCCAGAAACCCAAGCAATAGGAGAGCTAGTGGAGACTAAGGACATTGTTAGTACATGTTGTCTTTTAGACATCTGGAGGATTCTAGAGTATTCTTAGTACAATGCTAATAAAAATCTAATGATCATGCATAGAGTCTGCACCTTATTTCACAATCCTCTAGGTAGCGTGTATCATCTACAAGGGTAAGCATGGTTACTACAAGTTTTCAATGTTTTGGCTTTACTAGTTTTGTCACCTTTCCTAACTTATTGGTTCTACAAACTTCCTACAAGTATAGGATCAATGATTAAGGCTTGATAAAAAATGATCAAACCTTGGTGGTGGCTCAAACCACCTTGAATGTATTTACCAAAGGCTGCATGATCCAAAATATTGTGTATGAATAGTTGAAAGGGGATTATAATAAATACACCACTAACTTCAACCCTATTTACAAGAATTTTGTAGCTACCAAAATAGCACACAACTAGTGGGCAAGTATCAGAGACAAAGGCATTACCACTAGGACCCCCACACAAGCTTCATCGAGCAAGAAGAAGAAAGGCGAGAATAAGAATGGTTTTCTATGTTATAGTTAAGCTTTTATGGCTATTTGGATCTTAAGTGTTTTATGATCCTTATCTATGATCTAAATGTTCTTGTACTAATGCTAGGTGATTATCGTTGGCTTGCAGGACCTTCCACTCCTTTTGATGTTACCATACTCCTTTCCAAATGCTTCATGATACTCTCATCCTAAAGTTCGATGATGTGGGATTAGCACAGGAGTGGTTGAGGGAGTAGGTATATGAGAACATTCAAAAAAACATCATGTATGCTAGTTTTATTGATGTCTTCATGGAACCTAGTCTTTCCATCCCTTCCATAGAGATGTTGAATGTCATTGACTTCTTCAATGCAAGAGCCAATACATTCTAGACCATGGTATGAGGCATACCAATCACCATTTCCATCAGTGCGGAAACCTTCTATGACTTGTTTGGTATTCCTATTGATGTAATGATAATTACTACCAAACCAATGAAGGAGGCTAGCCATCATGAGGAAGTTGAGGAATGGTATGGTTCTACAAGGGCTACTCTAGAGTTTCCTTGGATGGCTTCACAAATCCTAAAGTAAAGGAATATTGTCCTTTTTTCTGATCCCGTGTCTTTCCTAAAGTATTATCACATAAGAAGGTAATTGATATCACATAGGGATGGGACTTCAAGAAGGTCTTGATGGAGGATAGTAATTTCAACTAGGATGCTTCCTTAGCTACAAGACTCAAGGAGGAAATCCTCAGACTTCACAAAGTTACCTCTATAATAATCCACATGCATTATGCCTTTTTTGCAACTTATTTGAAGAGATTCATGGAGCTCCAGATGATAAGTAGGAATGAATGGTGGGTAAGCTAGGACCCAAACCAACTCTCTAGACCTTGGATAAAGCATCTTTACTAAATGATGTGGGCCCGAAATCCATCAGAGGATATAGAAAATTTTCTATCTATTACGACCAAAGGTTTTGATGGTAAGCATTGTGAATCCCCTAATAGTATAAGGGAGAAGCCTCTAATTTTTCTAGTGAACATCCTATGGGCCTATTGGTTACATTCTAAGGTTGATGGGATAGCTAGGGCCAAGTTGAAATGGCCCATAGAGGAAGCCCTAATAACATCACAACCATCCACCAAGAAAAAGGTCCTCTTTAGGCTCAACCAGTCATATTAGGTAGTTGTAGA
Organism: Gnetum montanum; assembly: GCA_015680685.1. NCBI lineage: Eukaryota > Viridiplantae > Streptophyta > Gnetopsida > Gnetales > Gnetaceae > Gnetum > Gnetum montanum. Next base: position 348,931 of record MNCI01007092.1, read on the forward strand.
TAAGTTTAGCTATATCTTTAATGTTTTGTATATGTTATGTTCTATATCTTATGGCTACATGTGCTAACTTGTCTAATGGGTTATTGTTATATATTAATGATAGGAGATGGAATCTCAAGTTACCATCACAAAAAAAGAGCAAAAGCGTGCAAAGGACAAGCATAGACATGTTGTTGAGTAGAAAAGGCATGTGGATATAGTAGCAAAAAAAGAACAAAGATGTGTGAAGGAGACACTCTTATAGTAACATGAGGCTGAAGGGTTAGCCAACATTAACATGGATGATCTAGAAACCTTGTTCAGTGAGCCACTACATGAAGAGCCCCTAATCATCATTCCTAATGAGGATGAGGGTCGAGGTATTCCTATGCCTTAAACTTATAAATTATAGCCTATGGTCTCATGCTTAGTATTCATTCCAACCTCTTGATGATTGTTATGCTTTTTGTAGTTCCTAAGCCATCAATGAAGGCCTCTACATTCATGTTTCACATGAATCCATAGGTAGAGGTCCTAGATAAGACAAAATTCATGCATAGAGTCACAAAGGACATCATCAATCAGTTGTAACAAATTACACTTGAGATTAGTAAGAGCTATGTTTTAATATGCGTTTGTCATTTTTCTATGGTTTTTTTCATGTTAAGGATATCTTGGGTTGTATATTATGCTTATGATTATATTTTTGTCATTTTAGTGCCATCAATTGCATGGGACCTGGCCTAAGACATGGAGTTTGACTCCTTGCCTAATATTCCTCCTAACACCCTACATGTCCCCTTGAAGCTGTATGAAACTATCACTAATCCTATAGTTTCATGCACAAAAGCTTCATGGAAGTTTAAAGGTCTAATGAATCCCTATGAAAGTAATTTATGGCCTTGAAAGAGGAAACCAAAAGGAAAGTCAAGAGGATCAGAGATCTCAAGGATTGCAAGGCCTTTATGGAAGTCCAAGTGGCTAACTCAAGGAACTTGTGAACCAAAGAGATCACATGGACCTACTATTGGCGCACCATCCATGACAAGGTGTCCCTTGCTAGGGACTTGGTTGAGTAGTAGATGTAGATGGATTTGATCTCTCGAAAGGTCCAAGACTAGAAGGATTATAGTGCCTAGGTTCTATAGTGAAGTTGAGTGCAAAAAATCATAAGAGGTAGTATAAGGCTAATCAAAAGGTGTACTTGAAGTGGTTGAAGAAGGAGATGACTAAACGACATAAGATGGAGCTATTCATTTTGGATATTTAGGCTGAGAGTTCTTACAAAACATTTGAAAGCATTCTCATGATAGTTGAATCCCCTTCTTCTCAATTCACTACAACTATAGATGAGGTCTGTATGACTACAGTCTCATGGAAGTCGTCGACATGGATGGGCATGGATAGGAAAACCATCCTCACTAGCATTAATTTTAAGGATGTTGGTTGGGCCAACATGATGAAAGACCAAATTCTCCATCATTTGGAGATTGGTCTTCAACATCTTTCCCTAGAATTCACGGACCTAGTTTCCTCACAATTTTAATGGCTTTTATAATTTGAATTTGAATTTTGAATTTTTTTAAGTTATAGTTTTGGCTATTGGTTACTAATTACTTGTATGTTGTTTTTTCATAGGCATCAAGTGATGTTAGCAGCCCCAATGGTGATGGTGATGATGATGATCAACAACCTCCTCCTCCATGTGCCCTCTTAGTAGCATGAGACATTTTATGTGATAGCACTTATTGTTGATTTAATTTTTGTTTTCATGTTGGATATTATATGGCTAATGTTGGCCAATATTTGAGTTGTAGATAGTTTGACACTTATGGATTATTGTTTGAATATTTATCTCACATAGTGTGGCTATGGCTATGTATTTATTTTTCAACAATGTTTTAAATTTTAAGTTTTGATTTTAGTTTTAGCTATATATGTTGCTGATGGATTTACTATTCTAAGGTTTTAATGCTATAAATGCTATAAATAACTATGTTGAGAATGGCTATGTTGGTTATGTAGAAAATGGCTAAACTATAAGATTAAGAATGACTATAGGATAAGGGTTTCTTGCCAGTTTTACGCCATGGAAAGCTATACATTTATCATTAGTTTAAGACCATGGTGGGCTGTGGTTCTAGATTAGAGTCTTAGTAGATTGTAGTGCCAATTTAAAGTCTTAGAGTATTGGGGGTGCCAGTGTAAGGCCTTGCCAAGTCATGGTGCTAGTTTGGGCCCTTGATAGGTTGTGGTGCTAGTTTAGAACCTTAACGGGCCATGGCTTTGCTAGTTTTAGGCCATGGTAGGCTTGTGTTGTAAGGAAACTAATAATTTTTGGCATTTTTCTATTTTAAATTTTTCATGGCTTTTTTTGTTTTAAATTTTTTATAATATTTTTTGATGTTTATAACATGCTAAAAAAGAAGGTAATGAAAGAGAAAGGCTTTAATAAATATGAATGTAAATGAAAGTAAAACCTTAGGCTACATGAATAAATGATCAAAATTAAGTGTACAAAAAGGCACAATAGGTCAACAAAGAAAATTTAGGCTACATGGCTATTAGTGCATATGGTTACACTATCATAAGGGCATGGGTGGAAGAGTCAAAGTGTACATTACTTGTGTAGATTCTTTCTAATATTTGAAATATTAGGACATGTGTAAGGCCTATATTGTACATGTTTGTATTCATCATCCCCTTTATTGAAAATGTTGAAAGGGAGTTCATTCTATACCACATCCTATTGCCCATCATTGTTGTTCTCTGCTTTCTCCTCTCTCTTGATTTGCTAGACCTTGTGGCTAGGAACATCTTCTTGAAACTCCACTTCAAATCCCTACTCTATGTCCACATTGTTAACTGCTATGGGAATTTCATTATGACAATGAATGATGATTTCACTTCCCTCATAAGAAAAGTGAATCGCTTGGTAGATATGGGAAGAGATGGCTTGTAATTGAGCCAACAAGGATCTTCCTAGGATAAGGTCAAACCTTAGCATCTCCTCCACCACTAAGAAATAAACAATCATGGGGAGTTGCTTCCTTGCCACAAAATCCAAGGAGATAGACCCCTTGACGAAAATCGTTGATCTATTGAAGGACTTAAGTGTTATGGTTATCTTATGTTGCATTTGCTCAGTAAAGCCCAAATGTTCAACTATGATACATGGGATGACATTTGTTACAACCCCAGCATCCACATGCACCTGATGCACCTTATATTTCCCTACTTGAATTGTGATGAAAAGAGGAGTCTTGGTTACCTCACCATTTCGAGGATTGGTCTTTATTTTGCTATTGTGAAACACTAGTGATGTTCACTTCTTCTTCCTCAGTGAAGAAGGAACCATCACTACATGGATGGATAGAAAGGATGTGCTTACTAATGGAGATGGAAGTCAACATCTTGAATAGCTTTTCACCATGTGTAGTGAAATTCATGATTAAGTTATATAGCCTTAAAGTTGTGTTCTTCTATTTGAGGAACTACTTGACTTGTTCAATTGCACTAAGGAAGTTCTTGTTGTTGGCCATGGGCTTATCACCCTAGCTATGCTTTACTTTCTTCATGCATCCCAAAATGGAAAATTTAGCCTTAGATGCTTATGGCTTTTCTCCTATCTCTTTATCTTGGCTCTTAGGGTGCTCCCATGGTTTACTTGTGGAAGAAACTTGGCTTGTAGAAGTCATGAGAACTGAGGATAGGAAAGTGGTTTCTGGTGGATCCACTTCCTTCCTTAACTTGGTATACTTATAATATTTGTTGTTGAACTTCTACTTAGGCTTATTCCTTTGTTGAGTTGAGGCCTTTTGGTTATTATCAACTATGTGGGAGGATGGAGCTATGCCATTGGCCACCATGGGAGGTTGTTGTTCAGTTGTATGGGCTAGCTAGATTGTGTTGGGCTAGGGCACCCCAATGATGAAAGGCTCCCTTGGAGGCAATTGTGATGGTACCCTCACAAGAAAATGGAGTCTTAAACTAGTGGAAGCTAAAGAGGCCCTTTGATTGTGAGGGGGTACCCTAATCACAAATGGTTCCCTCATAGGTCTTTGATTATCATCAATGTTAAACACTGATATGATGTATGCATTGTTATTAATGTTTAAAGGGTCCTTATAAACTTTCATTAATTTATTTTGTGATCAAAAAAGGTTAGATGCATCAAGGATCAGCTCATCCCTATCTATCATCTTTTGCAGGTCATCCATCAACACAAGGAAGAAGTCAATGTCATGAATAGGCTATTGATGGTAGTGGAAGAAATGGTTGAGTTTGAAATACTTGGGTAACTATGGATCATCCTTGATTGGTCAAGAATGATCCTTAGCTATCTCACATAGCTTTTCATGTTTTTTATGAGTAGCTTCAGACATCTTCTTGTATTGGATCCTTCCACTCCTCAATAGTTGATCTAAGAGTTTAGGTGGCTTTAGAGGAAAAGTAGTGTATTTTGCCCTATTCTTTCACTCAAATTTTGGTTTATTCATGGTCAATGCAGTGGCCCCATAGGTTAATGGTTAGTTATCTTGGTTTTTATTAAGGATTTTGGGTGGATTGGCCCTTGGGCCATAGTTGGTTGTTTAGGCTTATTTAGTTATGCTTATCATGCTTACATTGTTTTTCTTTCTCTTCTTCTCATCCCTCCATGTATGTTGATTTTTGTATGTCACATAGGTAGGGTCATGACTAGCTTCCATGGAATCCTCTATGTATTTTTCCTAAGAGAAGGCTTGACTAAGTGACTATGGATCAAGGTAGTATAGCTTAGATTTAATGAAATCATTAACCATCCCCTTGAATATAGCCAAAAGGTGGGTTTCAGCTATAGGTTTTAGTATTTTATTTAGTAGATCATTCCACCATTCAAGGAACTATTTGTCTTTTTTGTGCCTCAAGTATTGGAACAAACATCTTTTTCTTTGTTTGGTCCACAAGCCACAATCATAATGCAATCTCTTCCTTCTATCATGCAATCCATAACAAGGCCAAAATCCTCACAATAGATGCCACAACAATATGTACAAAATTTACAACCTATGGGATCACTACAAGGCTTGGATCAAGCCTTCCAAATGATACAAGATCTAATGGAGGAGTTGAAAAGGCTTAAAGCCTCTACCACACAAACTATCAAGATTATGGACTTCTACTATGAAAATCCCATAAGTCCTATAGTTCCACCCTTGACACTTCCTCCTAGTGTCCCTATTCCCTAATTTAGCAAATAGAATGGAAAATGTGACTCTAATGCTCACCTTATTACCTTTTGATCTAATTGTTTACTCTTGCAACCATGGCCTCATACCATCATGACGATTTTCCCTATGTCTTTAACTGGAAAAGCACTTGATTGATATTTTTCATTATCCAAAGGATCTATATCCTCTTTGGAGGACTTAGTAGCCCAATTTTCCAACCACTTTAAGTATAACTTGAAGCCTGACATAATGCTTGACCAACTCATGAAGGCCAAATAGGGGTCCTTAGAACCTATATAGACATTCATTTAGTAGTGGAATGGACTACTGAATGAAATACTAGAGCTGATAGTTGAAGTGAACTTGTTAGGCATATTCAATGAAGTAGTTAATAACTTCATCAAGTTCAAACTCTACTACCTTGATCCATGGTCTCTTAGCCAAGTGTTCTCACAAACTAAAAATATAAAGGATGTCATGGAAGCTAGTCATGATTTGGCTTATATAGCATATAAAAACCAACACACTTGAAGAGACAAAGAAATGAGAAAACAAAAAAACACTACCATAGCAACTATAACCAAGGAAACAAAGATCATAAACTAAGGACCAAAGGTCAATCCACCCAAGGCCCCCACCAATGACCACAATAACCAACCAACAACTGCTGGGACCACTACATTAACAACAAATAGACTTAACTTTGAAATGAAGGGTAGGTCTAAATACATTATATTTTCATTAAAATGATTTGAGTTACTAGAACAACTATTAAGAATTTGATGCATGCAACACAAAAAAAATGACCAAGGCCACTTGAGAGAAACATGAGCAATTATGTGAAATAGCCAAAGATCCTACTTGAGAAATGAAGGATGATCCCCAGTTGCCTAGATACATCAAGCTAGACTAGTTTTTCCATTATCATCAACTACTTGGTCATGACATAGACTTATACCTTGCACTAAAGGATGACCTACAGAGGATGATAGATATGGGGGAACTAGTCTTAGATACTTCTAACCTTATTCAGCCACAAAACCAATTGATGCAGGTCTATAAAGACCCATTGAATGCTATGATAGCCCCTATGCTATTTCTACATTTAACATTGATGAAAATCAAAGACCTATAAGAGAAAAATTCATTATTCAAGTATCCTTTTATAATGACAAGGCTTCTTCAGCTTCCCATAGCTCAAGATCACCCTTTGTTGTGAGAGTACTGTCACAAATGCCTTTGAGGGAAGCTTTTGTCATCAAGGCCTTCCAACCTAATACAACTAAAATAGTTGTATCCCAACCAACTGCACAACTACCCCCTATGGTGGCCAATGCTATTTCCTCTTCCTTATAGCCAATGATTGACAACAAAAAAACTATAGCTAAACAAAAGAAGAAGCATAAGCAAAAGCCTGATAATAAGGAAGACAAGCATACCAAGGTACAAAAGGAAGTGGGTCCATCGAAGCCCACTTTCATTTCAGCTATATCCATGACATCCTCTACGCCAACCTCTTCAACCAACAAGCCACAAGAGGACACCAATGCCCACAACCAAAACAAGAAGGAAGAGCCACAATAGCCACAACCTAAAGCTAAAGTCTACATTTTGGGATGCATGGAGGAAGTAATGAAAAATAGGGGTGACAAGCCCATAGCTAAAGATAAACACTTCCACTTTGCAATAGATCAAGTTAGGAAATTCCTCAAGTAGAAAAATGAAACCCTAAGCTTTTAGGACTTGATCATGACTTCTACCACACAATGTGAGATGCTAGTCAAAATGTTGACCTTCATATCCATTAGTGAGGATATTCTTACTAACAAGGAAGCTATCCATGCATTGATGATTCCCCCCTCACTAAGGGAGGAGAAGTCAACACTCGTAACATTTCATGATAGCAAAAATAAGGTTAACCCCCAGCATGACAAAGTAATTTCAGCCTCTCTATTTATGACCATATGCATAAGACAATTTAAAATACATCAGGTGCATGTTGATGATGGAGCTACAACCAACATCATCCCATGCATGATTTTTGAACACTTGGGGTTAGCTAAGCAAGTACAACCTACAACCACTATAGATATTAAGTCCTCCAATGAATCAAGAGCTATCATCAAGGGGTCTATCTCCTTGGATTTTGTAGTTGGAGAAAAATTCTATATAACTAATAACTTCTTGGTGATAGAAGAGATACTAGGATTCAACCTGATCCTAGGAAGATCTTGGTTGGTTCAGTTATAAGCTATTTCCTTGCCCATCCATTATTAAATTCATGTTCCTTATGCGGAAGTAAAAATCATAATTTATGGTGGTAACATGGTTCACCTAGCTATCAACGATGTAGACATAGAATAGGGATCTAAAGTGGAGCTTCAAGAAGAAGCTCCTAGCCATGAAGAGCAAAAACCCAAGACAACCAATGATGATAATGATAGGAAATGGGATTCATTATGGGATGAACTCCCTTTTAACATCATAAGAAAAGGGAATGGCGAATACAAGATTATGCAAAAATTAGGAAGGGGTAAAGACTAAAAACCCTCTCATAGCCTTCAAAACAACCAAAACTTGATCTTAGGTATGGATGGCCAACACTAGCAACCCTGTGAAAACTCATGCATAGCCAGATTGATCATGAAAACCTAAAACTCCCTTCCCCCAAATTTTTCATGTTGAGCATGGAGGCCTAGACATGGAAAAAGGGGAAAAAGTTTAAAAATTGTCTAATGATCCTTGAAACAAGCACATCTCAATATCAGATGTTACTAGTCAACATTGGCAATGTTAGAAGTTTTCATCCATCATTGAAAGTGATCATAAAGGGCCAAAAATATTTCCCCCTAATTTTCCATGCTGAGCATGAAAGCCCTACTTTGGAAAGAAGGGAGAAGCTCAAAAAGTACCTAATGACCCTTCAAAAAACCAAATTTTAACATCAAGTATTAGTAATCGATGCTAGCAAACTTAGAAGCTTACATGCATGACTGAAAGTAACCGCAAAGGGCCAAAAATATTTCCCCAAAATTTTTCATGCTAAGCATTAAATCCCCAATATGGATAAATGGGAAGAATCCTAAAACCACTCATCAACCTTCAAAATATAAAAATTTTGTCACTAGGCATTGATCATCATCACTAGAAACTTTAAGGACTTACATGCAGGGCTAAAAATTATGCACAAGTATAAAAATATATTTCTCCCAAATTTTCCACACTAAGCATACTATTCCCAATGTGAAAATAGAGGTAAAATATTAAAAACCTCTTAGAAAACCTATAAAGTGACTGGTTTTAACTCCAAACCCTAGTCTTCAACCCTAGTAGTCCTAAAGGCTAATATGCATGGTCAATTGAAGTCAAAACTAGGCTAGATCTAAGTTTTATGGTGTCTCCATGTTGGGAATTCCCCCCTTCATGCTACTCAACATGGAAATTAATGGGGAGACTCATTTCAAATCCATAACTATATCATAACAAAATTAACTGAACTTGCATGCACTCTAGAATCCTATTGACATAATTTGGAGTCTTCAAACTTCAGGAAATTCATGTTAAAACATAAAAAAAAATGATTTCCCCTAGTTTTCCATGCTGGGCATCCTAGTCCTAACATGAAAAAAAGGGAGGAAGTCCAAAAATTCTTAGAAATATCCAAAATAGCCAAAACTTCACATAAAACCCAAATCCTCGACCCTGGTAGCCCCAAAGGCTAACGTGCATAGTTGATTGAGGTCAAAATTGGCCTAGATTTGAGATGCATGCTTCTTCCTTGATGAGGGACCCTTTTTCGATGTTGAGCATAGTATCCCTAGTGTGGAAACTCAAAGGGAGACTTGTTTGGGACTTCAAAACACCTTAGAATGACATTAAATGACCTTTCATGCACTATAGAACCCTAGTAGTAGCCATTTGCGCCCTTAAACTTCACAAGACTAATCCTAGATGGTTAAAACATTATTTCCCCTAGTTTTCCATGTTGAGATCTTCATCCCTAGTGTGAAAAATTCTGGGGGTGGGAAGTAAGAAAAAACCACTTAGAAATGCCCAAAAATGCCAAATTTTAACACAAATCCATAGCCCTTGACCCTGGTAACTCTTGCAGATAACATGCATGGTCGATTGTGATCTAAATCAATCTAGATCAAATGGAAAAAAAAGTGGGAAATAAAGCTAGTTTTCCACTTCTAGTGGCAAGATAACACTCCTAGAAGCCAAAGATCTACACTAGAGAAGCCTAGGACCTCATAGCCTCAATATTTTACTTGTCTAACCTCATTTCAACCTCTAAAAATCATTCCCCCCATTCTTCAATGAAAACGTAACTCCCCTAATATGGAGATAGGGGGGAAGGCCTTAAGTACCCTTAAATAGCCTTCAAACATGTCTGAAATCAATCATTAACTTATTGAATCAAATTCTATAATCCTAGGGGCCTAGAAACCTGGTCAAAGTGACTCTAAATTACTCTAAATTCATAAAACAATTTCCCCCTATTTTTCCACCCTAAGCATACTATGCTCAATGTGGGAAAAGGGGGGAATCTATTTTAACACATCTTGACACTCAAAATTTCCTCCAATTACCTTGGAACAAAGCCTTAAGATGCACAAGTTCCAAATCTAGACTCCAGCTACAGATTTGATCATGTTTGACCTCATTTTTCTTGGATTTTGGTTCCTCATTTTGAACCACCTCTTTTCCATGCTAGCCAATGTGGAAACAAGGAGGAAGGCTCCAAAACTTGCTTTATGGCCTTTACAAATCTCCAAAGTACCCAATTTTGATGGATTTAGCTCTACACTATCTTAGGAAGGTCCTAGAACCTAAATTTTGGATCTTTGAGTATCCCAAAACCTATTTTCCATAGTTTTCACACTAAGGATCCCTATTTCCAAGCTAAGCCAAGCATGGAAGTCTTAAAACACTTTATTTTTTCTTCTAAATAACCCTAATTGATGCTTGAACTCACCTAATAGCCTTGTAGCCTCAAAACATGGCCTACTAAGGCCTAAACATGGTAAAACCTAATCATGTTTTAACCTATATTAGCCAAAATTTATCATATATAGCCTCTTTTTCTTGATTTTTGTCTTATTATAGATTGTTTTGGCTTATGTTTGGACTTATGTTGTCTTGTTGACCTTTTTAACGTTTTATGGCCTTTCTATAGCCTTATATGTTCATTTTTTGTCTTCTTACAACTCTATTTATCTTTTTTGGCCTTATTATTGTATCAAATAGTGAGATAACCATTTAACATCATATGACCATGGCTGACTAAGGCCTTGAACTGGCATCATAGTCCATCAAGACTACAAACTAGCATCATGGCCTGCTAAGGCCTAAAACTATCAAAATGGTGGCCTTTATTGACCATTTCTAGGCTTATACTCCCCCTTTCTTGACCTTTATGTGCTCTTTGTTCACCTCTATTACACTATTTTGAATTGACCTTATCTTACTAATGACTGTGGATGGCCCTGATTGCATTATATTTGTATGTGTTTTATGGCATTTTATCATTATTTATTCACTTTTACCTAGGTGCCGCATAATATGCTTTTGGTTGACATATAAGATCAAAGTATGACTACTTGGGAGAAAATTAGTTTGCCTTTGTATCTACATGGATCTCATAGTGATATTAAATAGTGTATTAACCCTAATTACCTAGATCTTAAGCCTGAGAGTCTTCTAGACCACATAGCCTCAATAGAGAAACCTTTAGAATGGCCTAAAAACCTAGTTAAAATCCTTAACTTAGAAGAAAAAGACATAACTAAAGACTCTCTAGTTGAGATTCTTGTTACAACACATAGTGGTGGGAAGAAAACCAACATTATGGTATTTTCTTGGTCATATGAAGACATGCCAAGCCTAGATCCACATCTAGTCTAGCACAAAATTATACTAGACCCTAGTGTTAGACTAGTTAAGCAAAAAGTGTATAAGATTAGATCCAAGTTGGCCTTGGTAGTTCATGATGAAATCTCAAAGCTCTACCAATTAGGTTTCATTAGGGTTTTCAATTACATAGAATGGGTATCCAACATAGTGGTAGTCCCCAAGAAAAATGGGAGTATCCATACACCATATTTAAATTAATTTTTGAGACCTAAATAAAGTGACTATCAAGGATGACTTCCCTTTGCCTATTATTAATCAACTATTGCTACTATAGCTAGACATTCCTTGTTGTCCTTGATGGATAGATTCTTAGGATATAAACAAATTAGGATCAACCTAGAGCACTAACTTAGCATGACATTTATAATCCTATGGGGTACTTTTTGTTATATCATGATGCTCTTTGGCCTTAAAAACATTGGAGTAACATACCAGAGAGCCATGACCTATATCTTTAGTGATTACATATTAGGTTTGCTTATTGATTTGTAGATGACACACTTGTGAAATCTAAGATATCCTATGACCATGCTAATGACCTAGATCTTGTGCTTAAACAATGCCTCAAATATGAGCTTAGGCTAAATCCTAAGAAGTGTGTCTGTGGTATCAAGATTGGTAAGATGCTTGGCTTTGTAGTCTTTGAAGTAGGGATATGCATATATTTTGACAAGGTTAAGGCCATATCCAAATTAGCAGCACCTACCAATCTTAAAGAGCTTTGGGGATTATAAGATAGATTATAGTTTATTCGTAGGTTTATCACGAGGCTTACATATAAGTTACAACCCATGCAACACTTGCTTAAGAAAGGAGTGCACTATGAGTGGATGGCTCAATTCCAAGAACACCACATCTAAACAAGTTTGTAAATTTATCTTAGATAACATTGTAGATTATTTTGACATACCCATGACCATAGTTATGGATAATAAACCTTAATTTAGTATCTAAGAAACTAAGGATTTCTATCATAACCTAAGCATTAAGCATCCTTTCTCATCATCCTACTACCCTCAAGCCAATGGACAAGAAAAAGTAAGCAACAAGGCCATCATCAACTTACTCAAGAAAATGCTAAACAACAATAAATAGAAGTGGCATGAGTAGGTTGACCATGCACTATGGGCATATAGAACAACCTTTCACACAGTAACTAGCATGATCCCTTATAGCCTTGTTTATGATTCTGAAGCTCTTTTACCTCTTGAATTATATATGCCATCACTTTGAGTAGCCTTGATCAACTTCATCAATGATGAGTAGAGCAAGGATTTCTGGATGGTAGCCCTAGATTTAGTGGAGGAGCAACATAAGCAAGAACTTGCTAACATCAAGCACTATCATGAAAGGCATAAGTAGTAGCATTTCCATGACTTAGCCATGCACAAGATCAAGAAGGGGAACCTAGTCCTCAAGGCCATCTGTGAGCATGTAAACAAATTCTCAACTGACTAGGAATGGTCCTTCCTTGTCACCTGAGCCTATGGGAATGGAGCATTCAAAATAGCTGATATGGATGGAAATGAGCTGACCAATTTGGTTAATCATTCATATCTAAACCTGGATTACATGTAGTCAATAATTTTCAACAAGGTAACCTACATTGAATGGTCTATTATAATCTTAAACTAGCAACACAACTTGCCATGGTCTTAAACTACTAACCTTGGTGACCTAGATAGCCTGATTCTCTTATGACCTATATGCATTATAGCATTGTAATATGTAATGGTATTTTGTATTCTTTGTCAATGAATCTTGGATCAATCCTCCAAGCACCAACAAAGAGGGGCCATTGAAACACCATAAAAATTTGCATGTTATAGCCAATCTTCATTATGTATCTTTTACCCCATGAAACGCAAGGAAAAAATTCATTGTAAATGTGAAGATTGTAATCCACAATGGGAACTTTCACATCCTTTATACTTTTGGGATTGAAAAAGACCTCATAAGTGGTCAAAGCCTCATTTCCCAAGTGAAAATGTTACCTTGTATCTATATTTGGGCTTGGGGGATCAAAATGCCTTTTGGAATGCCAAAAAAGGTAATTTTATCGGTTTTATGGGTGGTGTACATTTTTCTATGCTACAAAAAAATTAAAGGGGGGGGGGGGGGGGGGGGGGTGTGGTGGATCTCACCTATTCCTAGCATGAAAGGATGGGGGTTTTGGAAACTTTTCCTTTTCAATGTGGAGACCACATGAATAGCCTAGAAACCTTTTCCCCTCATTGTGAAAGTTTCCCCCCGATGTGGATCCTTCATCCACAACATGAAAGCCACAAAAGCCAAAATTCATCACTTCATACAGTTCAACATTGACTAGCCACTTTAGCAAGCATGGTGGAGAGCTCAACATAGAAGATTCATCTCTAGCATGGAAGGTATGCCCTAGTTACTATTTATAGTAAATGGAATGGCCATGGGTAGAAGCACTTACTATGTATGATAACCTCCAAAACTTGGGCACCCTTCTCACCTAAATTTGATAGCAATTTGCAACCATTTTATAGCCAATTTACAACCAATTTTTTTCCATTTTTATAGCCAAATCATGGCCATTTTGTAGCCCCATTCATGGTTCAAAGATCTTATAAAAACCAACCTCAAACCCCATTTATAGGTTTTAAAAATTTTGAGCAAGTTTAGCATTATCAAGTAATTTTTGGCATACACACAACATTTTTCATAATTCCATGCTTGGGGCATTCTTAGGCACTCAAGAGCTCTTGCAAGTTTCCATACTTGCATTCTCTTGAACCCCAGTGTGGAAGCATTGTAGTCCTGGTATTTTTGGATTTTGAGTATCAGCACTAGACTTTTGGAATTTCTAAACCCTAGTGTGGAGCAACCTGGCATCCAAATTTTCCACTTTTCTCACCCCCAGAAATGATCGAACTAGCAAATCTAAGATTACAATAGTTGAGGAAGGTTCAATAACATTAGGAGTGGCTTACTACCTAGATCATGAAGAAAATCCCATAGGCTTTAATGAGCTTTGAACTCTTACATCAATGAGCCCTTGTTTTGCTACCCACTCAGGCATCATTTGTACATATTTCTTGAACTTATTCTTTATTTTCTTTCTCAATAAAGTTTTAATTTTTTGGCTTTTTTTATGAAATATATTTGTTTATCATCTATGAATTATTTCAAATCAACTATTAGTTTTGCATTTCGTTTCTTTTCTTATTCCCATGTTTTGCATTTCATAAGTCCTTGGTTGATTTGTTGGACTAGCCATGGCACCTTGAATTCCATTTCTCTCATGGAGGCCATGGGGATTCAAGGTTGGGAAGCTGTTACATTGAGGATCCTTGGTTTTTTCTAGCAACCAAGGGTTTTGGTTGCAACATAGGTCATGGAGAGCATCTTTAGGACCCCCACTCACTGGGTTCTTGCTAATGTTACCTACCAGAGGAGGGGAGCGTCCATGTCTTCTTAGAAGACTCTAGCGTAGGCTTATGTTCTAGCTTCATCTCAATCTCAAGTGAAACTTTGTCCATAGTGGGGTCTTGTTCAATAGATAAAGTCCTTAGATGAGGATGACTAGCATTCGAGCAGTACCAACACCAGTAGTGATGATGAGGAGGAGACTTATCATCCATCGAAAGCAACACTTGAATCAAAGTTTGATGATGTGCCAAGGTGAGTGGTTAGATCCTCGAGTGTTCTCTCATCCATTTTGTTGATGTCAAAAAGGAAGAGAAATTTGAAAGCTATTGATGCTAATATTCACATACGTATTTTGTATTTTTATGCACATATGCAATTTTTTTATATGATGCAGTAGTTATATGGAAAGTTGTATTATCAAATGTATGGACAACTATATGAATATATATATGATATAGAATAATGGTATTCCTTTTGGTTATCTTTTATGTGATTTAGTTCTTGAGAGAGAATTTACTTTTACATCATATTATTTTCCATATCTGTGCCTTTGAACTACCTTGAACCTTAGAGCCCTTATCCTAGCTTTTGGTTGCCATTGGATTTTATATGTCTTGGATTAACATTATTTTCATTATTTATTAGTTTATCATCTCACAAATTTTCTTAAGTTTTGGACATCACCAAAATTGAAATATGTTTGACCTTTTGATATGTCAAAACATTAAGGAAAATCGAGAACATGAATATTTGTATGACTATTATGTGTAGGAAAAGAATAGTGGAGACCATAAGAATCAAATGGCCAAGAATGAAGACTCAAGGGAACAAAGCTATAATGAGATGTTAAAGTGAGGTCTACAAGAGCTTAAGAGGGAACAAGGAAAAAGATGAAGCCTATAGAAAAATGAAGAAATCCCCAAGATTAGAGATGAGCCATATCAATGATAGGAAACCTAGGAAAGTAAAAGCCCAAAATCTAAGAAGATGTCTATAGGAAGCAAAAGATGTCTTGGCTGAAATATATTGGTTCAGAAAAATATGTCTACATAAAATAATAGACCTCTACTTTGAGAAGTAGATTTCTACATGAAGACATATTCATATAGACATCTACCATGAAGTAGAGACATCTATTTAGAATGGAGGTCTAATGTAGAGAGACATCTCAATCTTGAAGAAGATATCTCCAGTGACCATTAGATGGTCATTTAATGAATTCCAAGGTGATTTTGGAAACATTAAGGCTATAAGAAGGATCCATTCTCTTGGGAAAAGACCAAGTGTTGAATGAAAGAAAGTGTCAACATCAAGCAATTATTGTGCATATTATTCTATTGTATTTGTGTTCCTCATTGTACTATATTTTCTACTATCATAAGAAATTGGTTGTATTATATCTCAAAGTGCAAGGACTAGCAAATTAGTTGCATCCTTTCCTTGTAATTATTTTTTCTCTATTGTTGCTCTAAGGGGTTGATGTGCTTCTTGTGAGAAAGCATCATCCTTGAGCTTGTTGGAATCCTATGGGATTAAGTGTTGGTGTAATGCCACAATACTTTGGAGTGGAGCTAAAGTTGTAAAGGTTGTGGGATCCTAGAAACCACATTCTAAGCTTGTTGGGACCTTGTAGGATTAAGTGGATTCATGGCTTCAAATCACTCTAGAGTGGATCTTAGAGCTCTACAAAGTGTTACATTCTTCAAATCACATTTTGAGAGGAACAAAGATCGATTACATGTAAGCAATCTACCCTCCAAGTGTGGACTACCCAAGTTGGGAAACCATGTTAAAATTGGTTGTGTTCTTTGTGGCTAAAAATTTTAATTTGGGAAACTTATTCATCCTTCTCTCCCCTTCTAAGTTCAAAAATCCTCACAAATATGATTATCCTTGTTCAACCCTTGATCACTCCAGTTTTAAACTCATTAAGCTTTAATTTTAATTTTTTTTACTATTTCACTTTATCAAAGATCATCAATTTTATTGATAACTATTAACAAGTATTAATTTTTTCTATTAATTTTTACTTATTGCAAGTCATCGTGAAATCGATCGAAATCAATCCAAAATATATTAATCTTTCTAGTTGGTGTGACATGGATCAATAACATTGAATTTTGGGAGAAACTACTCTAGGGAACAATGGAGATATCAATTTGAATTACTAGGATGATCTAACTTGAATATTGGAAAGAACCAAGATCATGATATAGTTTGACAACTCTACAACCAATTGACATTCAATTCTTTGATGCAAATTGATTACCTAAATAATGATTTTTCTAATTTTCTTATGTCTTCTTTCATATAAATGAAGAAATTGAATGATGAAGAGGGGATTTTTGCCAAACTCAAAATAAATTGACACCAAATTGAATCCATTTTTGAATAATTATATTAAAATTTATTAACAAAGATTGTTGGTACTCTGTGACAACCAAGAACCATTTATTATTATTGGGCTTGTGAAGTTGCTACATTCTAAGGACAATAAAGTAGGGTCACATATTAGGTGATATCTTCTTTGTAATCATCTGACATTTATGATGATTTTATATATTTTTGATTTGGTTTACTCATTTTTTCTATCTTTGAACATAAGATTAGAAGTTAGGGTGAGGACTTTAATTTCACTTATGAGTGATAGTCATAAGTGTGGAGTTTTAATTGAATTTAGATCTAATTATTTATTGCTTTTTGACATTGAATCATTTCTCCATGGATATGACTTGTGGGTTAGTCACAGATGAGGTGACATCTCTACAACACATATAATAAGGGAGGTAACATAGCACCAAGTTTTGGTTGGCTTGTCAGTTTGGCACCATTTTTGGGGAGGCTACTAGAGTTAATCATCATCAAGGGTTCCATATATTTTCAAATTTATTTTATAGATTTAGAACTTCTAAACATGTATGCATTATTTTCATTTTTATTTTCTTTTTTTAAGTAGTTTTAGAAATGATTTCTTTTAATTTTTTTTCTTGTATAACAAAATTTATAAACAAGGAAAAAATACAATCCAAAGAATCAATGGTTGCCCATGAATGTGCTAAAGAGGAATGTGAATATTAAATAAAACCAATGAAGAAACCTCAAAATCCAACACAAGTTCAGCCTCCTAGAAATACCATTAGTCTTTATAAATGTACTTGAACCAATTTGAAGAAAGATCAAGAGGAACAAAGATAACCTAGTCCTAACTATCTAACATCTTTTTAGAGCAACACCATAACAAAAAGGAAGATGGAACAAAAATATTTCAAGAAAGGAAAAGGACACAATCTAAATTTTCTACATATTTTAACCTTATTTTTGATATTTCAACTATTCTAATGTAAACCATGAGTTCAACTATGGTGGTAGTATATCACCAAAAAAATTTAATGTTGGAAACTGAAGATCTTTAATGAGACATTTTGATTTTGGATTCTACAAGCCTTGAGAAAGGGATCTAAAGCACACTGGAAGGTCTAACCAATCATCTAGGGACTTAGAAACTATAAATACAGTATAAAAAAATTTAATATAAAATGAAAATTTAATCCATGAGAAATAAAGAAAATAAACTTTCACAAAGAGAATGATCTACAAATTTTATCAAAATAATAAAATGTTACAGATACAAAAGTTTAAGATAGTAAGTTTTTGTGCTTAAGATGTGTAAAGAATTGTGTAGGACATGCTTAGAGTTTAGTAAAACCAACAAAGTATGTCTTGAAATAAACTACATGATCCAAATGCTCTAAAGTGATGCTCCAACAACTCCTTTATCGTTCTACAATGTTGAATCTTCTTGATGATGATAGGTTGTTGAACTTTTTAATAATTTGCAATGCTCTGAGAGTCTCTATACTTAATCAAATGCAACTATGTAAAAAAGTCCTTGTAGAATGATCATCTTTGATTTAAATAGAATGTTCATGTCAAGTTTAATGATCAAGAACTTAGAAGGAGGGTTGAATAAGTCCCTTAATTTAAAATTCGCATAACCACAAAAATCAAAGAAAATTTTTACATGGTTCCTCAACTTGGTATGGCCACACTTTAAGGGTAGAATCCATGCATACCTTTAGACTTTGTTTCTTAAAAACTATGATTTTTAGTATACCATAACCTTTAAAATATTTGAGATCCACTATGGAGATTTTTATTGTTGCGAAATCTCTCAAGCCCACAAGGTCCCAATAAGCTCAAAATGTGCTTTGAAGGGCACCACACCCTATATAAGCTTTGAGCTCTGATTTGAAGTGTTTCATCGCTACAAAACTAGTCAACCCAACTAGGTGTCAATAAGCTGAAAACATGATTTCAAGGATCCCATGACCTTTACAAAATTGAGCTCCATTTAGAATTTTTTGATGTAGAAAAATTCCTCGATCTTGCAAAATCTTGACAAGCTCAATATG
The DNA here is from genome assembly GCA_015680685.1 of Gnetum montanum. Taxonomy (NCBI): domain Eukaryota; kingdom Viridiplantae; phylum Streptophyta; class Gnetopsida; order Gnetales; family Gnetaceae; genus Gnetum; species Gnetum montanum. The sequence goes on from MNCI01007092.1 coordinate 367,847, forward strand.
AATGCCTCCTCGTAAGAAGCACATTAACCATGTAGGGCTAAAAGAAATATAGAAACACACAAGGAAATAATGTAACTAAATTACATGTCCTCATAGTTGAGGCTCAACAGAACATAAAACTAATCAAATGATGTTATAGTAAACAAGAAGAATACAATAACATAGAATAGATAAAGATTGATATTTTTGGAATAGTGCTTGCTATATTCCCAAGATTATGGTATCTTCTTATAGCCCCAGAGTTTCTAAAAACTTCTCAAAATTTATGCAATGACTACCAAATTGCTATTGTAGACATATTCTTCAAAGTTGGGACATCTACTTGAGATTTTCCTCAATTCAGGAGAGATGTCTTACTGGAAAATGGAATGTCTTTTGTGAGATGTCTCTATGGAGACATCTTCTCTAAGATAAATATGTCTCCTCAAATTTTACATTTTTTCTTATGAGGCTTTCTCCCATTAATTTTCCTTCTTTCTATTCCTTGGAGGGTCTTCACTAGATTTATAGCCTTCATTTTTGTCCATGCTCTCATCTTGCCCATGTACTCTTCATTTTGACATTTCATTGTAGAACTTGTTTCCTTGAGTTCTTGAATCTTCTTGTCATCTTAATGTAGCTCTTATTTTAACTTAGAATTTTCTCTTTTTCTTGATCTAATGCCTTGATATATTGAAGCTTTTAATTATGATATTGTTCCAATCTCATCATGCTCTTGATCTACCTTTAGACTTTCAAGGTAATACAAACACATTTTCCACATTATACATTTTCTAATTTTTTTACATACCAAAAGATTAATTATCTTTCACTTTTTGGTGATGTCCAAAACTTGCGAAAATGGATGAGCATAATACCATAACATTATAACATTATATGATATATAAGAAACCTATCTCCAAATATTTATTATAAAAAGAACAACATCATATAGCATACATGAATAATATCCCAAAACTCTTCCCTTTTTTGGATAGCATTCAAAAGGAGTGGATCATAAAATGTACCTATTCAAACATCCTCAACAAGTTCCATAAGATAAACTTTCATAACATCATATGATAATCCCATAGAGATACAAACATTTAGCTAAGAAAAAAAATTAGTTAAAGAGTAAACTTCTCTTGGCATTGATTTCATAAGGCTGATGATGACAAACCAATTTCCATTAAGAGCTTTCGTTTACCTTGTTCACAAAGTTAAAATTAATGAGCCACAACTAATCCAAACAGAACTAAGCCAAGCCTTTCAAGTGATGTCCAAGAGTATTTAAAACCAAATGCCAAAGTCCAAAGTTTTACCCTTGAAGATCAAGTAATGTTTCATTGAACCAAAAAGCCATTAGTAACAAATAACTAATATCTCATGATTCTATAATCATCCAATATTCTCCCTCTTTTGAAACATCAATAAAAAGATAAGGCATAGAAATTCTATGACAAGGAGTGTAAATACATCACATTCAAATTTTAATATCTAGATCAAATACTCAAAAGGAAGATCAAAGCAATACAACTTCCTAAGAACAACCAAATAGATCCTTAACAAGATGCTCATAAACAGATGTAAATATGTCAAGTTCAAAAATTCATCTCCAAGAAAGTCACTTTAAGGTAAAGATCCAAAATATAACATGACCTAGAAAAAACCTCATACTCTTACCTTATATACTTTACCAAGATTAATATAAATATATCTCTTACTTGCTCATTCTCTATTATGGATGCTAGAGTAGGAGATGTTGCAACCTGAGTGCCTTTTGTTGAGAATCCCTAAAAACTTCCCCTATTTCTTTGGTCCAAAAGATATAAGCTATTGAGAAGGTATAGCCTCCCCTTTCATATGTACAAATATTCTTCTCATCTTAATGCTTTATTATTAGTAAGAGTGGTATTCTCTCCTTGTGCCTTTTAGGATAAACTTGTTCTTTACAAAGATGCAATCTTAATCCTTCTTTTTCCATCAAAGTACTAGACCTACTTTGCAATGCTAAGATCAAGCTTAGAGACTAAGGTCTCCCATTAGTAGTACCTTATGATAAAGATAGCAAATAATTCATATGCTCAAGGAATTTCTTTTGAAATGTTTCTTTTCTTAGAAGATACATGAATTACATTAAAGGTACCAATTCAAATGTCTCAATTAACATACATAAAAAACATTTTTTAAAAAAATGCACTTTATGATTTCACAAGAAAGAAAAAATGCCATATCATAGCTTAGTTAATGGTATATAACAAAAGAAATATATGTTTAAACAACAATGAATGTTCAAAAAAAAGATTTTGGTTCATGAGTTTTTTTTAAGGGTGTTAAACCACTTGAAACATATACATTCTAGTTAAGAATCTAAAACATGATTTATTAATAAGAACTTTAAAGTTAGGAAAAAATTGTTGTTATAGCATATTATAGTTCAAAAATTTGCTAGATCAATTAGAAATTTCTTCTAATTTAAAAATATTTCCAATAGCTTCCATTCAACCATAAACTAACCTAGTCTAATCTCATCAAGTCAAGAAATAGTGATTATAACTATACTTACCATTACTTACCTTGCTTGCTAATGGAGATCAAGATGTGTAGGAAGATTGGAACTAAGGTTATTATTTTCAAGTTCCTCCTTTCCTACTAATTTAATTTATTTCTAATGTCTCTGTCCCTTTCAAAAAATTATTAAGACTTATTTCACTTCCTTCATTTTGCTTAATTCTCCACACAGTTTTGTTCTCTTTACCCTTTTGATTTGTCTTTCATTCATTTTTTCCCTACAAGATTTCCTTTCTAGGTGCATTTGAGTAAGACCAAGGAGTCTTATGATATGAAAAATTATTCATGTGATAATATTTTAAATTACAATCCCATTTATTTTTTCCAAATCTATTACAATAATAACATCTAACCTTTCTATTCTGGTTAAAGTAATCAAACCTTGAAGCTGCTCTTGGTTGGAATGTAGTACATGTTGATACTTCAATCTTTGAAGAAGCCTTTTTTTGGGATAAAGTAGATGCTTCTTCTTATGAACAACATCCTAGTCCACTTTTATTATGTGGACTACTTCCTTTTCCAAGAACTATTCGAAGGGATTCTTTTTCTTTAACTATCCCCTGATTTACAAGTTTATCATCTGCAAGTTTTTCCTTAATTTTCTCATAGGACAAGGTTATTTTTTTTATTCTTAGACCTTAGGTCTAAGTTTTCTTTTGTGAGGTCTAAAATTTTCATGTTTAATAAAGAAAGGTCTTGATCCTTGTTCTTTGATTCCTTCTTTGATTTTATACTAAGATTTCGAAATGACAATAGTTCATTGCACAAAAGATCATACCTTTCCTTATCAGTTTCACTCACTTGGTAATAATCTTTGATAATATAGTTGTCATCATCTATGAGAGCCATAAAAATGAGATGTGAGTCCTTTATAGTGTTATCTACCTCTTCCTTACTTTGTTCTCCATCTTCCTAGTTGGCATAGATATTTTTTGCCTCTTTATCTTCTTAAGTTATTTCCTCTTTGTTATCCCAGCTTGTATAAATGTTACTCCTTCTCCTATAACCTATAAGCATTGGATCATTTAGAGGCCATATGATTTCTTTTGTCACATATCTAGAATTCCATAGAAATGGTATCAATATTTGAAAGTTTAGATTACTTACCTCTATTCTCACCCTTGCTGCACAAAATGTTGTTGATGAGTTGAGTGCATTCATCCAAAATGAATAAGAAAACTATGAACCTCATGTACTTAAAGAATTTTTTCATTTGAGTCTTTTAGAATTTGAAGGTGATCCCATTGAACATTGGTGACTTGATGTATGATCCTTCTTCCATCATTCACTCCTAAATTGTTCTGCTTAAAGTCAAGAGCACTAGGCTTTGATATCACTTGAGGATTGAGAACTTAGAAGGAGGGTTGAATAAGTTCCCCAATTTAAAATTTTTGTAGCCACCAAAATCAATGATGAATTTTATATGATTCCCAAACTTGGATATGCCCACACTTAGAGCGTAAAATCTATGCACACCTTTAGAACTTTTTTCTTCAAAAATGTGGTTTGTGGGACACCATAATCTTTACAAGATTTGGGCTCTGACACAAAGAGTTTCAATGCTACATAATCTCTCAACCTTGTAAGGTCCCAACAAGTGAAAAATGTGGTCTAAAGGGTACCATACCCTATACAAGCTTTGAGTTCTTCTCTAAAGTGTTTCATCACTATGAAACTACACCATCTCCAAAGGTTTCAACATGCTCAAAATTTGGTTTCAAGGATCCCACATCCTTTACAAAATTAAGCTCCACTCTAGAGTTTTTTAATGTATCAAAACCACTCAATTCCATAGGATCTAGACAAGATCAATATGAAGACCTTCCTGCAAGAAGCATGTCAACCCTACAAGGCTACAAGAAAGAGAGAAAACACTAGGAAATAATGTAACTAAATTACAAGTCCTTGTAGCTGAAGCTCAATACAATATACAACCAAGTAAATGGTGTCACAATAAAGAAAAAGAATATAATAGCATAAAATATACAATGATTGATCTTTTTTAAATAGTCCTTGCTAAATTTCCAAGATTTTGATATCTTTTTAAAGCCTCAAAGTTTTCAAAAATTTCTTGAAATTAATGCAATAGCTACCAAACGACTAGTGTAAATATCTTCTTCAAAGTTGAGATATAAACCTAAGATTAGCCTCAATTCAAGAGAGATGTCTTACTAGAAAATGGAACATCCTTTGTGGGATGTCTCTAGGGAGATGACTTCTTTGAGATAGAGACATCTGTTATTTTTAGAAAATGTCCCCTCAACTTTTGGATTCTATCTTCTAAGACTTTCTCTCATCAATTTTCCTTCTTTATCGTCCTTGAAGCATCTTCATTTGATTTGTAGCCTTTGTTTTCATCCATGCTCATCCATGCTATCATCTTGTCCATGTAGTCTTCATGTTAACATCTTTTTGTAGATCTCTTTTCCTTGAGTTCTTAGATCTTCTTATAATCTCAACATAGCTCTCATTCTAAATCAGAAATTTCTCTTTATCCTGATCTACATTAAATCTCTTGATTGTGCTATTATCCTAGTCTCATCATGCTCTTAGTCTATGCTTAGACCTACAAAGAAATACAAACACATTTTCCACATTCTACATTTTCTAAGTTTTTGAAATACAAAAAGGTCAACAAAAACCATTCTAACAAATTTTTTCTATGATTACTAATAGATTGTTGCAAATGTTTGACATTATAAGCCACCAACCTTAGTGTATTTTTCCAATTCTGGCAAGTATAATGCATGAATATCATAAAAAATACCATGGCTTTCATAAAAAGTATGATGGCTTTAAAAGATATGTTTGCTTCACCAAAAGTACATTGGCCTTAGCAATGATACATTAGGTCTCATGAAAAATATGCTAATCTTAACATGAAAGTAAAAGCCTAATAGTTTATACACTAGCTATAGGTAGTTCTAACATATAAATTTCTTTGACCAACATGATAAGATGAGATAGGATGAAGGTTGTATTCAAAAATGATTATAGGGTTTAACAATGAATTTCGCATGTTAACATCATGGTCATGGTATGGTAGTGACATGATTTTTTTATCATTGTAGTCTTTATGCTTCATGCTTCAAAGTGTTTGGTAATATTTTTGAGGAATCAACACTCCACTCCAAGACTTATTTTGCCACTTTAGACTCCTTCCTTTGCTTATTTGGAGTAGTTGATGGGACTTTTGAGCTTCATTAGCCTTTCCACTTTCTTGATGATGTGTCTTCTCTTTTTTTTTTGGATGAAACCTTCATTGGCTTTCATTACCAAGGCCAAACTTAGTTTGGTTTTCTTGTTGAATGAGATGTATTACATTCAATGAACTTGACAATTAAGCATGACAAAGAAGGTGTTACATGGCCATGATGCATGAATGTCAAACATAGGTCATAATTGTTGTTTAGGGTAAGGAAGGTTATAATTAGACTATGGGATTGGACTTAAGGAATGGTAATGAAGGTGATATGAAACAAGAACTCTTTGCATAGTAGAACAAGCTCACCAAATCTTGCACATCAAGGTGACATGGTAACTTGCTAATGTGATGACCTCAAGCTTCATCCTACAAGCACAACTCCAAGAGAAAAAGAAAACAAGACAAAGAAAACATGTCATTTCAATACATTACATATAGCTACATGTGATAACCATCAAACCATGCCACCATAGGCTACTCTTATTACAACATTTGAGAGATCTATGTTTTGCATCACAGATGTTACAAAGCTTGTAGCTCATTCATTGTTTCAAATATAGAGAGATTGAGAAAGAGAGAGAAGTCATGCAAGCTGACTTGCTATTAGTTGTAAGGCTATCAATGTCAATTGTTGATTTACACCTATAAATAAAATCATGTTAGATATAATAAGGCTTAAGATAAGAATGGTTGATTGGATTGGCTAATTCATTTCCATCCATCTCCACCAATTTGAAAGCTCCATTTCCATAGGCTTTGATGACTAGGAAAGGCCCTTCCTAGTTGACGAAGAACTTGTATATATATTTACAAATAGCCTTAATGACCAAGTTTCCTTCCTTTCTATTTCACTTATTCAAGTTATGTTGATGTTGTTGCTTCTACCTCTCTTGGTATTGTTCAATGTGAGCAACTACAGAAAAAGAACTCTTGGCCATTATGTATGCTTTGGATAAATTTAAACATTACTTAATAGGATATAAAACTAGAGTTTACATTGATCATTCAACCATTAAATATTTATCTACTAAAAATAGAAAATTCTAGGATAATGAGATGGTGTTTATTACTCTAAGAATTTGATCTTACATTTTAGATAAAAGGGATAGAGAAAATGTTATGGTAGAAAACCTTTCTAAATTGGAAACAAGAGATGAAAATAGAACAAAATGGGTATTTAATGATGAATTTCATAATGAAAAACTCTTTTCCATAAAGAAAGATCCTTGGTTTTCTAATATAGAAAACTACCTTGCCACTATGAAAGCTCCAACCCAATGGAGTAAAGAGGAAAAAAATATTTCTTAAGAAACATCTCTAAATACCTTTGGAATAAACCATACCTTTATAGAATATGTAAGGAAAATGTAGCAAGAATATGTATTGCTAAGGATGAGTAATAAGAAATTTTACATATGTGCCACAATGACCTTGGAGATGGACATTTTGATAGCAGATAAACTACTATCAAAATCTTGCAAAGTGGATTTTATTAGCTTTCAATATTTACAAATCACATAAATATGTACAAAAATGTATTGCAACTAAAAATCTTCATTGCTGAAAAACACTAGAGATCCTCACTATAGCAGTTCCTCAACGCTAAATACCTAGGACCTCCATAAGAAAAAATGGGATTCAAGGCACCTTGGCTAGTCCAAAAAATCAACTAGGAACTTATGGAATGCAAATTATGATGAAAAAAATGAAAAATTAATAATAGATCTAAATAATGCATAGATAATAACCAAATGTATTTTGTACACAAAAATCAAAACTTAAAACTTTATTGAAAAAAATAAAGAATAAGTTAGAGAAAATGTGCACAAATGATGCCTAACTAAATAGCCAAAGGAGGGTTCATTGGTGTAGGAGTTCAAAGCTTGTTGAATTTGATATAATTTTCTACACAATTTAGGTGCTAAGCCACTCCTGATGCTTTTGAACCTTCCTCAGCTACAACCTTAGATCTACAATGTTCGTTATGGTGGGTGTTGATAAGTGTGAAAAATATAATCTATTCAAATGCTCTATGTTGTGAGTTGGGAATCCCAAGAGTGTAGTGTGAATTTTGAAAATTTACAAATCCTAGAGGTGGTTATGAAGCCATAATATCATTAGGTATTTACACTAAGTTCAAGAGAATACAAGTGTGGAAATTTGTAAAAACTCTCAAGTGCTTGAGAATGTTCAAATGTAGAATTGTGAATAATTTTATGTGCAAAAGTATGTGTAACTGTCAAAGTAATTAAATGCCAAAATTTTTTGAACAGCCAAAGTGTTGAACCATGTAAGAATTTTGGAACCTATAAATGATGTTTGAGGTTGGCTTTATAGGTTCTTTGGGCCATGAATGGGGCTACAAAAATGGCTGCAACTTGGCTGCCAAATTCAAGTGAGATGGATGTCCAAATATGGGGGCTACTATACATATTAAATGTTTCCCACCATGGTAATTCTATTTAATATAAATAGTAATCGAGGCACACCTTCCATGTTGAAGATGAATCTTCCATGTTGAGCTCTCCACCATGCTTGGTCAACATTGAACTATATGAAGTGATGAATTTTAGCTTTTGTGGCTTCCATGTTAGGGGATGAAATTTTTCACATTGGGGATTAATACTTCATGCTAAGGGGGAAAGGTTTCTAAGCTATGCATGTAGTCCCCATGCTAAAGGAGGAAACTTTGCAAAACCCCCACCCTTCCACGTTGGCGATGGGTGAGACTTACCTATCCTACATGTGTTTCCAATATAGAAAAAGTGTATATTCCTCCCATAAAACACATCAAATTTTCTTTTTTGGCATTCCAAAAGGCATTTTAACCTTCTCCTCTGTCAACCCCCATTGCCCCCCACGTGTGCCCCCCACCCCCCACCCCCCATGCCCCCACTGCTCCACCAAGTCCAAGGTTGCCATCCATAATTCCTTACTCTTATTTTCATTGATGAAGTTAGTCAAGACTACTTGGAGTGATGGAACCTACAATTCCAGAGATAAAATAGCTTTAGAACCATAAACCAAGCTATAGGAGGTCATACTAGTTACCATGTGATAGGTTATTCTATATGCCCATAGTGCATGGACAACCACTCATGCCACTTGAACTTGCTATTATTGAGCATCTTCTTAAGCAAGTTGATGATGGTATTGTTGCTTGCTATTTCTTGTCCATTGGCTTGAGGATAGTAGAGTGATGAGAAAGAATGCTTAATGCCTAGGTTATGATAGAAATCCTTGGTTTCTTGGCTACTAAATTTGGGTTCATTTTTCATAACTATGATCATGGGTATGCCAAAACAAGATACAATGTTGTCTAAGATAAATTTACAAACTTGTTTAGATGTAGTCTTCCTTAGGGAAATAGCCTGAACGCACTTGTTAAAGTATTTAGTTATGATGATGATGAAGCTATGTCATGTAGAAGATTCAGGTGTTATAGGTCTAATGATATCCAACCCCCATCATTGAAATGACTATGTTATCTAGGTTGTATGCAACTCAGTTGGTGATACATGTATAAGGTTGCTATATCATTAGCATGTGTCACACTGTTTAACCTTTTGTAGGTAGTCATTTTTTATATGGGGCCAATAGTAGTCTAGCTATCTAATGCTAGCATCCATGACTCTTAGTCCTATATGTCCTTCACAAATACCCTCATGAACCTTCTTGAGGAACTACTGTAGCTTTGATTTTACCTACGCACTTCAGGAGTATGCTATCATAGGATCATCAACATAATGTGTTATCACCTATGATGACATATTGCTTGAAATGCTTACATACATCATTGTTTTAAGTAGTAGTTAGGCCTTGAGAGGATTCTCCATGCATAAGGTAAAATTTGATATCATCATACCAATCCTTATGAGGAGTAGTATGAATGATGGCTACAAAGGTATTATTAGTGTTTTATGTGATGCGACTAGCGCAGCCCATGGTTGAGATGGGTAACTTGCTAAACACATCTGGTGTCACCCTATTTGCTAATGTTGCAATTGCATTGACTAAGGCATTTTCATTTCAAAATATTTTTTGGATATCAACATTTGTGAATTGTTGTAACAACTACTTCCCTAGGTCATAGTAAGGTTGTAAGTCCTTAGCTTTGCATTCATAGACTTTAGTTACTTGGTTAACCACGAGTCATGAATAGCCTTTGATGAGTATTCATCTAATCCCTAGGGCACTAGCTACCATCATCCCTTTGATCAAACCTCATACTTCACTATGTTTTTGGTACATGTTAACCTAAAATGATAGGAAAAGGATTGGATCTCACTATACAGAAATGTTATGATGGTAGTGGAACTAGCCCCATTGGTAGTTGAAGCCCTATCAAAATTCATGACTACCTCATAATCCTCAAGCACTTGGATAACTGTGTTAATGTGATCATCAGGAAAGTCAGGATCTATGATTACTGTGTCATCAATAGGTGAAATAATGAGTTGTATGGCTATAGCTTGACCTTTTGTTGAGGATTGAGAGACATAATGGAGGTTGAACTCCATCATTATGGATTTCCATTAGGCTATATGGCTAATTTCGTAGATGTTGGTCATTATGGCTACGAGTATGTTGTCCTTGCAAATGACATTAACTTGGCTTCTGAAGAGGTAGTTCCTTCACTACTTCAAAGAGAACACTAGTGCTAGACAATACTTATCCACCTCAATGTATTAGGTCTCATGGGCAACTAACATGTGGCTAAGATAGTATACGGAATTTTTACTCCATCATCATGTTTTTGATAAAGTAGAAATGTAATGGATGTATCAGAGATGGAAAGATAAATGTATAATAGTTTACCCTCTTACTGAGGATAGATTATCAATAGTTGTATTAATTCTTGCTTAAGGTTCTCAAAGGCCTCTTGGCATTGAGTCATCCACTCATAGTGAACTCCTTTATTAAGCAAGTGTTGCACGAGCTGTAACTTAGTCGTAAGCCTAGTGATAAACCTATGAATAAACTGTAATCTATCTTGTAATCCCTGAAGCTCTTTAAGGTTGGTAGGAACTACTAATTTGGATATGGCCTTAATCTTATTAGGATTGATTCATATCCTTGCTTTGAAGACTACATGATCATTGGCTATCTTAGACTCTAGAGGTATGCCATCTATGTAATCATTAAGCAAACCTAGCATGTAATCATTGAAGATATAGGACATGGTTCTCTAATATGTTTCTCCAACATTCTTCAAGCCAAAGGACATCATATTATAACAAAAGGTACCTCATAGGGTCATAAAGGTCATGCTAAGTTGGTGCTCTAGGTTGATCCTAATCTGGTTATACCCTAAGAATCCATCCATAAAGGACAACAAGGCATGTCTAGCTATAGTATCAATAAGTTGATCATACTAGGCAAAGGGAAGTCATCCTTGATAGTCACTTTATTTAGGTCTCAAAAATCAATGCAAATACAGATACTCCCATTTTTCTTAGGAACTACCACTATGTTAGATACCCATTCTATGTAGTTAATAGCCTTAATGAAACCTTCTTAATAGAGCTTTGATATTTCATCACAAATTATAGAGGCCAAATTAGGTCTAATTTTGTGCACTTTTTGATTAAGTGATCTAATGTTAGGGTCAAGTATGATGTTGTGTTGGACTAGACATGGATCTAGGCCTAGCATATGTTCATATCATTAGGCAAAGGACTTAATGTTACTTTGTAAGACCTTGGTGATGTCTTGAGCATATTAAGGCTCAAGTGAGAAACCTAGTTCAAGGATTTTCTTCTCACCACTTTGTGTTGTTATAGGAACCTCAACTAGAAATTCTTTGGTTACATCTCCTACTTTTAATTCAAGGGTTTTAACTAGGTTTTTAGGCCATTCTAGAGGTTTCTCTATTGAGGATATGTGGTCTACAAGACTCTCAAGATTAAGATCTAGGCAATTACGGTCAATACACCATTCAACATCACCGTGAGGTCCATTTAGACACAAAGGCAAACTAATTTTCTCCCATGGAATGATACTTTTATCCTACATGTCAAAAAAAATCATATTAAGTGGAACCTAGGTAAAAGTGAATAAATAATGCTAAAATTCTATAAAAGTATGCAAATACATGCAAATCTAGGGTAAACAATGTCATCCAAGGTCATCAATAAAGTAGGAATAATTCAAAAAAGTGCAATAAAGGCCAACAAAGATTAAGTAAAGGTCAAACTAGGGGAAACATAAGAAATAAGGCTACACATGGTCAATAGAGGTCATGATTTTGCCAGTTTCAGGTCTTAGTATGCCATGATACTAGTTTAGAGTCTTGGGAAACTATGATGCTAGTTTCAGGCCTTAGCTAGCCATGATGCCAATTTAGAATATTGGTGGACTATGATGCGAGTTTAAGGCCTTACAAGGCCATGGCCATATGGTGTCAAAAAATGGTCAAGGAAGGTCAAACCCCACTATTTGATACCATTTAAAGACAGAACAAAGGCAAATATAGCTATAACAAGGCAAATATAGAACACATAAGGCTATATAAAGGCCATAGAAGGTCAACAAGCTGACATAAGTCCAAAAACAAGTCAAAACATTATGTAATAAGATAGAAATCAAGAAAAAAAGGCTATATATGATAACATTTGGCTAATACAGGTAAAAATAATTAGTTTTTCCTAGCTTTAGGCCTTAGCAAGTCATGTTTTAAGGATACAAGGCTATCATGTGAATTCAAGCATAAATCAAGACTATTTATGGGTTTTTTGCATCCAAAAATAAAGTTTTTTTATGCTTCCTCACTTGTCTCAACATGGAAATAGGGATCCTCAAGATGAAAACCAAGAAGAATATGTTTTGGGATGCTTAGAGATCCAAACTTGAGGTTCAAGGACCTTCCCAAGGTAGCACAAGGTTAGATCCATCAAAATTGGGCACTCCAAAGGTTTGTAAAGGGTAAAAATTAGGTTCTAATGTCTTTCCCCCTTTTTTCCAGGCTAGCTAGCATGGAAAAAAGGGTGTTCAAAATGGAGAATCAAAGTCCCAAAAAATGAGATTAAGCATGATCAAACAAGTAGTTGGAGCCCAAATCTAGAACTTGTGCATCTTCTAGGTTCGTTCCAAGGTAATTCGAAGCAATTTTAAGTGTTAGGATATGTTAAAATGGCTTCGCCATTTCTTAATGCTGAGTATAGTATCCTAAATATGGAAAAATAATGGGATACCTTTTATGAATTCAAAGTGATTTAGTAGAACTTGGACTAGGTTTCTAGGCCCCTAGGGCTAATTTTTTGGCTAATTTTGAGCATGTTTGAATGTTTTTAAAGGGTACTTAAGGTCTTTCCCCAATATTTCTACACTAGGGGATTTACTCCAACATGGATGAATTGGGGGAATAGGTTTTGAAGATTGAAATAAGATCTGACAAGTAAAATCTTGAGGCTATGATGTCCTAGGCTTCTCTGGCATATATCTTTTACTTCTAGGAGTGTTTTCTTACACTAGAAGTGGAAAAATAGCTTTTCATCCTTATTTACACATTAGGAAAGTTACTCTAGCATGAAAGAAGAAAGAATCTCAAATCTAGGCCAATTTAGGTCACAATCGAACATGCATGTTGCATTTCAAAGTTGCTAGGACCAAGGGCTATGGATCCATGTAAAAATTTAGCAATTTTAAGAATCCCTAAGTGGTTTATTAGCTTCACCCATTTTTCCATACTTGGAAAGGAGAGACCAACATGGAAAACTATGGAGAATCACTTTTTGGCTACCTAGGATTAGTCTTGTAAAGTTTAAGAACTCCAATGGTTGCTGCAAGGGTTCTAGAGTGCATAAAAGGTCATTTAATATTACTTTGAGCCATTTAGGAGCTCCAAACAAGTCTTCCCTTGATTTTTCACACTAAGGATACTATCCTTAGCATGGAGAAATAGGTATCTAATATGGAAGAACAATGCATCTCATATCTAGGATAATTTTGACCTTAATCGACTATGCATGTTAACCTCCAGGGCTACCAAGGTCAAGGACTAGGGTTTCATGTAATCTTTTGCCAATTTTTGGTATTTCTAAGTATTTTTTGGGTTTCCTACATTTTTTCCATGCTAACACTTGGATTATTAGTGTGGAAAACTAAGGAAAATCATTTTTTTAGCCTTTTAACATCAATTTCCTAGAGTTTTAAGGCTCTAGAGGATGTCAGCAAGGTCCTAGAGTGCATGCAAGTTTAGTTAATGTTGTTTTGAGGTATTTATGGATCCCAAATGAGTACCCTCCTTAAGTACCATGCTAGGAAACATGGATTGTGGAATCCCTAGTGTGGAAATTCTATAAAAATAAAATCTAGACCAATTTTAAGTTTAATTGACCATGCATGTGTTCTTCTAGGCTGGGATCAAAGACTAGGGTTTGTAGTCAAAACTGGTATCTTTATAGGTTTTCCAAGTGGTTTTTAAGCTTTTCCCTCTTTTTTCATATTAGGGAAAGTATGCCTAGCATGGAAAATTGGGAGAGGAGGAATAGATTTTTATCCTTTTGTATCATTTTTTTACATGAATGTAGGCCCTTAAGGTTGTTAGTCACAATTATCAATGCCTAGTATTAAAATTTCACTTTTTTGAAGGTTAATGAGTGGCTTTTGGGATCTCCTCCTTTTTTCCACACTACAACTTTCATGTTAAGTGTGGAAAATTGGAGGAGAAACATTTTTATCATTTTTGGTCACTTTTATTCATGCATGCAGGCTTTTAGGGTTGCTAGCCCTGATTACTGATACTTGATGTTAAATTTTTGTTATTTCAAGGGTCATTAGGTAACCATTAGGCTTCCCACCTTTTTCCATGCTAGGGATTTCATGATTATCATGGAGAATTTGGGGAAAGGACTTTTTAGCTTTTTATGATCGTTCTGGCTATGCATGAGTGTCCACAAGTTTATTGGAGTTGGCCATCAGTGTCTAAGGTTAAAATCTAGTTGTTTTGAAGGTTGTGATGGGGTTTTCAATTTCCCCCCTTCCATCCATGGTAAGGGTGGGAGGCTCAACATGAAAGAGGTCTCCCTTAGTAAAGAAAGTCATATCTAGACCAAATCAATAGTTGATTAACCATGCATGTCAACCTCTGAGGTTGCTGATGCCCATGGTCAATGTTGGGTGTCAAGATTCAATAGTTTGGAGGCTTCTAAGTACTTCATGCAATCTTCCCACTTTCTTCCACATTAGGTATGGTGACCATAGTGTGTATGAGAAGGGGATGGTATTTTTGTGCCATATTGAACCACTTTTGGGCTTTTGGAAGCTCTAAAATGCTCTAGCAAGGTCTAGGGGTTACCAAGCTTTGAAAAATGGCTACTTGGTAGTCAATTTAGGTCATTTTTGGCCTTCCCCATCTAATCACAATGCGAATGAGAGTCTCAGCATGGAAGAAGCATCACCCAATATGGAAAACCCAAAATCCTAGATTTTTATTAGTTTTGACCAATTTTGACTAGGTTTGGTAGGGTTCTAAGGCTCTCAGAGATGCTTAGAGGGGTTTTAGATCACATGCAGCCCATTATGGGGTCAAACTTGGACTAGGTGGGTGTTGGGAAGTAAGAGTTGGTGTTACCCCTCTTCTTCGATGTAGGGAACTGCTTCCCTAGCATGGAAAGCCATGATGTCTAGCTTTATTCATGGCTCACCCACTTTTGGGAACCTAAGGTTGAAAGAGGTAGGTTTGCATTACCAAAAATAGCAAAATATCTACACTTCTAATGTTTCTACAAAATAAGAGGCATTTTTCCATGCTAGGCATGGTATTCCCAGCATATATGCATGGGGATTAAGGTTTCCATAAGGTTTTAAGTATCAAATTAGAAAAAATATCAACGTTGATGCAATTTTTGGTCAAGAGACAAGTCATAGGGTGGGGCCCATAATCCAAGAATTTAAAATTTTGAAAATTGAAGGTTTTTTCCATCCAAAATTAATATGAACTACACTTTTCCCCCTTTTCACTTGTAGTTATGGTGCACTAAATCAGTAGCTAGGTTTCAAGATGTATGTTGAGATTTTAGTTGAATTTTATATGTCAAATTTTAAAAGTTTTGATCATAACTATCATTCTGAAAAAATAATGCATTGGATGAGAGCTCTAGAAAAGGCTCTTGTGGTAAAAAAACTAATTTTCTATGTGGAAGCCTCCCATCTTCCTCATAGCTAGCATTGATATCTCATCCTTCCCAGTTTTTAGCCATTCCTAGTGTTGAGCTTACCATGGCACTAAAGTAACAAGGGGGAATGAGCCAAAACCCTATGATCCAAAAGGTGGATGAACATGACCAGGAGCTAGAACAATTATCCAAGTCCATCTCCATTCATTCTTCTTTTGGTTTTGCTCCAAGGTAGGTAGTTCTACCTATTTTTGCCTTTGTTTCTTATGGTTTTTCTAGTTTTTGTCCTTCTATGTTAAGGTTGATTTTTTTAGATCTACTATGATGGATGGATTAAAGTGAAATTTTGATGAAATCCTACCTGTTATTTTGGCTACTTTCATGCAGATCTATAGATGGTTCCTTACTTTAGCTATTGTAGATTCAATTTTGAAAATAGGGCTTATTATTTCATGCTTTTTGCCCAAAATTTTGGAGTTTGGACATTTTTTCAAATTTATGACTTAGGATTTGTTAAAATTAAATTTTCAAAAAATCCTACCTCATTATTTTTGTGTGGATTTTAATGGCTTTCAATTATTTTGGCTATTTCAACTATTTCCATGGCCATATAAAATCTAGGTTTTGAGGATTTTTAAGTTTTGGCATGAAAAAGCAAAAAATGTTGTGTATTTTTTCATGGAATAATAGATAAAAATTTTTGAAATTTAACATTATGGATTTGTAGCCCTTATTTTAATATTTCTAATAGATGTTTTCTCATTTAATTTGAATTCATAACAATGAAGTTATGGTTGTTTTCCTAATGTTGCGTACTTAGGTTGTTTGTTTTGCTTTTGTAATTTTATGTAATTTTGCAATTTTTTTCTATAGAAACTACAATTTTTTTGGCTATATTATAGCTATAGATAAGTAGGCTTTGGCTTCAGCTTTTCAATGAAGGTGAAATCACTCCAATTGAACTTAAAATAGATTTTCTATGAATTTTTCATTAAGCAAGTGTAGTAAGGATATTTGTGCCATTTTTAGATTATTATCCAAATTGATGAATTTTTTCTACATAAACAACAAAGGTTTTGAAATTTTTCTAAGAATGGATATGTAGGGCTTGATTTAAGCTTTCAAATAGTGGTGAAATTACTCCATTTGGAGCTCAAATGAATTTTTGGCCAAATTTTTACCAACCTTGCATGAAAAGGGCTAAATTTTTACAATTGCAATTTTGGCTAAATTTTTTCTCATGTTTTATGGATATATGGATATACTTTTTCAGTTTTAATGTTCATAGCTATAAGATTCATAATTTCAGGTTTCTTTTCATGGTAGAATCACTGAAATCAAACAAAGTTTTGATGAATTTTTTGGCTATGGCTATGTGAATAAGGTAATATTATGGTCATATCACACTACCCATTTGGAAATGGAAGTGGTTGATATTTATAACTTATGTTTTTCTTTTTCTTTTTAAGAAGAGTAAAAGATCTTTCTATTTTTAGCAAGCTTTTACTATGGCTACATGGTTTTCTTTAAGTTTATGATGCATTTTCTAAATTTGTGCATAGTTTAGATTCTTTTTCCAAATTTATGCATGCTTTACATAATTTAGATGTTTTTACTAAACTTCTGCTTGATTTTTCTATATTTATGCATAATTTAGATGCTATTTTATAAATTTTTACATAACTTGCATGTTTTTTCCAAATTTATTCATAACGTCTATGCTTTTTTCTAAACTTATGCATAACTTGCATGTTTTTTTCAAAATTTATGCATAGTTTAGACTAAGACTTAGTTTTGGGCTATAAAATATTGAATATAAAGGCTATAAAATATGGTAACAATGCTTTTATGGAATTTCTTAAGATAATTTAGATAAACATCTAAGAGCTTTTTACATAGGCTAATTTCACCTTTGACTTAGGAACTTTTTTCTAAATTTGTTAAGAAATTCTAATTGGTCATGATGTAAGGTTATGCAAGGTTGTAATAATGTTTTCTTGTGGAATTACTTGGACTAATTTAGAAAAAAACTGTAGAGCTTTTTACAGAGGCTAGTTTCACCTCTGACTAGATGTTTTGTCTTAATTTGCTAAGTAATTCTAATAGGTTACAATGTTTTTTGGTTTGCTTCATGTAGTGTATTTTTGAGGCCTATCCTCATCATAGTGGAGCTAGTTGGTAGCAAAAAATCTTGGTAGTGGCTATAACTACTTCAGATGAATTCACCAAAAGTCCTCAAATCCAAACTATTGTGTACCAATAGTTAAGAGGGGACTTTGATGAATACACCACCAAGTTTAATCATGTATGCAATAAAATTAAGGATGATGGGATGATGCACAACTAGTGGATACATGCTGATAGCATGGATCAGACCCTTATGGTTGGGACTTCAACTCAAACCACACTAAAGAACAAAAGGAAAGCTAAGTGTAAAGGTTGTAGTTTCTGATATTTTATGGCCATAACTTTGAGTGTTCTATTACTTTTCTTGGTTATTGAAATTGCTAATATTAATGCAAAACTTTGATTATTGCTTCACATGACCTTCCACCATGGCTGATGTGACTATACCACTTTCATCTTCACATCATGGGGATACCCTCATCTTGAAGTTTGATGAGGTGACATTAGCACATGAGTGGCTAAAGTGGAAGTTCTTGGATACATTCAAGAAAATAGTTAGCATGTTGGTTTGCTTGATGTATTCATGGCACCTATCCCTTCCATTTCTACAACATAGATGTTACATGTCATTAACTCCTTCAATGAAGAGGTTCATCATTTTAGCATCATCATTTGAGATGTGAAGGTGAACATGGACATAGGTGCTGGTCTCTTTCGCAACTTGTTTAGTGCCCCTACTGATGGAGCAAAGGTTCCCACAAGGATAGTAAGGAAATTAGGCCATTACAATGAAGTTCAACAATGGCTAGGTGTCAACATGGGTAACTCTAGAATTTTAATGGATAGCTTCACAAACCTTAATTCAAAGGAAACATATCCTTTTTTTAGGTCTCATGCATTTTCCAAACTGCTATCACAAGAGAAGGTAATTAGCCTAGCATGGGCATCAACCTTTAAGAAGGTCTTGATAGAGGACATTAAATTTGGTGGTTTCTTTGGCTACTAGGCATTAGGAGGAGATCCTTAGACTTTGTGTTGACACCTCTATGATAATCCATATTCACTTTGTGTCTTTTGTAGGTTATCTAAAGAGGTTTTTAGAGTTTTTGGTGGTGTATAGAAATGGACAATGGTTTTCCAAGACCTAAGCTAATTTTCTAGGCCTTGGATAAAGTACATTTATCCAATAGTGTAGGCCTAGAACCCACCAAAGAGGATGGTTGATATGTTATCCATCACCACTAATAATCTTAATGTAAGGTAGTATGAGTCTCCTAATAGTACTGATGATGATGAGCCTCTCTCATTTCCTGCTAGTGTCCAGGATGCCAGATGATAGTGTATGGAGGCCGAAGGGGTAGCTAGGAAGAAACTCAAGTTCCCTATGGAGGAGGCACCCCCAACATCAAACTAGCCTACACTGGAGAAGGTTAAGTTTAAGCTTAGACCATCATAGCAAGAAATTGTGGGTATGCTTTATTTAAATTTGGCTATTTCATTTTTAAAAGTTTATGGTTACTTTATGACCCCAAGCGTTAATAATTTTTCTATGTGCTATGGTTATGGACATGTGTCAGACTATGGTAGCCCAAGTTTCTCAAGAGGTAGAACAAAGGCATGTAGAAGAGGCACTCCTAAACCAACCTATGATTGAAGGATTTGTTTACGTAGGTATAGATATCTACATTCCTTATTTAGTGAGGCAGTACCAAGTACCTCTTCCATCATCATCCCAAAGGAGCAAGAGAAGGAGGAGCCAGGTATGCTTATGTCTTAATATTTATGTTATATCTCATTATTTATCTTTTTTTGTCATTCTAACCTTTTGATGATTTTTATGCTTACAGCAGTTCCTAAGCCATTGATGCAAGCTCCTATCCCTAAGTGTCATGAGAAACCATCAATAAAGGCTCCAAAAAAAGTGAAGTTCATCTATGGGATGGCTAAGAACATCATCGATTGGTTGGATTAGGTTGCATCCAAGATAGGTAAGAATTTTTTTTATGTGCTTCGGTCATAGGCTTTGCTTGCATTATGGCTATCTTAGGTTGTGCATTATGTTTTATGGTTGTATTTTTTTCTTGTGAAGTGTCTTCTATGGAGTGGGATCTCATCAAAGACATGGAGATAGACTCCTTTCCTAGGTTTCCCTATGATATATCTAGTATACCTATGAAGTTGTATGAGACTGCTATTGATTTAGGAATGTTATGTGTCAAAACTTCATGGGAGCTAGAGAGGTCCAACAAATCCCTATTGGAGGAAGTTGTGACCTTAAGGAAAAAGACTCAAAGATAGAAGGATATGATTCAAGAACTTTGAGATCATAAGGCCTTTGTGGAAGCCCAAGTGGCTAACTCAAGGAAATTATAGACTAAGGAGATCACATGGACCCACTACTAGCATGTCATTTGGAATAAAGTAGTGGTCATACAAGAGATGATGGAACAATGTATGCAAATGGACCTCACATTCCAAAAGTTTAAGGATTGGAAGGATCACTATGCTTGGATCCTAGATTTGGGCAAGACACAAAAGACCTACAAGTAGTAATAAAAGATGCATCACAATGCCTACATAAAGTGGCTCAAGGAGGAGTTAGTTGAACAGTGCAAGAGAGAGCTATTCATCCAGGGGATCTAGGTTGAAAGTGCTTATAAAATTTTTGAAAGTACTCTCAAGGCAGAGTAATCCCCTACTCTTTAGCTTACCACTATTATAGGTAAGACCTTTACAACAACTACTACCTAAGATCCTTGTATTTGAACTTCTATAGACAAGATCAACATTTTCTATAGCATTGATCTTGGGGATGTTGATTAGGTCAACATGGTGAAGGACCAAATCCTCTATTGTTTGGAGGAAGGCCTTCCCCATCTACCCTCAAAAGTTATGGAGTTGAAATCTCCACAATTTTGATATATTTTATGTTTTATTTTTTGTTTTAAGTCATTATTTTGGCTATGAGTTACTAACTAGCTATATGTTGTTGCATTCCATACCTTAGGAGACATTGGTGGCCCCAACAGTGAAGGTGGGAATGACCCACCACTTCCTCCTCTAGATGTCATTGAGTAGCCTCATTCAATTTAGCTTGTTGGCTATTTGTTTTTATTTTTAGGTTGATGGCTATGATTAGCCAAGACTATGTTAGAGATGGTTGTTATTCTTTGAAATTCTAGCCACACAATGTAGCCATGGCTATGTATGTTATGGACATTTTAACTTTAAATTTAAATTTTGGTTTTATTTTTGGCTATATATATCAATAGTAGTAGTGAACACTATAAATGTTGTAAACATTGAGAATGGCTATGATGGAATTTTGGTTATAGTATTAAATGGCTAATTGAAAAAAATAAGTATAATAATAAACAAGATATTTACTAGCTTTAGGGCATCAAAAGCACAAATAATATTGTGTGATTGTGACTACTTTTCCAATTTAAGGCCATGGTGGTTCATAATGCTCGTTTAAGGCCTTAGTGGACCATCATGCCACTTTAAGGTCTTAGTGAATCATAATGCCATTTTAACATCTTAGAAGATGTGGTATGAAAGAGATGTATATTTATGAGGCTTTTTGAATCATAAGAAAGAATAAGAAAAGGCCATAAAAAATAGGTAAAATGTAAAAAAACTTAGACTATATGCATAGGCTATGGAGTAAAACAACAAATGCATAATAAAATGCAAAAGAAAATTAAGGCTACATTTTTGTTAGTGCATCTAGTCATAGGGGGATGGGAAGGTTAAGGTAAACTTCACTTGTACAAATTATTCCTATTCCTTGGAAGATTAGGAAGTGAGTAAGGGCTACCCTACACAAGCTTATATTCTCCATACCCTTTCCTTACGATGTTAAAAGGGAGTTCATCCCATAATTTTTGGCAACTATTTGGGATGTGACCGCCAACGAGTGTCCTCGAACAGGATTTAGGTGTCTGCTAGTCTTTGGCAACACCAAGGCCCAGATACCTCCAAATAAACTCAATAGTTAATGTGAGTATGTGTGTGTGCTATTGCAGCGTGCGGTTGTGAGAAATGTAACAATTGCGTTCTATGTGAACTACAAATGACTTACTTGAAAGAGATTCAGCCAACTTTGCCAAGTACTATGAGTTGTTGAAAATTTCCTATTTTGTTCAAATGCCTAGTCTACGCGGTCCTTATAATACCTACTTGTAACAAATAAAATTTTATAGAAACATTTGAGCACAACTCCGCAATCTACACCTAATTTTCCCCAGAGAAAGAGATAGTTCCACAAGAAAACTAGAAATAGAGCAAGATTCGATGGAAATAAGCAGAAAAGAAAAGAAAGCAGATTTGTGTAGACCTCAAATATTTAAACAAGGTAAAATGACACGAGTAAACACTTCGCAATAAAGCTATCCCAAATTCAATATCTACGAATTGTTCAAACTTCCAAGGCTCAAACAAGCAATATCTTCAAGACAATCCTATTATGCTACCAAAAATTGCTGCGTAAACTACCACGTACGAGACTCCATTTTGACTAGATAATAGATGTCAACGATTGCATTCAAACAGAACCTTTAAAAGACTTGACAATTTCTGATTGAAATACCACGAGAATTCACTTTAAAGATAAAAAGAAGCTATTCTGGTCCCATCAAAATACCAAAGATTTTCTGAACCCTCTCGACTACTGAATTGTTCAACGGCGTGACTACAAACAGAGGCTCTCTTACAACAATCCCAATAGCAGTTCCCACACGTTGCACAATAATGAAATTTACTACTAAAATGCTCTTAAGGCTTTTAAACACAAGCGCTTCTATGGCAAAATTTTAATAGAAATTTCTATCGGGCAACAAGAACAGTAAGAGCAATCTAAAAATCCCAAAATTACTTGCCAAGGATGATACTATCTAAACCACTAGCTAAACAATTTAAACAAAACAAAAAATGAAATGCATAACTCACAGGACCATGACAAAGAGGCTGAAATCTTTACTCTAGCAAGCCATCTTGCAAGCAATCGTCACAACTTCTTCTTTACAAAGCTCTTCTCCCAAGACTCAAAATGTCTCCAAGTGAGAGCCCAAATGCTAACTTGTAGCCTTCTCAAAATGAGATGACAAGTCTTCTTCCAAAAGTCTTCCAAGTGATGTGAGAAGTGATGATATCCCTTTTTTTTCTCCTCCCCCCCTTGAAGCCTTTTTATAGGATTCCAAGGTAGGTAGGGAAGTTACATTTTTAAAAATATCTCACCTAACTTCTCTCCCAAGTAACTTGACTAACCAATTAGAAAATTGCTTGTCCAACAAGCTAGGAGAAAGTTATGTAGTTAGGGAGTTAGGAAGTTATGCATAAAATTAGGAGAATTTTATGCTAACATTAATGTAATGTAACATTTAAATGGGATAATTAATATTGCAAATTTATAATGGGTAGTAATTTATATGTTTTAAAATAATATTTGTTATGACTTGGGATAATTGAAGGCAAGTCTCTAAATCAAGGCTTCATATAATGAGTACTTCATGTTATGGATATATATATATATTATTGGTTAATTTATATTCCATTTTAAGCGGCGGAAGTAATTGAATAATTTCTGGTAAAAGCAGCGAAACGATTCTTCTTGTCTTCCCTGTAAATCACATGGAGGTTTCATCACAGTTCCAGGGCAACGGTCTTTCTCTTATTTCTACCCAGAACCTGCAAGAACCGACACATGTTTGAAGCAAGATTCAAAATGCAGCATCATCCAAAACCACAGATTCAAACTGCCTCCACAAAATAAGGCCCTACAAAATTGTAACCGACGATCACCGCAGGGAAGGCTCTGCAACTGCAATCTGACTTTGCCGTCGCGTGTCGGAGGAGAAAGGGGTTTTTTTTTTGGATAACGTTGTGCTGAACATACTGTTTTAAACAGAGGGTTTCAGTTACTAGAGATTTTTCATTTTGTCCCCAAATTGACTTAGGGCTTCCTGCATTTTTGTTTGAAAATTTTTCCTTGAATCTTTATCGCCATTGCCATTGATTGTAGAACCAAGGGCTAACGTTTTATGGATCTGCATTTGCTGAAACCACCTGCAGAAACCTTCAGAATCATTGCAGCCGTACCACCGAAATCGTAACAACATATCCTGCGTTAGATGTTTCATGTGCTAGGCTGAATGTCGTGCGGTAGTTTGTATGGGGTTTCTGTGCATCTTGAGATTGCCTCCAATGTTTTGTTCTTGTTTTGAACCAGCAAATCAACAATGTCAACAACTGCAGTGGTGTAGAGCGATGGATGTGGTGATGTTTGTTAGCTTGGCCGTGATTTTATGGTGGCCATGTATTTTCTAGTAACACCGCAGTCTTCTTTTCCCTTAACTAATGCTGCATAATTTTTCAAAACATTTGAGGCGTTGTTGATTTTTGTTTAATTCCTGTTTTACATGAAATTTCAAATGTTGTCTTAAGGATACGACCGAATTTAACAACTGGGACCTGCAACTTTGTGCCTTCCACATAAATAATATACTCCCTTCCTTACTGATTTTACTATCCTCTGATCTTTGACAAGGGAATAATCCGACACTTTCATCTTGTACCCAAAAGGATTCAACATCAAAAAATTTTTTACCAGTGAATCAATCTTAAAAAAAAAAACCATCAACCTTCAACACTAAACTTGTAATTTACTTACAACCATAGATTCCTCCAATTTTGAATAAAATATTTTAACTGTTCCATGGAATGGCCAAATGTGCCAACAATAATGTATCACACTGCTTATCATTGTCATTGTTGGATTTCTTGGATTTTTATTCTTCATGGTTGGGAGCTACTTCTTAAAGCTCCACTTTGAACCCTTGATCTATGTCTATGTTGTTGATAGCTAGGGGAACCATGTTATCATCATGAATCATGATTTCACCTCCCTCATAAGGGAGGTGAATTTCTTGATGGATGGAAGAGGACATAGCTTGTAATTGAGCCAACCAAAGTC
The DNA here is from genome assembly GCA_015680685.1 of Gnetum montanum. Classification (NCBI taxonomy): domain Eukaryota; kingdom Viridiplantae; phylum Streptophyta; class Gnetopsida; order Gnetales; family Gnetaceae; genus Gnetum; species Gnetum montanum. The sequence continues at coordinate 392,820 of MNCI01007092.1, forward strand.
TTCCCAAGATCAGGATGAACTTTGGTGTCTCCTACACCACCAAGAAATTGGTGGTTATGGAGAATTTTTTTCTAGCTACTATGGAATATGATGACTAGATGTTCCACAATAGAATTAGATAGATCTCATCCTTTTATCTATTTTAAATAATATGGGATCCTATTCATGTAATTCTTATCCAATCCATGTTTAGGGCATCCCATATTAAGAGGATCCTTAAATATGATGATAAGGGTCATCCCCATGATTTCTAAGATTCATACTTATCTCTCCAAATCTATTCTTGGGAGATCAAGGCCTATATAATTGTCGTAGCACATATTCATTCATAATAGAAGAAATAATAGAACAAAAGACATACAGAAGTTAGAAAGTTTAACAAGAGTATTCTTGTTCTGAAAAAGTTGTTTATTTCCTTTAAGCTTAGTTCATAGATCCAAGGCCCTTTAGACTCTTCATTTGGTATCAGAGCAAGGTTAGCTTAGATTCTTAATAACAGATCTCTCCAAGATGGCCCAAATCATGAATTTGTGTCTCTCCAAGTTCCTATCTTCAACAGAGAGAATTATGAATATTGGAAAATCAAGATGAAGACATTTTTGATCTTACAAGATCTTTGGGATCTTGTTGAAAATGGATTCCAAGATGTTGATCAAGAAACATTTCAAGCCTTGAAGGAAGATGAAAAGAATGAATTTAAGGAGCTTCATAAGAAAGATGTAAAATTATTATTCATCATTAAATCTAGATTAGATCTAACAATCTTTCCCAAAATTGTTATGCATCAAACAAGAAAAGTTGCATGGGATGCACTAGAGATTGCATACAAGGGATCATTAAAAGTTTGTGTTGTTAAGTTACAAGTTTTAAGAAACTATTTTGAATCTTTGCACATGCTAGATTTAGAGAATATTTATCAATACATCAATTAATTTCAACAAGTTTGAAATGCACTTGAATCTTGTGGAGAAACACTTGAGGAAAGGTGTGCTGCTGAAAAGATCCTTTGAAGTGTAACCAGATGGTATGATCCCATCATCGTGGCTATTAAAGAAGAAAGAGATCTTGATAAGATGATCATGGTTGAGCTCATAGGGAGCTTAAGGACATACAAGCAAAGAATTATTGATTATGAGGACTCAATAGCAAATGAATTTCAAACACAATCTTAGAGGACATCCAATCAAAATCAAAATCAACATTAAAGATCCTCAAGTGGATCCTCATTCAGAGGATGTGGACATGGTCATGGAAGATCTAGAGGTCATGGTTTTGGAAGATCAAATCAATTAAAGGAAGGTAAGCATTGTGATTTCTATGGTACCAACACCCACAATACTCTTGAATGTTGGTCAAGGAAGAAGTATGAAAAGAAGGGAAAAGAAAAAATTGTAGAACATGAAGATCAACAAAGGTGAGAAATTATTTTACATTGAAAAGGAGGAAGATCAACTCTTGATCTCTAAAAAGGTATTAGATGTTAGTAATAACAACAACATTTGGTATGTTGATAATGGGTGTAGCAATCATATGATAGGGGATAAGGAATTATTGTCAAGCTTGGAAAAACATAATGGAAAGATAACCATAGGTAATGGGAAGAAGTTAACCATTGCTAGGATTGGATCACTTACCTTCACAACAACTCAAGGTAACAAATATGTTATTTCCTAGATCTATTTTATTCCATATCTTTCAAAAAATTTATTAAGTGTGGGGAAATTATGTTGCAATGGGTATCATGTTTAATTTTAAAAATATTTTTGTAAAATTTCAAAGGCTAATGATGATAAAGGTATTGTGATTATCCCTATAAGCAAGAATCAAATGTAAAAGTTACAAATGCAAAAGGATATTCATTGTCTCATTGTCACTAAAGTCATAGCATGGTTATGGCATTCTCGGTTAGGATGTGTCAACTTTGGCTCAATGGATCGCATGCAAAAAGGAGAAATTTTCTTTGCTAGATAATCATGATTGTGGCATATGTCAACTAGGAAAAATTACAAGGTTATCATTTCCTAGAAAAGAACATAGATCTCAAGAAAAATTAGATCTAGTTCATATGGATTTATGTGGCCCCATGAAAACATTAAGCCTAGGTAAAAACCAATATATGTTAATAATAGTGGATGATTTTTCACAATTTTCTTGGGGTATTTTATGAAATTAAAATATCGAACATTGGGATTTTTTAAAGAATTCAAGGTGGAAGTAGAAAATCAAAGTGGAAATTTAATTAATAAAATTCGAATAGATCGTGGTGGTGAATTTTTATTAATTGAATTTGATGAATTTTGCAAGAAAAGTAGGATTATTCATCAAACTACCACATCATTTACACCTCAACAAAATGGCATCGTTGAGAGGAAAAATAGAACAGTGGTTAAAATGGCAAGGTGTCTACTTCAAATATCAAGTTTGAAGAATAAATTTTGAACAAAATCTTGTGCAACATCAATTTCTCTTTTAAATAAGATTACATCAAAATCAATTCAAAATAAAACTCCATATGAACTATGGAATGGTTATCCACCCAATATCTCTCATTTGAAAATTTTTGGTTCACCATGCTACATTCAAATTCCAATACAAGAAAGAAAAAAGCTAGATAAATAGGGACAACCATGTATTTTTGTTGGATATTGTGAAAATTCTAAAGAATATAAATGTTATGATTATGAAAATAAGAAATTTTTAGAATCAAGTGATGTGGCTTTTCTAGAAAATGTTAGCGGTGTTAAAACTATAGAACACGCAAGCATTACAAACATTACAACCAATATTGAACAACAAAGTAGACTAGATTTGCATCCATTTCAATATGATTGGTTCAAAAACCATAGTCTACCAACCTATCAACTATCACATGGGCAATCTCAACACTCTTCTTTGAATAGTAGTAGCCACAGGCTTTAAAATAAATCTACTAATTCTGGTTTTCTATGGTAGGTGGAAAAACATAGGTCATTGAATAGCAGGAAAATTGTATTTCTTGTGCCAAGAAAAAAATGCAGGCTTCAAACCACCTTGGGAAAATGTCCTCATCTATTGTGAATTATTTTCCTTTTTCTATTGTACATTCTTTACAAACTAGTGGAACCACATTAGATAAAAATGGCAAGCAACAAGGAATCATGTAGACTTTTAAAGTGCCATCATCTGCCACTACACACAAAAAACCATACAACAACATAATCCAAAAAAACTGATTCAACATGTCAAGGCCTCACAACTGCCATAAGACCCATGCTTCCATCAGCACTTGTTCAATGGTCAATCACCAACCCATTGATCCACTTTGCCCAATTCACCTATCTAGGTGTTGTATACAACTAGTGGACTATTTTTATAGAAATAACTACAACTGTGGGGGAAGAAACATGCCTATTGCTACAAAAAAACTTTAATGGAAATGTGCTTGTTGCTATTGCCAACTCTAATAAAAACATGCCTACTACTACCAATTCTAGACATGGATCCATGATAGCAATAAACCAATGACTAACACATCATACAAAACCCTAGCATGATCATTGAGGTGATGTTTTTTCTAATTTTTTTTGTTGCATGTATATCAATGTCTTTATCCCCTACTATTTATTAGCAAAATGAAGACCAAATATTCATGCATGATCATTGGCCACCCAAAATCCATTATTTTCTAGCTGCCCAAACACAACATTTTCCAACTTGGCCTCAATACCCCAATTGTACCATGGCTGATCATTTTTTCTTCATTTTTTGGGATCAATCCCACCTGAAACTATTTCTACAACCACTCCATGTAAGGATAAATATCATAATATTTCAATAGCCAATGTAATGTAGCACCATCATCAACTTTCATTTCCTCTTCAAGGACAAACCTCTATGAAAATGCCCTCTAAAATCATTTCATTTAACACACCTTTTACCTCAACAATGTTCACCTCCTAGCAGATTCCATCCATCTCTCAACTAGCTCAATATCATCCAGCCTCGAACATGCTAGATACAAATTTTACATAGCACATGACATGAAGTCACTTTTGTGGAGACACTGCTTCACCAACCCAAGATATGGAATCTATTGGAAATGCTCTCTTCACTATGATGGATGATGAATTTTTTTTGCTACTTATGCCAATGGGGGGAGTGATGATGGTTTAATGGAACCATCCATAGTCATCGAAGCTACACTAGATAACCGTTGGATTGATGTTATGGAGAAAGAGCTATATCAAATTACTAAAAATAACACTTGGAGCCTTGTTCCTCATCCATTTGGTAAGCTTGTTATTAGTTTAAAATGGATATTTAAACTTAAGAGAAATCGATATGGTGAAATAGAAAAATTCAAAGCTCATCTAGTTGCCAAAGGCTATCTCCAAAAATAAGGCAAAGACTTTGATGATAACCTTTCCCCTATTTCATGGATGGAATTTGTGAGAATCTGCAAAAGCTAACTACATGGTTTATCAACTAGATGTGGCTTCTGCATTTCTCAATGGTGTTCTTAATGAAGAAGTTTACATGGAACAACCACCAAGCTTCATTGATGAAGGAAAAAGAATCATGTTTACAAGCTCCATAAAGCATTATATGGGTTCAAGCAAGCTCCACATGCATGGTACACATGTATTCATGCATTTTTCATGCAAGAAGGCTTCACTAATATTCAGTCTCAAAAAACAATATACAAAAAGATATTTGGAGATGATTTTATATGTGTTTATTTATACGTAGATGATTTAATCCATTTTTCATCTACAATTGAATTAGGAAATAATTTTCTTAATGCCATGAAAAAGGAATTCAAAATATCTGATTTAAGGAAGATGTCATATTTTTAGGTTTTTAAGTTATCCAAAGAACCAAATCAATTTCCATATGCCAGCTAAAATTTTCCTGATCCTTAATTGAGAAATTTGGCATGATTAATTGTAATCCTTTAGACACACCACTTGCCCTTAGTACAAAACTTACTAAGGATGAAAAATCCCCATCTATCAACCCTTCACTATACAGATCCCTAGCTATTAGTTTAATGTATCTCTCCAATACTCATCCAAATATCCAATATGCTGTAAACTACCTTTCTCAGTTCATGCAAGATCCACATGAATCACATTGGAAAGCTGCAAAATGGGTATTGTGATACTTGAGAAGTACAACAAATTTTGGGATCACATTTCATTAATATAAAAATTTCAAGATATGGGGATACACTGATGTAGACTTGGGAGCCAACCTCGAAGAGTGAAAATCAATTTCTGGTTTTTTCTTCTTCTTTGGTCCATCACTTATGTCATGGTGATCAAAGAAGTAATCTACAATCACCCTCTTAATAGCTAAAGTAGAATACATTGCTGCATTGAATGCTGCTACTCAAACCTCCCATTCGCTTATACTATGATACCACAAGTGCTATTGCAATGGCTCATAATCCTATTCATAATGAGTGTTCCAAGCACATAGATATCAATCATCATCATCTCAGAAGGTTGATCCAAGATAACATACTCAACATAGAACATTGTGCAACTGAAGCACAAATGGTAGACATCTTTACTAAGATTTTGAGCCATGAAAAGTTTGAGTCTTTTCAAGACTTCGTAGGAGTGGAACCTCTTACCATCATGGGGAGGTTTGTGGAATTTGATGACTAGATGTTCCACAATAGAATTAGATAGATCTCATCCTTTTATCTATTTTAAATAAGATGAGATCCTATTCATGTAATTCTTATCCAATCCACATTTAGGGCATTCCATATTAAGAAGATCCTTAAATATGATGATAAGGATCATCCCCATGATTTCCAATATTCATACTTATATCTCCAAATCTATTTTTGGGAGATCAAGGCCTATATAATTGTAGTAGCACATATTCATTCATAACAGAAGACATATAGAAGTTAGAAAGTTTAACAAGAGTGTTCTTATTCTAACTAAGTTTTTTATTTCCTTTAATCTTAGTTCATAGATCTAGGGCCCTTTAGACTCTTTAGCTAAAAAATCCAAGGAGATAGATCCCTTGATGGTGACTCTTGATCCTTTGAAGAACTCAAGAGCTACAATGGTTGGAGGTTGTAACTGCTTAGCTATGCCCATGTATTCAATTATGGTGCATTGGATGACATTGGTTATGGCTCCATCATCAACATGCATTCGATGTATTTTAAATTATCCTATGCATGTGGCTATGAATAAAGGGGTTGTAGATACTTTTCCATTTTGGGGATTAACCTTAATTTCACTGTTGTGAAATGTTAAGGTTTTTAACTTCTCCTCCCCTAATTAGAAAGGAATCATCATTGCATGGATGGATTTCTCATTAGCAAGGATATCCTCACTAATAGGGATGGACATCAAAATTTTGACTAGCACCTCATGATATGTGGTGGAAGTCATGATCACATCATACAAGCTTAAATTTATGTGTTTTTGCTTGAGGGATTGCCTAACTTGGTCCATTTCACTAAGGAATTTTTTATCATTGGTCATGGTCTTGTTACCTCAGTTGTGCTTTACTTCCTCCATGCACCCCAAAATGGGAACTTTAGCTTTAGGCTATGGTTGTTGTGATTCTTCTTTGTTGTTTTGGTTGTGAAATTTAGTATCCTCTTATGGCTTGTTGGTCAAAGTAGTTGGGAAAAATAAGGTCATGGGTATAGCCAAAATGGAAGTGGCCTTTTGTGGACTCACTTACTTTTATGCCTCTATCTACTTGTCTCCCTTGTTGCTAGGATTTTACTTATGCTTCTTTCTTTGTTTTGCTAAAGTTTTTTGGTTGTCAGTTGTTGGCTATGAGAAAGAATAGTAGCATTGGCCACCACAAGGGATCATTATGTAGTAGTTTTGGTTATGGTTTTTTAGGTTGGGGAACCTTGATGAAAAAATTTTTCTTAGGAGGCATTGGTGATGGTACTCTCATGATGAAGGGGGAACTTGAGCTATCAGAAGCTAAAAAAGCCCTTTCATTGTAGAGGAGTACTTGAATTATGAATGGTTCTCTTACAGGTCTCTGATCATCATCAATGTTAAATGCTGAAATAACATAGAGTCTATCATTAGCATTCAATGGGTCTTTGTAGACCTTCATTGATTGGTTTTGTCGCCAAACTATGTACCAAGCATCTAAGACTAGTTTCCCTCTATCTATCATCCTTTGTAGGTCATTCCTCAGCACAAGGTATAAGTCTATGTCATGAACAAGTAGTTGATGATAAGTGAAGAAGCAGCCTAGCTTGAAGTATCTATGTAATTGTGAGGAATCTTTCATTTCTCAAGAGGGATCTTTGGCTATTTTGCATAGTCACTCATGTTTCTTTTGAGTGGCTTCAGTCATTTTTTTGTGTTTCATGCATTCACTTTTTCATATTTGGTCTAGCAACTTAGATTTTTTTAATGGAAACATAATATATTTGGACCTGTCCTTCCTTTCAAAGTTAGGTCTAGTTTTTGTCAATGCAGTGGCCCTAGAAGTTGATGGTTCATTATTATGATCATTGATGGGGGCATCAGGTAGGTTGACCATCAGCCCTTGGTTTGTGATATTTACTTCCATGGTTACAGTTGCTATGGTCATGTTATTTTATTTATTTTTCTTTATCTCTTCAAGTGTGTTGGATTTTATATGCTATATATGCTGGATCATGACTAGCTTTTGTAGGAGCCTTTATATTTTTAATTTGCAAGAACTCTTGGCTAAGAGACTGTGGATCAAAGTAGTAGAGTGTAGACTTGAAAAGATCATTAACTACTCCCTTAAATATGGCTAATAAGTGGGCTTTGACTATAGGATTTAGTATTTCATTCAATAGTCCATTCCACCACTAAATGAATTTATGCATGGGTTCTAAGGGCCCCTACTTGACCTTCATGAGTTGGTCAAGTGTTGTGTTAGGATTCAAGTTATACTTGAAGTAGTTGAAAAATAAGGCTACTAAGTCCTCCAAAGAGGATATGGATCCCCTAGGAAAAGCATGATACCAATCAAATGCTTTCCTAGTCAAAGACATAGCAAAAATCCTCATGAGGGTATGAGGCCATGGTTGTAAGAGTAAACATTTAGATCAAAAGGTTATAAAGTGAGCTTTAGGGTTACCTTCTCCATTATATTTACTGAATTGGGGAATATAGACACCAAAAGAAAGCATCAAGGATGGGACTATAGGACTTATGGGATTGTTCTGGTAGAAGTCCATAATCTTCACAATTTATGAAGTAGAGGCTTTAAGCCTTTTCAACTCCTCTATTAGGCCTTGAATCATTTGAAAGGTTTGTTCTAGACCTTTTGGTGGCCCTAAAGGTTGTGAGGTTTGTACATAACAGTATGGCATTTGTTGTGAGGCTTGTGGTCTCATTATGGGTTGCGTGATAAAAGAAAGAGGTTTCATTATGCATTATGATTGTGGCTTGTGTGCCAAATAAAGAAAATGATGTTTATGCTAGTACTTGAGGCAAAAATGGGACAAATGGGGTGTTTGACCCCTATGTTTCTTGGGGTTCCATGGTGGACCCCACATGAGTAGTTAATGGATTTTTGGTGGTAAAAACCATTTTTGATTGTTTTATATATCGAGACTACTGTAAATGGCATTGATTTGTTATAGTATGTTGTTCATGACATTAGCTAAGTGTGATGTATGACTATAACCGATGTGAAATCCACCATAGTAGGGTATGAAGGAGTGAAAAATAGTGGCACCATGCCCATGGAGAAAACAAAAGTATTAGAGGAAGGTGCTATGACCTTGGGGGATGTTTGTTGGAATAGCCCTCCCAAGATCTTTTTAGGCTCAGATTCTACCTTAAATTCATCCTCCGCTTCTTGATGTTCCTCAAATCTATGCTTGTCATCTTCCTCTTCCATGGTAGTCAATTGGGCTATGATGCTAATATAGATGTCATTAAGGAGAATTTGGTCATATGGGGAAGGGATATATTCCTTCCCACTCCTATGTATGAGCTCAAACTCCCTCTTTTCCTTTGCTTCAATAAGTGGAATTAGCATGCCTACCTATATTTTAGCACAAATGAAGTTGTAAAGATCTTCATTTATAGTTGCAAAATTAGGACTCTTACCTCTAATCCTCAAAGATTGCCTAAACTCAATGATGGTAGGTTCTTTGGGAACATAGACCCTCATGGCATGTTGGTTGTGATCTTCACTAGTGAGGGTGAAGGGTAATTTGCTAGATTGTTGGAGAGACATGGCTATAGTGTTGAGAATGTCTTAAAATAGGCTATATATGGTAAAATAGGAGTAACTTCTAGTGAATGGAATTCAAAAAATATTAAAGAAAATAAACATGGAAAAAAATTATGTACTTACTATAATTAGTAAGTGGGGGATAAGAGGGGTTTTCCCCCTTACCAGAAATGGAAAGTTGAAAACATTGGTATCAAGCCTCACCCAAGTTGGCATTCCAAATACCTCTATGCTAGGTATGATAGTGGAGGAAAGAAGGGGAGGTGAGATAATGGAAATATCACACATTCTCATTTCAAAGTTGGAGAGAGGGGGAAAATTTTGAAGGCTAAAATAAAAGTCTGGTAGTTTCTACAAATGTTTTTGGTAGGCTAACAAATTTTACCATGAAGGAAGGAAAAGTAGGTTTGGTTGGTGTGAAAAAAAAATGTTAGTTTAGTGGTAAAAAATGTGGTAGAAAAAATCAAATGGTTGTTAAGGTTTCCATGCTAACTTCATTCTAGAAATTCATAGCAGATGTTGTGAAACTTCAGCACCAACACCACCTACAACTTCCACAATGGGGTTTCTGCTACAACTAGGGGTAAAGGCAACATTGACTTCCTTGATAGTTTTGGCTTAAAAAAATTAGAAAATGTCTTTCAACTTGCAATGTTGACAATGAAATAAAATTAGATATGGTCATTAAGTTGGTAGCGAACCCCATCCATGTTGCCCTCCTAGCTACTTTCATGTTGGGTATGGAAAAAGGGGAAAAGAAAGGGGGTGAGATGATGGGAATCTCACACCTCCTACCTTAACGTTGATGATGGAAAGGCTAAAAACAAAAGTGGAAAGTTGTGGTTTTCCACTAAAATTGATTTTATCTAGCTACCAATTTTCTCAACTTGGAAAAATGGGGGAAAGCCAACTTGTGGAAGAGTTGAACCACCAACTTTAGAAACTAGAGAATAAAGTTTTGGTAGTAAAAAGGAAAAATAGGGGACATAAGAAATATCAATGTTGGATTTTGACTATAAAATTCACAAAAAGTGTTGTGAGAAGTGAAATCCAACCACTTGAAATTTCCATGCTATAATTTTGTTCATAAGGGGGAAAAGATCAATGCTGATTCTTCAATAGGTTTTATCTATAAAAACTAAGGAAAAGCTTGCAAATGGCAATGAAAAGAATAGATCTAATTACAAAATTTAGGTGAGGGTCATCCTTCCAGTTCCAAGAAAAATTGTTGCAATTGAAAATCTCAGTTGTTGAGAAAAAAATAGAGATCCTTGGTGCAATAATTCCTAAACCCCAAATCTCCAAAGCCTCCACAAGAAAAAATGGGATTTGAGGCACCCTAGCTAATCTTGCAAATCGAGGAACTTACGAAATGCAAAGTTTGGTGAACAAAATGCAAAACTAATAGTAGATCTAAATAATGCATAGATAATTAAAAAATTTATTTTTTACATAAAACCCAAAATTTAAAGATTTATTGAAAAAATCAATGAATAATTTTGAAAAAATGTGTACAAATGGCACTTAAATAAACAACCAAAGGAAGGTTCACTGGTGTAGGGATTAAAAGCCAGTTGAAGTTGTTGTAATCTACTCCATGATCTAAGTGCTAAGCCACTTCTAATGCTTTTGAACCTTCATTAGCTACAACCTCAGATCTACAATGTTGGCTATGGTGGGGGTTGAGAAGTGTGAAAAATATAAGCTACCTAAATGTTCTATGTTGGAATTTGGGAATCCTAGGAGTGTAGTGTGGAGCTTGAAAATTCAAAAATCCAAAAGATGGTTATGAATGCACAAGGTCAAATGGTATCTACATTGGGTTAAAAAGAATTCAAGTGTGAAAATTGTAAAAATACTTGAGTGCTTAAGAATTCCCAAGTGTAGAACTATGAATAAATTTTTTGTGAAAAAAAGTGTGTAATTATCAAAGTGTAATAGAACCATTTGATGTGTGGGGTATAGACTTTTTAGAAACATTTCCACCCTCTATCAATACATTTGGTTTGTATAAACTATGTTACTAAGTGGGTAAAATCTAAAGCCACTCTAACAAATGATGTTAACATAGTAGTAGCTTTTCTTAGAGAGAACATTTTAACATGATTTGGAACTCCATGAGTGATCATAAGTGATCAAGGATTCCATTTTGTAAATAGAAAAATGGAAATATTCCTTAAGTCTTGTGGAATTCAACCAAAGATAGTTACTACCTATCATCCTTAAACAAATGATCAAGTATAAAATGCAAATAAGATTATTTTAAAGATATTAACAAAAACCATATGTGATAAAAAGAAAGATTGGTCTAAAAAATTACAAGATGTACTTTGGGCCTATAGGATTACATAAAAACTAAGTTTAGGCTATTCACCTTATCAATTGGTTTATGGGAAACAATGTTTATTTCCTATACAAATCAAATACCAATATTTACGATTAGCATAACAATTAAATTTTAATGAAGAAACAAATCATGATGTTTGAATGATTCAAATACTTGAAATTGATGAAATGAGCCTACATTCACTTAACAAGCAAACGATTATAAAAAAGCAAATAAAGAGTTTGCATGATAAGAATATTTTTAAGAAACATTTTTCAATAGGTAATAACATCCTTTTTTTAATATGAGAGTACATAAATTTCTAGGTAAGTTAATAACTTGGTAGAAAGGCCCTTATCTAGTGGTACAACCCCACAATAATGGAAGTGTTTTAATTTCACCTATTAATGATTCATCAACTATATTTTTGGTCATTGGCCAAAGACTTAAGTTATACCATCAACATCAAATTGAGGAACTCAGAGAGGATGAATTGGTAAAGTTAGGTAACCCAACTTATCTTGAAGATGATGAAGGAAATGACAAGAGTCAATTAGAAGTCTAGGCTATGGATAGTAACCTTTAGCAAAAGACTTATGTAATATTGTAATATAAAAAATGAATTATTTTAGTCTACAAATTTTTCTTTGAAAAATGTAGAGGATAATAGAAAATTCTATTGTTAGTTGGGACTTTACAAAATTCATTAGCATCATGTCTAGAATGCTAAGGAAAACAACAACTCCCCCTACCTTAAGATGGTTTAAAACCAAAATCCATCTAAGGGTTTTTGACCTTTTGGTATGTCAAAATCTTAAGAAAAGGGGAGAACATAGCATATTGTGGGATGTGAGGCTTTTGTAGCCATGAAGGAGAGCTCAAAGAATGACATCTATAAGAAATCTCAAAGTAGAGACTACAAGGACTTAAGGAAACAAGAATGAGTATGAGGATTTCTAAGAGAAGATTACAATGACACAAGGGAGGATGGACAAGTAAAGAAGACTATAAGCTAAAAAAGATACTTTGGTGATCAAGAGAAAGCTTCAAAATCAAAATTCAAATGCAGAGAAGACATATCCCAAAAATAGAAGATGTCTTCTATCAAGAAAAGACATCTTGCATATGCAAAAGATGTCTTGGCTGAAATGGGGGATACCCAAAGAAGATGTCTCATAAAAATAGTTGATGTCTCCTTTCAAGAGAAGAAGTCTCCATTTCAAAAGAAACATCTCCCTAGAATTGAAGTCATTTTTAGAGAGATGTTTCAATCTCAAAGGAGATGTCTACACTAGCTATTAAACAATCATTACAAGAATTCTGAGGTGATTTTAGAAACTCTAAGGCTATAAGAAGATTTCATATTCTTAGGTATTATGAAAGTGTTGTGCATGAACTATCTCTATGAAGTAATAATTGTATATTATACTTGTGTATTTCATTTATAAAATCATTTGATTGATTGATTGTGAATTGTGCTTTAAAGTACAAGGATTTGTAATGTTAGTTATATTCTTTATTATGTTTTTGTCTAATACCTATCCTAGCTAGGATAGGATGATGCCTAGGATCAAGTAATCTTAGAATGGAAGCATGATAACTAAAAACCAATAATGTGTAGAATACATAATATTAAGGAAGGTTAAACTACATAGAATTTTTATACCACATCAAAAACTCAACATACACTTCAATTCATTTTGCTAAAATACTAAAAAAAAAACACATAAGCACCATCATCATATATATAAGAGTACAAAGAGTTTCATACAATGATACATAGTTCATACTATTGTACATGAAATATACATTAACCAAGCACTAAATATTTTTCCCTCCTCTACTCTCCCTCTTCATGCTCATCTAGGCTCTTGTGCATTTCACCTATAATTTAAATAAAGTTAGTACACAACTAAGTGGAAATCCTTTACACTTCCCCAACTAGATGGTTAACAAGTTTTGCACTAGAAGAGAGGAGTGGGATACAAGATAACCCATAACAACTATTAGTCTTACGCATGCTCAAAACAACACATACCATATCATTCATAATGCTAACATACTATCATACAATCACAGATAAATCCATAGTCTGACATTATCTATCATGCTCATGTCATCATACCCATGATATACCATTAAATAGTCCATGACCCACACAATCATAATCTAATCACAACACATATTATTAGTGATATCACTCACAAACTAATACTATCATATACATAGCCCATATGGTCTCTAGCATATCTATGCTTAGTGTAGCATGTGAAATGTTTCCATAAGTATTCATAATAGCCATTTCCTGCAAGTCTTTTATTAATCTTTTATTTATCGAACTAATGCTAGGGTTTTTCAACCTATGACATACAACCACTAACCTTTTGGAGGACTAGTAATAGGGACAACCACACCCATGCCATGTAAAAACCGTAGGGATGAACATACCTACACTCTCCTACTCTTAGGATGAAGCCTAAGATAGGAGTCTCACTGCTGCATCAAAATAGGGGGTTAATCCATACTACCTTCAAGATTCCTCATCACCAACTAGTCCACATCCTCATGCATCACCTACCAATGACCATCACAAGCATCATCGTGAAAACATGTACAAATTCTAGCTAGCTTAAATCAACATGTGTTAAAAGCACAACACATACAAACAAACATAACCACACATATCCACACCTAACAATTATAGTCATTCCATGAAAAAAAACCACAATTCGACAAAACAACATCAATACCTCGATATGACAAAACAATACCATATTTCTCAAATGGCATGTACTTCCATACAAATGACCACTATAATAACCTTCAAAATGATATATGCCAAAAGAGAAAACTAATTTTATGATTAGAAAGTACTTCCCAAAATGATCACAATGACACTAATTTTATCTAGATTGAACTCCTAGAAGCAAAGTTATGTGTGTTCAAAGTTTGATTAATAAAATAATATTTAATTATCACTAGGAAGGATTGGATCTCCCAAAAACACTCGCACCCCAATAAGCCCCACAAATATCATATTTTAATCATGCGAGTCTCATCAACATCATATATCATATTCTACAAGTCTACATCATACCATACATCACATATATATTAATACACAATTCATAACCAAAATCAAGCAATTTCGGGAAATAGACAAAATAATATGTCCAAGATCAAAATTTGAGCTCTCTACCTCACATGTTGACATCACATAATCATATATACCAATCCAACATAAGAATACAATGAAAAGGTAAAGAAAACCCACGAATTAAAATTGTTGGGCAAAAAGGCCAGAACAAGTAGAAAACCTTCAAAATATAGTAGGACTCCATTTCACTCCCAACAAGTTATGCAACCATATAGATATGACCACAACAATCCCAAATCTATGTCCAGAGTAAGCAAAAACCATCCACAAAGCTTAGAATTTACAAAAATGTGAAACAAAAGAAGAGAGAAAAAAGAAAAATGAAAGAACAAGCTCCTATGCATTTCTATTAACATGAATAGAAAAAAAATATCCAAAATCCAATTTCTATGGGCAAGTGGTGGTGAGGTGGTGGGTAAGAAAAAAAGCCATAAAACCTATACTTTCACTTTATGCATTGTATAAAAATATAAAAAACCAACAATGTGCTTCTTTGCTCATGTGACATGAGTTCAATTTCTTTTTTTCTTTTGAATTATTTATTATTTTTTTAAATGAATGTTCCATAAGCTATCCTTATTTTTCTACTCTACAACTAATGTTGTAAACTTTAATCATGCATAACAAACACATCAAGATTCTAAATCAAAATTCATTTAAACCTACGAGAACTACACATTCACATGTCAAAACCACACCCAAACATCATAGAACATAGTGCTATAGTAAAAATGACTAAATACCAAAATTGTACATAAAGCGTAAAGACATATAGGATAGGTGCTTTGGTACCCTAGTACAATGCCCCTACTAGTAACCTCACCTATCTAACACCTCACATAAGGCTAGAATACATAATGACGTTAGTTAAGCATGTAAAGACATCATAATCGTAACTTAAAGACTAAGCATTGTAACATATAAAATACATTTATATTACATTAATTCATCCCCACCAACCCCTTGGAACTCCACATGTAATGTATAAATCATAAGCATATGACCATACCTAATGTCTTTAGATGGGATGTAACATTTTGTTTCTCTCTTGTTGCCCTATTGGGGTTCATGTGCTTCTTGTGAGAAGGCATTGTTATTGATCTTGTTGGGATCTTGTAGGATTAAGTGTTTATGCAATGTTAAAATACTCTGGAGTGGAGCTCAATTTTTAGAGGTTGTGGGATCCTTTAAACAACTTTCTAAGCTTACTGGGATGTTGTGGAGTTGAGTGGTTTAGTAGTGACAAAACACTTCAAAGTAAAGCTTCGAGCTTGTAGAGAGTGTGGTTCCCTTCAAACAACTTTTCTAGGAAACAAAGTCTAGAGGTGTATAAGTGAACTACTGATGAGTGGTCAGTATATCCTATGCCCAACCATATGAATTATAAGTGTTCAAGCATGATCCAATTGAAGTCTACAAATCTTAAGTCCTAAGTACATTGGTTCTACCAAGTGAGATCTAATCATGACAATCATTGTCTTTCCAACTACACTTGTAAAGCTTAGTTATATGGTTAAGTATAATTGGGTCACATGATTTATATTATTTTATATTTTATTTTCCTATGATTGATAATAATTTGAAACTCAATTTATTAACCAATTTAACTAATCTAATTGCTAATTAATAATTAACTATCCTAACATAAGTATCTGATCCCACTTTTTGTACACATCCTAAATGCATACAACACTATTGGGTTACCAAGTGTCAAGTGCTACTAGGATTACAAAGTGTTGTATGTTATGCTCAAAGTGATTGTACTTATGTGTTTAATCTATTTAGCTTAATTATTTAATTAACTGAATTCTTAATTATCTTAATTAATCATGTAATTAATGAAAATCGTAAATGTTGAAGTAAATCATTAATCTATTCCAAGTGCTATAAGGTTTGATAAAAAGGCTCATCTTTGTTTCTATTTACATTGGTGAGATCAGGTACATTAGTGCTTGAATAAAGATCCATATAGTCCCTAACTCCTACTACGGGTACTTACAAAACTACAAGAGTTTTGCTAGAACTATGATAAGACATGTCATAAACATGAAAAATGAGCATGTATTTATGGAATTTATTATGGAGCTACATCGATGGGGCCTCATAAATGCAACAAAAACTATGTCAGTGTGGCCCCATCAATGTGGCAACACCACATTGACAGGGCTACATCGACAAGGATTCGTTGATGAGGCCACATGGATAGAGGCATGTTGATGTGGCACTTTAATGCTTCATCATACCCCCACAATTGAATGAAAGCTTGTTTTCATGTTCCCTTGCAAACTTAGGAAGGTATGGGATTATTGATTAATAGTTAACACAACAAACTAACATAACAAAACTAGGTGCTTGAATGTACACATTAACATCCTTAAAAAATTTGTGGTGTTCATGACACAAAATTGAACACCATGATATGACTACTCAAACTAGATAGCACATCCTCTAACGATGTAAAGGTGGTTTGTAGTGATCAAAAATGTTGGTGGGTAGAACACCAAGGGGTTTGTGGGTGCATAGCCTTGACCCCGCCTCTACGCAAGGGCCTTGTTAGAAAATAGAGACAGAGTGCCTTGGATGGTCTTGTCAATCAAACAAGGACTTTGTTAGCTGCAACTAGGGTATTAGGTGTAACCAAGGGTGGCATGGTTAGCTAAAATGAAAGTGTTGATGTTTTGAAATAATGCTAAGAATTTTTATGATGTTTTTGACAATACCAAGGCCAACTAAGCTTAAGCATAGTGAGGTTTCTTGGTGTGAGAATGATGGTGCAAATGTGCAAAAATTTGTAAAGTAGCAAGGAGATGTGAATGCAAAGGAGTTTGAGAGAGAGAATGGAACCACCCCAAATGGGGAGTGTAGCAATTACAAAAAAGAGATGAGAAGGTATGTGGTGTATAGAAAAGTGCAGTAGCAGCATAGTCATAGTCTCTAGGGTGTCTTGGGTTGAAGAATAATGTCCACTACGAAGTCTATGCCTATTGGGTTGGCTGCCATGATGTCCTATGGGCTATGGTATACTATAGTGCTAAATGGGATGTAAAGATGTTGCCAAGGTGCTAATACGCTATAATGTGTAGGGTGCTCAAGGTACCTTGGGTGCCAAGCGATAGTCTAAAAATGCCAACTATTGCTTGAAGTTACCAACCAAATGCTTCAAATTCCAATCACTAGAATGAATTGCCCCCCTTAAAATGTGAGACACAAGGGTATTTATCGGGTTAGGATTGACATATTTATAGGGGTATGTGGGGCTACACTAACTTCTACTATGCTCCTCTTGGATTAATAGGTGTTATTCTTTGGTATGCTCCACTGGACCCTAAGAGACTACTAGACTATGACTATGCTACCAAGATTGCATGTGCCAAAGTCAAAAAATACCACAATGTACCTACAAATAGTGCAATTTGGAGGCTACTCTTCAAGACTACGCTCTCCCCTCTTTCAAATAGGGTCAAGCGTAGGTATAATTTGGGATAAATAGGGAGTGTTAAAGAAATGTAAGTTGTTGATCTTGCTTACCAAAGAAGTGCTGAACTTGGAATGAAGGCCTGTGCTAAGCTCTAGAAGCTTTTGGAGGCAGTTCCATGTTGCTATGCTAGCTACACTCTAGAGAATAGCCCAACGATTAGGTAAATTTTGCAAAACACTAAAGTCCAGTGCTACCATGCTTACTGCACTCATGAGCATAGCAAGAGAGGACAAGGCATAGCATGGATACTTAGAAAAATATGGTAAACATTATCGTCCTTGTTCTTGCTATGCTAGCTATGCTCTAGAGCATAGTAGGAGGGGTAGCCTCAAGAGTTAGAAAATATGCCAAACTATTTCTTTCATTTTGAGCTAGCTTGACAACTTCTAGCTTAACACTCATGCAAACTACCTACTAGAGTGCTGTTACACTTACTATGCTCAAGTGTGTAGTAGGAGGAATGGAAGAATAGTAGGACGCTTAGAAAAATTTCTACAACCATTGTTGACACTTAGAATATTTTATAGACTTGGTTCTATGCTTCATGCTATGCTAGCTACACTCTAGAGCATAGCCCCAATAGTGGGATCATGGGTCAAACACTTAGAAAAAATTTACCTTGTGCTATCAATTAGGAAAATTTACAATTGAGATACTATGGCCCAAAATTGGTGGTGTTTCATTGGCCTCTCTTTGTCAACATTTAGAGGAGTGGCCTAAGAGATCTCAACCAAGAACTTGAAACACCACAATAGGTGCAACACCAACATTTCTCATCGACACTTGGTCGAAGGCTGTTTCACCAGGCTTGAGAGTGCTAAAGGTAATGGATGTAGGGAATTGGAATTGGATAGCAAGGGAGGAATGAGATGAAAATGATGTATCATGTTGCAAGATGCAAAGTCAGTATGGCTTACCATGATCATAGCATTAGGAAGGCTTGTTTCCAAAATAATGGCCTCTCGTCAGAGTGCTTGTGAGAGAGCCTTTACCCATAGCACCAAAATGGCTTATCCTTGACATGTTGACCTCTCATTGGAGTTCTTATGATAATGATGATGTGAATTCAGGGTTGGAATGGTTGTGAAATTGTAGCTTTGCTACTTTTTTGTTGCATTTTTATTTTTTGTGAAATGCTAGCTGCAAGATGCTTATCACCAAGTGAACTATGTGCCACTCAGTGGGCTTTGCTTGGAGGCAACCACATTGTGTCTATAGGATATGTTTTTTCTCCCCTAGAATGATTTTCTTTACATATGCTTAGGCTTTGACTAGTCCACAGAGGCTCCCCATGGGACGAGTTATGTTACGTCCATCAGGGGTTCTATAGTTATCTGAAAGCAAGGTGTCATGTGCATCGAAAAGGTTGGAAAGTAAGGTAAGAAAATGTAAGGTAAAGGGGTAAATGAAAGTAGGCTATGATGGGACAATAAGAATGTGCACTCTTAAGTGGCTTGGCAAGTCTAACCAAGCACATCAAAGCAATGTGATGC
This sequence comes from Gnetum montanum, assembly GCA_015680685.1. Classification (NCBI taxonomy): domain Eukaryota; kingdom Viridiplantae; phylum Streptophyta; class Gnetopsida; order Gnetales; family Gnetaceae; genus Gnetum; species Gnetum montanum. Next base: position 412,475 of record MNCI01007092.1, read on the forward strand.
CTTGCAATTGTAATGAAATGTGCCTTTGTACAACTACCTCTAGGGCTTCATCCTGCAAACACAACATAGAGAAGACAAGAGAAAAAGCACACAACATGTGAGATAAGATCAAAGTGCTAGTTGCAAGGGTGCTACAAGTTTCATGAGTGCTGAGCCAGTTGCAAGAGCTTGCTATGCCAAAGCAGGAATGCTAGTATAGGTGTTAGAGCCAAAAGGTTGCAAAAGCTCTAGTAACCATAGCGGAAGCAAGCACCAAAGGGAGGTTGTCAAAGCAGCCAAGGGTGATGTAAATTTGGGTGCTCAAGACTCCACAATAAGGAAAAGAGCTCAAAAATTTAGCAAAATGGCAAGAAACTAAATTCACTTCCAAGCCTAGAAAATGGTGAGGGTTAGAGGATGGTAGTGTTGTGGTTGGGTCATAGTACTATTGGGACTCCAATGGGTGGTGCTAACGGTGAGAGCTTCAACCAATAATGAAATACCCAAGGTTGAAAATGTTGTTGGAATAGCCTGGGGAGCTCTAGAAGGTTAGCAAAATGCCTAAGGGCATCTCTAGAGGATCAATAAAATGCCAAGGATGGCAATGTTACAAATGTTCCAAAGGTTTTTTCTTAATAATGTGAACTTGGCTCTAGAGCTACAACACCATACCCATGAGGCATGGGTAGATGATGGAGGATTAGAAGTATTTGTGCTCATTTTTCCATAGAACTATGTGTGCAAAACTACAAACCCAGTTTGAGGTCTTGGTAGATTGGATGTTGTGCTAGTTTAAGGTCCTAGTAGATAGTGAACCTAATTTAAGGTCTTGGCAGATCATGATGCACTAGTTTATAGTCCTAGTAGACTACTATGTGCTAGTTTAATGTTGTAGTGGATAGTGGATGTTATGCTAGTTTAATGTCATAGTGTAAGGATGAGCTGTGCCAATTTAAGCATCATGGCAGATGAATGCTATTTTGTAGTCTAAAGACACTCTATGCCAATTTTAAGTCAAGTAGACTTGCTGTGCCAATATAACATCATAGCGAATGCTCAGTTAGCTTGCTTTGTCAGTTATATTAATTGTGGAAATGCTTTTTCCATTGCTTCATTTGGTACCATTCAATGCAATTAAGCATCTGCATGCATTCCTCCTCTATAGAGTCAAGTGCAATGGTTCTTAACTCATCATTTTGAGCCTCATTAATGAAGCTCAAGAGGATCACGTGAAGTGATGGAACCTATAATTCAAGAGGAAAAATGGCTTTAGACCTATACACAAGGCTATATGGCATCTTACCTATTGTTATTCTACATGTGGTGCGATAGGTCCATAGTGCATAGACTAGCTAGTCATGTCATCATCATTTTCTGCTACTAAGCATAGTTCCAGTAAGGACCAAAGGTGAACAAAGATGCTTGTATGCACTCATGTTGTAATCCTACAACATATCCTATAAAACAACCAGAAAGAAGGTCAAGACACATCTATCTTAATAGAGTCACAATGCATTAAATGAGCAAAGCAATGCAGTCAGAAATTGCCTAAATGTACAAAAGTAGATTTAGAAAGGCAAATATGCAAGCTAGTTTTGGACCTTAGCAAGCCATGGATTGCCAGTTTAAGGTCTTCGCAGACCATGATTCACTAGTTTTAAGATCTTAGTGAACCATCATTTACTAGTTTAAGGTCTTAGCGGACCATCATTTATGCAATATGCGTTCGTTTAAGCAGGGTAGAGAGTATCTAGAACATGGAATTGGGCTAAGCATTCATTGGGCAACCAGAAAAGTCTCTAAAAATATTCTAAGTCTAGGAATCATTAGAAAAAGTTCAAAATATTTCTAACTCTAGTTTCTATACTCACCCCTTCCTATCCTTGCCCCCTTGCTATGCTTCACAAAAATCCAAGAAAATTTGCTTAAGTGTTAATGGGCCAGTGTGGTAGGTGGCACATTTAATTACCATGAGGGGTATATATGCACATTTTACCTAGGCTAAACTATCATTTTCCAGAGTGAAAATGAGAAATTATAGAGTGTAGCACAATAAGAATGGGGTGTCGAAACCCAGAGCATAGCAAGAAGAGTAAAGTGCCAGAGCATGGCACTAGGATGACATGTTGTAGTGATTGTTGACACCCTAGACTCACCAATGTGAAAGAGGGAAGATAAGCCCTAGAACCCCTACCATAGGTGTAGGTGGAGGAGAGGAGAGCACTACTAATCACCAAGTACACTTGATATGTTTACCTCCTTGCAATGGTTTTTCTTTGCATTTTTTCTTTATTTTCCTTGTATTGGGGCTTGGGCTCTAAGGTGGCCTACCTTGGCAGGGATTGCCACCACCTTGGCTACCATGGCCAAAAGGAGATGGAACGCTTGTGGGTTGTAGCTTTGCATTAACATTTTTACTTTGATTTGCATTGGCATTGCATGGGGCAAGGGGGCAATGGGTGAGCTTAAAGGGTTTTTGATTTTTTGAGTTCTTGAGCCATGGACTACCATGGCATTCAAAAGGAGTATGCATGCATAGGATAAGGGGTTTGCATTTTGGAGCTACATGAGGGTGACGCATGGGTAAAGTAGGGGTTTGCATTTTGGTGTTGTTTTGGGTGGTACAACATAGGGTTCCTACAAATCTACATTTCATTTCAAGGGTTGTAACAAGGAACAAGGTAGAATAGTCATTTTACGGTCACGACCTAAAATCACCCCCCCCCCCCCCCCCCCCCCCCCCCCCCTATTCCCTTCTTTTCTTAATTTTTTACCTCTAGTGGAAGATGAAAGGCATCCAATAATGCCTTCATCTTCACCTCCTCGCTCCAGGGATCATTTATAGTGAACATGGCATTGTTAATGTGGGCTAGAATGGGGATATTCCATGCATAGGACATTACTGGGAACAACTCCATAATGTTGAGCAACCAAGTAGTGAATTTTTTGCATTTTACATTGAACACCCTGGTTGCATTTTTTAGCTTCTAGTAGTCATTTATTCTTTTTTCCAAGCTCTCAATAGTGGATCTCTTATTAGTATATTTTCCTTTGAGAACCTTGAGTTTAGTGCTTTTCTCTACAAGCTTTTGTTTGGTGTTCTTGTGGTGCTTGAACTCAACCTCATACAACAAGTATGAGCTAGCCACTTACTTTTCTAGTTCTAGCAATGGTTGTTTGATAGTCAACATAGTCAAGTTTGGATACCAAAGATTGGCAAGCTCTATATATTTAGTCATCTCCTCTATCTACAACTCCTTTAGATGAATTTCTACTTTATTATATTTATCAATCCCATCAATGATGGGCTACCATCATTGACATCCTTTTTGGAGTTGCTAGAGGGTCTTGTTCACCTTTTCCTTCACCACTTAGATTTTTTTCTCATTTATTTCCTTCTGTATGCAAACCTAGTTTCTATTGTGATCTTTGAATCTCTTAAATTTGAAAGCCTCTAATTTTTAGGTAGCTACCTCTATTACATTCTTTTGTTTAAGGGCACAAACCTCCTCCATGGAAAGATTTCTATGTTCAACTACCAATCTTCTTAACTCTATATTTTCTCTAGCTAGTTGCTCCTACTATTGATGGATAAAATCAATCAAATATTATTTATGTGCATGAATGTTTCATAGGTGATGATTTTCTATGATCAATTGCACATTCTACTAGCAAGTTAGATCCAAGGCCTTCAAAAAATTTTATGTTGAGTGGCCTCTACCAAGGATTTGTAGAACACTACCATCTCCACCACATCCTTAACCCCATTCAACCTAATGTGAAGTTGTGCAAGAGCTTCATATCTTTTCAATGATGGGTTGGTAATCTAAGCATTCAATTTAGTAACCTCTATAGCCAAGCATTCATTCAGCTCCTTGGCTATTTTGAGTTGACCTTCCAATATAATATTCTTGTCCCTTACCTCTAGTACCTTCAACTATGTTCCAATTATATTATCTGAAAGGTCAAAGACATCTGACAATGGTTGCTCAATTCCTACCAGTCAGTCCAATAGTTGTTCATGTTATGCTACGCTTAATCTACTATTACATCCCTATGGACATCTACACATCTTTAAGTGTAGTGATATCTAATAAAGATTCCATAGGTTCATTGAGTGTTATAGAAATTCTATTAGCAACCATCCCAACTATTATTTCTTACCCTAAGTGATGCATCACTAGTACTATTTTCCCCTCACTCCTTCAAGTGCATCAAAAAGGTTGTAGCCTTTCTAAGAATCTATAGGAGTTTCTACTATTCTAAGAAAAATACCATTACCTCTCTTGCACTGGGATTCAACCTCATAGACAATGACATTCTTTGGGTAGCGAAAATGGATCAACCTCCCCCCCATCAAGCTAACTATTCATGACACCTCATTCAGGTGACTCATCGTGGACCGATACACAAATGGGTCTTTACCATTCATGCTTTCTTGTTGCTCTTACTCATTCATGAGTCATTTTTGGTACTTGTGCAACCATTGGGATGTTGTAGTGATGTATAGCACTATTTTTTGAGTGGTAGGTGAAGATGGTGGTTGTTGCTCCTCTTAGTGGATTGTCATTATAGGAGTTTTATACTTTATCATCTCCATCCAATTAGTGGTTGGAGCACATTGGATAGCATCATTACTGTAGTAAACTATTCCTCCACTTCAACATAGTTTTCTAATGAGACATGGGGAGGGAAGCATCTTCCTTTCACATTCATTCTTCTTGAATTGCTTTTCTATCTCTAGAGAGATTAGTTATGGAAGGTTGACTAGGAATCTTCCACTTAGAGTAAAACATGCATGGGAAAAAAAGGTAGTAATCTTACTAGGCCTCACCATGGCATTTAGGTGAAAGGACACAATCTTGTAATGGATTCTTTCTACCAATGTGAGAATATTGTACTCCTTGTGCTTAACACCATAGCACCACTAAATTCATTCCTTTTTGATGCTAGGGTCTACCTACATCAGAATCTCTACAAGATTTTCCCCAATTTCAGGCAACCCAAGTGCCTCTACAATGGCTTGCACTAAGTAGGACACTAAAATATCCTTGATCTTGACCATTTAACTAGCCTACCTATTTTTCCAAAATAAAAATGTCTCTTCCATATATCACTCCCCCTTGGAAGTGATAATTGCCCACTTCAAAGAGGTCTTCAGTTGGTCCTATACTTCTTTAAGTGCTTGCTCTAAGAAAGATCTAAAATTTAACTTTTGGAGCACTATCTTCTAGACCTCCTTTAATATAATTTAATTTAGGCAAGCTTCTGTCAAGGTCACCTAAAGGTTCACTTTTTGACTTGGCACCTCATCCCAATGGGAATGTTCTATTGTTGCCACCTATTCTAGAATCTAACAAATAGACTCCACTTTGGTGTCTTCTCTAAGAGGTCCTCTGGCATGGGTTGCAATCAATTCTTCTTGGGGTAACTCTTGGCCCCTTCCAATTCTTAGCCATTCTCCCTTGGTTGAGACAATCCTCCTTCTTATGTGTATTTGTCTTTTGGTGCCATCTATGATCAAAACACATCTATGGATTAGTAGAGATAATGTGTAACTTAAAATTTTTGGATGCTTGATCTCATTAATTAGTTACAATTGGCTGTAGTTGAACCATGGAAAATTGATTATTTTATTAATTAATTTTTATGTAAGTGTTATAAGGGCTTGTTGAAAAGGTTTAACTCTTGTAATTTAGTGTTTTAATGATGATTCCTTAGTTAAACCTTTGTGGGAGTTAGAAAAATGAAAAAAAATTCTATCAAAAATGGCATGTTTGTGGCCCCCACAACTAAGACCTTACCTCTAGGAGCTACAAGGTTAAAGAATAGAATGATTTGGAAAGTTATGGGCTCTAGAAGATTTTGAGCTCTGTTGGTATCCATGTTCTTGTTTGGTGTCTTTGCCTAAGGGGTGTGCTCTGAATTCCCATCATGTTTTTTTCTTTTATTTTATTTTTGTTTAGTTATTTGATTTTTTTTCTCTTTTTTTTTTGAATTTTTGGATGGGAACCACACCATGCAAAGACTTGTTCAACTTCATGTTATTGATCAACATGGAACATGAAGAAATCCAAGAAAACACTCATGTACTCAAGTAAGTAGAAGAATGCAAAGAGTATTGAGTCCCTTTGAAGTCACACCCTATGCAAACCATTGAATCCTTCCTAATTTTTGAAACCACCAAGGTTACAAATTTATTAAAGTTTTATTTAATGAAAGGGACCTCATATTCCCAAAACAAGAAAAACCATAGATTTTTGTGGATAGGTGGATGTCGTGGACTCATTGCTTGTTCATAAAAAAGAAACCATGTCTTAGCCATTAGTACAAAAATTTAAAAATAGAAATCAAACATTAGCAAACAAAAACATTAAGTGCAAACCATCATTAGCAATAGCTATAGCACCACTTTGTCCTATTGGCACAATGCACATTTATAAATAGAAATTAGAAAATTACATTAAAATAAAATAAAATAAAATATATAAGAAAGTGTAAAATATTCAAGAAAAATTTAAATGTACTAACAATGGTGTAAAAAAAATAGTGTAAAATTAAAAAAAGTTTTAAAATCAAAAAGGTATAAAATAAACAATTTGCAAAAAATAAAAATGTGTAAAAAAAATAGAAAAACTAAGGATCCATGTTTATGGTTAGCATGGATGACCTTCTTTCCCACAACTAAGTTGGAAGAAGATCTAAAAAACTGAGCATGGTTGCCAATCCATTGAGGTATTTGTTGTACTAGCTCACCTAGGCTCATGGAAAGGATTTACTTATTGAATATTGGTCAATTACTTCTTGCCTAGGTTTTTAGGTTTGTATATGATCATGGCTTTAGAAGGAAAGATTTCATCAATTATATAAGGCCCCTTCCACAATGTTTAGAATTTGGTTTTTTGAGGAATATGTGTGGGGTTCCAATAGAGGACCTTATCTCTAGGTTGAAGTTTGATACTTCTAATTCTTAGGTCATGTCATTGTTTGTTAAATGCCTTATACACTTCATTCAAGGATAGGACTACCAATCGATTTTCATCTAGCACATATATGTTGATCAATCTTTCTTTTTATGCCAAACTTAGGTCAAGGTTCATGTCATAGGCTATTGAGAATATACATATCTTAGATTGAATTAGGAGAGTTGGAATTTTTTGTACACCAACTCATAGAGAGAGTAGCCTATGGGAAGTTTCTATGTTGAGCATTAGGCCCAAGGGGCATCATCGAGTTTCATGCTCCAATCTTTCCTATATATCCTAATATTTTTTGTTGGAATCTTTATGATCTCCTTGTTAGTAACCTCTACTTAATTGTTGGCTTGGAGGTTGTAGGATATTTTTAATTTATGTTCAACCCCTAAGCATTGCATGAGATTGTGAAAAGTACCACCTATAAAATGTGTTTTTTTGTTAGAAATCAGTGCATGTGGCATCCCAAACCTATTCACAACATTTTTTTGTACAAATTATGTAGGAATGGAGGATGTATAGTTGATAACAACTACTAATTCTACTCATTTTATGTAGTAATCAATAGTGATGATTATATATGCCTTTCCAATTAACATGGGTGTGATGAAATGCATGAAGTCAATGCCCCATATGTCAAATGGTTTTGTTCACTAAATCCACTATTGAGGACCCTCTATTTGTGTAGTCATCTCACTATCTTGTTGATAGCATTCATAGGATCAAACAAACTAGTGAGCATCCCTAAATATTGTGGGCCAATATTATCCTATCATTAGGATTTTTATGGCCATGCATCTCCCTACATAGTGGCCTCTACAAGGGCCTTCATGAGCATCCTAGAGAATGTGTAATTACTTTGCATCAAGGACATACCAACAAATGAACCATCAGTGCATACCTTGTAAAGGTGTTCATTGATTTTGATGAAGTGTTTGACCTAATGAAGAAACTATTGTTTCTTCCTATAGTCAAAATCTTGTAGCATCTCTTGAGTGAGAAGACAAATGAGGATGCTATCATACCATTTTTTTTCTATAGGAACTTGTTCATTTATTACACTAGTAAAGAGAAGTTCATTAGGAAATTGATTAGAAAGTGGGCTCTTTTCCTCTTTGTCATCCCATCATAACCAAGAGAAATGGTCAATGATCATGTTCTCAATTCCCTTTCTATCTACCATTTTAACATCAAATTCCTACAAGATCACTAGCCACTATATGACACTGGGGCTCACCATTGGCTTTTTCATGATGAAGTGAATGGCACTATGATCAGTGTGTACAAACACTTTATATCCAAGAACATAGTACTTAAACATGTCTAGAGCATACGTCACTACCATTAGTTCTTTCTCCATTATGATGTAATTCAACTATGCACCTACAATGTTTCAACTTGCATAATGGATATAATATGGATATTTCTTGTCATCCAATTGCATAAGTATAGCTCCCATGGCATAATTTGATGCATCTATCATGATATGAAATGGTTTTCACCAGTTACATGCTCATAGAATTGGAGTCTCTACAAGCTTTTTCTTAATGCTCTCGAATGTCTTTTCACATTCCTTGGTCTAGATGAATGGATCATCTTTCTTTGTTAGCTCGACCAATGACTTGACAATCTTAGAGAAATTCTCTATGAATTGTCAATAATAGCCAATGTATCCAAGGAATGACTAAACATCTTTAACAATTTCTAGCTAGTGAGTTATTCCTTGGATGATCCTTATTTTTTCAAGGTCCATCTCAATCACTTCTTGAGAAATTCTATGCTCCAATGCAATGCCTTCATGGATCATGAAATGGCTCTTTTGCTAATTGAGCTACAAGTCTATTTCTACACATCTTTTGAGTACTTGCTCAAGGTAATCCAAGGCTTTCTCAAATGTAGCATCATAAGTGGAGAATTCATCCATAAAAACTTTCACTTCAGTCCCTATTTTCTATTGAAATATGCTTAAGAGTAGGAGTTAGAAAGTGGCAAGATCATTGCATAGACCAAAAGGCATCTTTTGATATGCAAAAGTCCCCCAAGTGCTCATGAATGTTGTCTTAACCTGGTGTAATATGGTTTTGGTTATAGCCACTATAATCATCCAAAAACCTATAATAGCAATGCCCAAATATGGTGTCCAATACTTGATCAATGAATGATAATGAAAAATGATCTTTGAATGTTGCCATGTTTAATAGCCTGATGTTAATACAAACCCATCATTTGCCACATCTCTTTGGTACTATCACAAGTGGGTCAACCCACTTGCTATCCACAATGGAGTAGATGAACCATACCTTAAGGAGTTTCTTAATATCCACTTTCATGATTTACTTTACTTTTAGGTTCAATTGCCATTGTGGTTGCCTCCTTGTCTTCATGGATGGATCAATGTAAATGCAATGCTGGCATATTGATGGATCAAATATAGTGAGTTTAAGATATGACCAAGAAAAGGTTTTTGTCCATCTATTGACCACTTTCAACAATTTTTCTTTTAGCTTGGAAGTAAGTTTGGCATTAAGTATGATTGGCTTACCATTTTTCAAGAATGCATATTTTAGGCTAGTAGGTGAAGTCTTCAACTTTGGGGCTCTTATTTGAAATTCTCAAGGATCTCCAACTCTCCCTAATTGGTATCATCATTTTTATCATTAGAGAGTTGATGATGAACTTGCTCTAGTTTATTCATGCCTGTGACATAAGTGCATGTCAAGTTCTTAGTAGGGTCCATGCACATTGTGCTACTTTTAGGATTAGTAGTTGGCCATTGTGTGCCCTCTTATTTTATGGATGCTATGTTTAAATACCTTTAAATATCTACTTCATGTGCACACTACCTACATGCAAAAATATATGCTTGTTTCACATACTAGAGATTCTACATGTAATTTCACCCTGTATCATTGTACACAATGCATGGAACTTGCTTCTTCTTGATCTTTTCAAATGCATTTTTCTTAAATATTTCCAAGGAAAGATCTCTGATGTCCATTCTTGCATCAATAGTACTTAGCCATGCCCTTTTCATAATGATTGGGAAGTACCCCTTACAACTCTGGACTTTGATTACTATGAAATCAACAAGATAAGACCACCCATAAATAGTGATCACAATGTCTTCTACCAATCCCAATGGAATAGCAATGGACTAGGCTACCAATTCTAATAAGATATTACTCTTTTTGAGAGTTGGCAAGTTCTAGGCAATATACATCTCATGAGAAATCAGTTAACACCAGAACCTAAATTAAGAAGGCTTTACATGGTTCATTCCTAGCAATCTATTATTAAATAATAGGTCTTATAGGATCAACTAATTTTCTAGAAATGTTACCAAATCTAATCCAATTAGATATGGCATTAGTCAGCATACTAATATGGATTTTGGATGGCATTTGATTTAAAGGGTTCTTGATGGAATGGCTTGCAGAGGATGAGGTAGGAGCAAGATGACTAGCTACCTAAGTTTGTGAGGGCTTAGTAGGACTATTAGGTCTAGAAAATGATCTTTTATAGACATGAGGTTCCAAACCACTCAATTGATTAGCCAGTTTTAGATTGATGGCCCTAATAGCATTGCATTATTGTGTCTAGGATGGAAGTTCATCCTACATGAATGGAGCAAGTGGTAGCTATGTTAAGAATGGAGGAATAGGTGTAGGAATAGGAGGAGGATAAGGATGGAATGTGGTATCCCTCTTGGAATATGGAGAATAAGTTTTATAGTATTTGGAAAGATAGTAGTGATGTTGAAAAGGAGAAACATGACTTGAAGAATCACATGGAGATAGAGGTTACTAAACATAATACCCATATGGATCTGGTTCTTTGTAAAGGTATTTCTACCTTGTTAGTGGAATCCCCCATAACTGTAGGTGTTACCACTACTAATACTACTTATACAATTGTGATGAAGTTCCACTTGGATAACATTGTTGTTCTTGATGGAACTGCGTAGGGTTGCCTTAAGGATAAGGTAATCTTCTAGGTGTTTTTCTTTTTGATAATCATGGCAAACTCTTGTAAGTATGAAATGATGGGATAACATTCCTTAAGATTTTCATATTGGTAGATGTCACATCCACCATCATCATCTGATTTAGTTTTGCAACTTCCTCTACTGCATCAATCTTTCCCTTACCCATTTATTAGCATGTTGATCTTCCTTTCACCTCTTGCAGTCATGATCACTATTTTGTTATTTGGACTCTTTAGCAATTTTTAGAATAGCTTGAAATATGCTATCTATGGAGTCCCATAACTAATCTACCTTAGTCAAAATTTCAAAGGTAAATTTTTAAATCGGCAAGGTTTTCTGGTTCACCACCTCATCAAGTGATGATTCCTCCTCACTATCATAAAATCAAACCTCCCTCTTGTGAATGGAAGGATCTTGGTTATATTATTTTGCACTTTCATGTTTCGTTAACTCTCCTTCTTCTTTTGCTACCTACTCAATCAGCCTTTAGATTTGATGGGCTCTTAACTTTGACAGTCTTCCTTGGGCATAGATCCCAACAGTCTCCTCATTTTAGAGTAAATTCCATATATGATGTCATTAAGTTGTTCCCATTGAGAGTAACCATGGCCAAGGCATCAGTGTAATAAGGAATAATATTTTTCCATGATGGCATCCAAGGAATCATGTGTTCTTTTCTTCCAACCTTGGATCTACCTTCTTAGATTGGACACTTAGAACTATGTTTGATACTTATCATTGAATAGTTCAAGTATTGTACTTCATCTATAGATTGAATCCAGCTTCAACGACTGATACCAACTTTCTACTTCTTTGATGAGTGTCCTAGAAAACAACTTAAGCTTTTGCTAGTTATTTTTTATGTTTCGTAAGGCATAGGTGTCATGAAAAGCCTAAAGATAGTTTTGTGGACCAGATTTATATTCCCACTCAAACTTGGAAATGTTATTCATATAATATCACTTGATATTTCTATCTTTCACATTCCTTATCAAAATTCTTACTACATCTACAATGTTTACAATGCTTTGGGTGGAAATCAAAGGCTCATCATAGCCATGATCCTAGTGCCTACAATGCTTCCTACTACATCTTCATTCATGATGAAAGGCTTGTCTTGAATGCCCACACCCCAAATCGTGACTTGCCTGATGATCCCTATGATCATCTTGGTCCCATCAATCACCTCCATCATGATTATGTCCCTTGTGGTTGCATTCAAAGATAGAAGAAGATGATGATGATGATGAACGTGAAGAGGAAGGAGGACTAGCATCATCACAATGCTTGTTATCCCCTCTTCAATGATCATGACCATGCTACTTTCCTACATCCTTGCCATGACTCTCCTTCTTGGATCCCCTTTTGTCATGGGATCTATTCTTGCCAAAACTAGGATTATGTATCATGAACTACAAGTCCTGGTTTTGGCCTCCTTCACCAAATTCAAAGAGAGGAGTCTCTCTATATGAAAAACCATCATAGAAGGGTTCTCCATCATCTTTTTGGTACATTAGGAATGGGGAATCATTAGACCACTTCCCCTTTGCATATTCATAATGTTGATCTAGTTGTTGATCCCTCAAATGTTGTGCATTGGTGGGATGATAATCCCTAGCATCACTATCTTGCACAACATATTCAACATGAAGTCCTTGGATGCACAACTACATAAGATTTTAATGGAGCATTGCAAGAATGGATCAATTAAGCAGTAACACAATGTTACCCTCCATGTCTCACCACCACAGTTATTCATCCTAGTGTACAATGAAGGTGAAATTGGGTACATACTCATCAGGATGAGCATATATCACTTTGTATTGTTGGGACACCTATTGATTTACTCCATCAGATTTGGGTGGAGAATCACTCATGTGACAAGAAGACAAGAAATGCAGTGTGCTTTCTTATAATTGTTGTAGTTATTTTGATGTATGATATGGCTTTAGGATTCATTCCAATGACTTTAAGTCTAATTGAGGCACATGATTTTTATTATTTTATATTTTATTTAGCTATGATTAATAACAGGTTGAAACTCAATTTATAAACCAATTTAACTAATATAATTGCTAATTAATAACTAACTATCCTAACATAAGCATTTGGTCTGACTTTCCACACACATCCTGAATGCATATAGCACTGTTGGGTTACCAAGCATTAAGTGCTACTAGGATTACCAAGTGTTGTATGTTATGCTCAAAGAAGTCATACTTATGTGTTTAATCTATTTAGCTTAATTAGTTAATTAATTGAAGTCTTACTTATCTTATTTAATCACATAATTAATGAAAACGGTAAATGTAGAAATAAATTATTAATCTATTCCATGTGCTTCAAGGTTTGATCAAAAGGCTCATCTTTATTGTCATTTACATTGATGTGCTTAGGTACATTAATGTTTGAATAAATATCTATACACTTTCTAACTCCTGTAGCAGGCGCTCAGAAAAATATTCTAACTTTCAAATGACAAAACTTCAAGAGCTCTACTACAACTATGATAAGACATGCCATAAACATGACAGATGAGTGCGTATTTATAGACTTTATTGTGGAGCTATGTTAATGGGGCCTCGTAAATGCAACAAACACTACGTTAATGTAGCCCCGTCAATGGGGCAACACCACATTGATAAAGATCCATCAACGCAACACTTTGATGCTTTGTCAACTATCCTCTAAGTGTGGATTGCCTAAGTTAGGGAACCATGTTAAATTTGGTTGTGGTTTTTGTTGCTATAAATTTAAATTTGGGAAACTTATTCATCCCCCCTTTCTATGTTCGATGATCCTCAAGGGTGAACCTTAGATTAATAAACTAATAAATTATGTCAATTAATTTTTTTTCTTTTTTTTTAACAATATTCTTTAATTTTTTTTTAGTTTCATGAATCATAGGAATAATAAACAAGTTTCATTCTTAAGCATTCAAGAATGGTTCTAGTAATTACTTTCTTGTATAATCTTAAGGAGAAAAGGGTGTATCATATTGAAACTAGCCATCAAGGTGACTTGAGCATGAGAAACTCTCTATGTCATGGCTTCATGGCTTTAACATGATGACTTCAAAATGATCAATGATTTTCTCTATGTTATGGATTGATGGTTCATCATCAAATTCATGTTGTAGTTGACACATGGTTCTAAATGGCCCTTGGGTCATGGTTTGCTTTAATGCCAATTATGACATCCCATTCCCATATGTCATGGAAAAAACCAAATATGCATATATTAGACATTATTCATAATTAGATAATATACCAAATGTCAAATATATGTAACATTTGACATTATGCATAAAGGAAATAATAGAGAAAGTGAAAAAATAGAAAGAAAATAATGCTTTATTGATATGGAATAGTGTATCTAGATCATGCTCTAAGAGTGTTCCTTGGTATTTTCTTCCTTTAGCATCTATGCCCTTAGAGGAAATCTAGCACTGCCCTTGTGGTTAGGCCTACAATTGACTAGAAATAATGGCTAGTCCTCTTCTTGTTCTACTTTTCCTAGCTCTTGTGACTTGCCTATACTAACTCTACCACTTCATGCATGGCATGACCTCTAAGCCTAGGTATAAATGCTTTAGGTCAAACCCCCAAAGGTTATCTCAAGAAACATGTCTATTATTATAATGTTTCCTTTAAGGTCTCAATTACAGTTGTCCTTTTGGGTCTTTTTATAATAAAGATAACACTTGTTATGAAAAGGCATCATCTTTGTTATGTAGCAGCACCATTTGTGAATGGGGACATTATAGGTGAATTTAGCATGAGAGACTTCATTAGCATCCAAGTGAGCAACCCATCAAATAGACTCAAAAATAATTTTCACCCCATAAGAACCACATGATTGAAGAAGGCCTTATTATCTACTTTTGAGAAAAACAAAAAAAAAGAGAAAAATTACCAATATGTAGAAAACGGTCCCATAAGAACCTTATGGTTGAAGCAATGCTCAATGCTCATAATTTTAAGCATCCCTCAAGAACCTCCTTTCATAAGTAGAGTGTCTATGGGTAAAGAAAAAAGTTTTCATACTCATTTTCTTAGCTATTACCTTTTAGCTAGGATATGAAATTGGATATGGTGGATTGACTTATCTTAAGGGGTATTTTTCTAGTTTCTTTTATTTTTTCCAACTTACCTTACTTGGCTTATTTCCTTCCCTTCACTTCATGTTACTTCCTACCTTAAAGAGTATTTTGGATACCTATTTTTACTAATCTCTTTTTGGCTATATCCCACCTATTTATTATTAATATGTCATCTATCATGTTTATCAATACTTCTAGTATTTAGATCTTACACGTGTTTCCCATTACGTGCTTCATAAGTGTTAGTGGTCAAGATTCCTACCATGGTAAAGCATTATGGATACTAATTTTTGCAAGGCCCAATCTACCAATACTCTATACATAGTAAAGGATATAAAAAATTCATGGCATTTTTGCTTTCTAGTTTATCCTCTTGGCTAGCTCAATTTACAATTATTCACTAGATTTTTCACTAATTAACCTAGATATGGTACATATCCTAGTTTAATTAGGGGGGGGGTGTGGAGGGGATAACCAACGTCAAGTGGATAGGATAATAGGATATAACCAAGGTGGAAGCTTATCCAAGAGAAAGTTAGGGAATCAATTTTATGCAAAAAATGCATCTTCGATCCTTAAAACTTAGGAAAGGTTAAGACCTTGAGTTTGTAAGACATTCTTGAATCTAATGAAGCAAACCTTTTGAGGTGATTTTTTAGCCTAATTAATCCTAGGAAGGTCCCTACTAACAAAGTGATATGTGGACTCCTACTCAAATTATAAGAATTAATCATGAGGAGTGAAAAAAAGAAATAAAATGTTTTATATTATTAAGTGAATAAAATGATCACTCTACTATCAATTTGTATCATGTCATGCAATGTCAAGCAATTAGAGCAAGTTATTTTATCAAAGAATATTGAAGCATAAATGTCCATAGATGCTAGTAGTAGAATCATAAACATTTTTAGAATTGGTTCTATTGAGAGACATTGCAAGTTCAATGTCTTGTTAAAAGTAAACTAGAGATATATCAACTCTAGCAGTATGAATCGATATGATGTAAAGAAAAATGCAAGTTATCAATCCAATTATCGAATTTATTAATTTAAATTAAGAAGTGAAACAACTAAGATATCAATTCATATCAATAAAATCAATATGGATTAAGTAGAAAAAAATTTGATTAAATATCTCACATTTGAATAATGTAGCTTCAATACAGATCCATATGTTGTACAAACATAAAAATTCATGTCGACTAAATTTATGAGGATTAATAAGACTGTAATTTTGTTAAGTGCCTCACATGTTATCATTGCAATCACTATAAAAATTTACATATCAAAGAAATGAACATTTAGTATATCGATTTATGTTAATCCCTTGATGAAATTCAACCTAAAATTTACTGATCCAGATCAATGCCATGATGAAAATTGATATCGTTAAACTTCAAAATTAATAAAACTAATAGTAAGGTGGTGGCTTTATTATAAAGCCATTGCCTCATGGGGGTTAGATAACCATGGTCCAAAAAAATCTTGTGGTAGAATTAGGGCCTTTGATTTCTCTCAAATTATGATCACCATTTTCTTCTCTTTTCTAGTTAACAACAATGCCTCCTTATGAGGGACCATGATAGATAGTGGGATTTCCATGCCCATGTGAAACCCCAACTATTCAATCCCCACCATTCCTTCAACAAGATAAGGCAAACATACCGACCATAACCAATGTTTTTGGATTGAAGACAAAATTTATTTTTTTTCTTATGTGCAATTCTTACCCTATTATAAAATGGCTAAAGCCTCTAGTATAGAGTAGTAGGCCAAGGTATGCATGGGGTGTACCGAAGAAATAGCCTATGATTTTATTATGCTTAACCTTTTGTTTGTATTATAAGCATCCAAGAGTAAAGGCTTGAAAATAACTCCCTAACATTATTAGGCCAATTACTTTGAGTGGCTTTATCACATAGATGTGACAATGTGGCCATCGCTAGAAGCAATCAGGTGTGATGCCTTTATTTGACACTCCATTGACTGGTTCATCTAAGAAGAGGTCCTAGAATTTTACAAGAACCTCAAGCCACACCTAACTAAGGTAGATCACCTAGAGCATTATTTGGTTTCTTCTATTAAGAAGACATGAGTGAAAGCGATGATAGCTAGGCTACAAGAGTGGTTTGGGATACCAACCAGGGGGAAAAACATTTTCTAGCCTAAGGCAAGCATGAAAGAGAAACATGATATCTTCAACCAATTCATTAGTGAGTCAAATTCTAGGCAATTGCAAGCACAAGGATTAAACTTCATAAACCTTTACCTAGAACACCATGTGATGGAATAGATGATTATGAAAAACATCCTACCATACATGCACACCACCTATGTGCTCAACCATATGCTTTGTGTCATGAAAGCCCTAAAGTTTGGGGAGAAAAAAAATTTTCTTACCTCCCAATCAAATATTTAGTTTATCATTATAATGAAAATTCTTTGAAGATTTTCTTTCCATTTCTCATCTCAGCAGTTCTCTAGAAGTGTGAAGTCCCAAAGCTTTAGATGGAAATAAGCATGCATCTTGTATTCCTTAAAAAGAACAACTTCATCTATTGACTCAAGATTTACAAAAAGGTCAGTCCATTCATCAAAGAATCAGAAGAGCCAGGTTCTTCATTAGCATCTGAAGCCAGTGAAGTTCAAGAATTCAGAGATGAGGTTTAAAGCCAACTCTAGGAGGTTTGATCCACACAATATGAGATCTTAATAGTGCTAGAGAGGGTAAGCTCAACCCTCATCACTATGAACAAGGGAGTGAAAGAAATTGAAAAACATGTTCATCATCAAATTTAGGATGATGATGAAGGATCATAACCCTCTCATTTCAAAGAGGATATGGAGGTGGAGGTAGGATCAAAGGCTTAATCCTTAGCTCAAGTTTCATTTTATTTTTTGTTTTTTATGGATGTGTAGCCATTACTGTGATCCATGAACAATTTAATTTTTGTTTGTTTCTAATTGGACTATGATGGATGAATGATTAGTGGTTAATGTTATTTTTGTTTGTTTATATGTATATACATCATTTAATTATAATGTGATTTTGATGGATTTTCTTTGCAACTAGATATAACATGAATATGACACTAATCTTTCATATTGATTGTTAGTTTCAGTTGTGTTATAGCCACTTTAATTAGTTTTATGTGAGTTAATGATTGATATATATTAGAAATTTACTCATTTTCTTTCCACCTAAGTTGGCTAGGCACTGGGCAAAGGCTAGTTGGGGGCTATGTTAAACCCCTGATTACTCTATTTTTTAACTCATTCAACTCTACTTTTTAATTTGTTTAATATTTTACTTTATTGAAGATCATCAATTTTATTGATAACTATCGATAAGTACTAATTTCTTTATTAATTTTTACTTATCATAGGTCATCACAGGGTCTACAGAAATCAACCCAAAATATATCAATCTTTATAGGTGGCATAACATGGATCAATAACATTGAATTCTGGGAGAAAGTACTCTAAGAAGGAATGAATATATTGATCTAAATCACCAAGGTGATCTAAATTGAATATTAAAGAGAAGCAAAACCATGATATAGTTTGATAACTCTACAACCAATTGACATCGAATTCTTCACTGTAAATTGATTACCTAAATAATGATTTTTCTAAATTTTTTTATGTCTTCTTTGGTATAAATGAACAAATTGAATGATGAAGAGTGGATTTTTTCCAAACTCAAAAGAAACCCATGCCAAATTGAATTCCTTTTTGAACTAGTGTATTGAAAGTTATTAAGGAAGATTGTTGGTACTCTATGGGAACTAGCAACCATTTGATGTTATTGGAGCTATTAAGTTGCTACATTGTGAAGATAGCAGAGTAGGGTTACATGTTAGGTGACATCTTCTTTATAATCTTCTAACATTTATGATGATTTTATATGTTTTCAATTTGGTTTAATTATTTGTTTCCACATTTGAACTTAAGATTAGAAGTTTAGGTGAGGACTTTGGTTTTACTTATGAGTGAAAATCATAAGTATGGAGTTTCAGTTGAATTTAGATCTAATTATTTATTGTCTTCATGTTCTTTTTTATTTTAAACAATTCCTCCATGGATACGACTCGTAGGTTTGTCATAGATGAGGTGACATCTCTACAACACATATAATAACAAAGGTAACTCAATACCAAACTTTGGTTCTCTCATCAATCCTCAAGGTAAAATTCATAAGATCTATTTTACACATAGGATTGAGATCCAAACATACATAGAAAAGTCATAATGGTCAAACACATACAGTTAACCATAAAGATGCAAACCAAACTCATGTAAGATCACACTTGTACTCTCCCATGCATTCACATGCATTCCCATGCACACACTCTTATGTCAAACATGAAAATACAAAATAATTTTTATTAATTACAAGATAAGAACCCTATAAAAATCTTTCTCATGACCAACTTAGATTTTCTTAACTATTTTTGATTTTTTTATCTTCTTTTTTGGCTATTTTCCATCTCAAAATTGCTAACCCATAACTTTCCATGGTTATATAGAATCTCTTCAATCTTGACAAGATTGCTCCCTATCAACCTTGGCTCTTAGATAAGATGTCCCTTTTAGACACGAGATGTCTCCTCTAGTGACAATATGTCTTCTCAAAGATGTTTTCTTCGTACATAAGACATATCCTCTTCTAGTTTTGACATCTCCCAAGTAAATGGTATGCCTCCTATGACATCCCAACTCTTGGTCCAAATGTCTCCTAGATCACCAAGATGTCTCTTCAACTTTCCAAATATTTATTCAACCACTTGTAGAGATGAAAAAGAGGCTCAAAACAGGTGTCTGCACATCAGCTCTCTCATCCTTCATAAAGTAAACTTAGGTGAACAAGAGAGTAGAGGTGGAAGTGATCCCTCACTCAACAATTTTGGTCTCATGAATTCATATAGCATCATTTGTAGTTTGATCCTTCCAATAGATGAAGTACTTATTCCTCTTCACTCCATGAGTACTAGAAGCTTCTTTCTTCTTGAGTACAATTACCTATCTTCCCTATGAAGGATTAGACTTATCAATAGCCCCCTCAAACTCATTCATGTTGTCCTATAAGATTTCATTATCTATCAGTCCATAGTAATGCACAAGATCTATAACATTAAAAACAAAAGACATACCCACATCTTTTGGTAAGTCAATTTCAAAAGCATTATCATTGATTTTGGTATTTTATCCTGAAAGGATTTATCTTCTTAGATTTCAACTTTGAGAAGTTGATACCTCTCAGCATTTTCTTCTGCAAGTGCACTGAAATAATATTGTCAATATTAAATTTGGGTTTTCTCTTACCCTCATTCCTCTTAAGGATACTTTCTTTAACCTTTTTCTCAATATTTACCTTCACTTGAGCATGAAGATCCTTCATCACTTGTATAAAATCAACACTCAATTTAGATTCTCCATCAAATCTCTTAACATTTTCTACCATCTTTGGATAAAAATCATAATTAACCTCAAATGATTAATTTTCAATCACAACATAAAAAGCATTATTGTAGGAAAATTTAAAATGATACAACAAAATTTTCCATCTATTAGGTTGTGTTTCACAAAAACACCTCAAAATATCCAACAAAGATTTATTAACCACTTCATTTAGGCCATCAGATTATGGATGATATGCAATAAAAAATTTAAATTTGACTTTAAAATTTTTCAAAGGGATCTCCAAAAATGACTAGTAAACTTGAAGTTTCTATCACTAACAATATTAAAAGAAATTCAATAAAACTTCTCTAGATGCTAAAAAAAAAATTTGCAACATGAGATTCATCAATCATCTCTTTGCATGGAATGAACTGTGCCATCTTGAAGAATCTATCTACCATAAAAGATAGCATCATTCTCACTTTTGGTCTTTGGAATCCCTCTCACACTATCCATTGACACACTATCCCATGAACCCTTGGGAATTGAAAAAAGCAAATAATATCCATTCACTTCTTTTATCTTCTTTGAATTTTTGAGATGTCAAATACTTCGTTACAAATTTAAATACTTTAAAAGCCTTTCTAGGTCAAAACTAGTATCTACCCATAAGCTTCAATGTCTTATCTCTGCCCATGTGACTTTCCATGCCACCATAATGCTTTTTAACCAAAACGTTTTTTGCTAAAATTACAATTGGAATCATACACCTTTCCATTCTTGAATAACAATTCATCTTGAATATGATAGTCCTTCCATTAGTGTATCCTACTCAATAATGATTTCCTAAGGCTTCTCCAAACCTTTCCAAAATATGAATCATGTCCATACAAATTAGCAAAATCATTCATACCTTTCACATAAGGCATACTAAAATTCACCACATGCATCCTAAACAATGCATCAAACATCACTAATGAGTGGCGAGGTACCCCTACTCTCAACCATATGAATACGTGTTACACATGTGATCCTGTCAAACTCCACAGACGGACTAGTTATGGCACCTAAATAGTTAGCCTTAGGTCGCAGTTCACTGTCTTCCCACCTGGACTAGTATTATCTTTGTCACATATGGTTTAGTCCAGAGTGAGGTGTATGATGTGGTCCTAATCTAATGCTACTCCTGAAGGCAATGGAAGATAAGATTAGCTAGTAGGAAAGGGTGAGAGAGAATCTAATCTAGCCTAAGTGTGATGAGCATCTGTTCCTTGATTATCCGTACACATCTTGGACTTTGTGCACAACTACCACTGGGGTTACCAAGCGCAGATCCTAGGTATGCTACTGGGTTACCAAGTAGTCACACTTAAATCTCGTAATCAAGTCGTACTCATTCTGTGTTTTAACATGAGTTTAAGGATGAGAGAGATTAACTAAGAAAGTAGTAAATAATAATTAATTAAATAATTAAACTAAGTGAATGCTGCAATGATGAAGTAATCTCGATCTTTATTGCTGGTCATGTGTGTATCCAAGTACGTCACACTCAAATAAAGGTTCCGTACAATTACAATCACCACACTATGGGCATACACAGAGAGGAAAAGGGAGAGAAGGAAATGAAAACACTTAAACGGAAAAATAAACTTCTAATTCCTAATGTCTAATATGTCATCTTTCTACCTCTTATTTATAGATGAGGAGAAAAGCCGTGATATCGCGTATGCAATATCATGATTTTGGATGCAATATCGCATACACAATATCGTGGTTGCCCCAAATGATGACTCATCATACCCCCACGACTGAATGAAAACTCATCCTCGAGTTATAGTGATTACAAAGTGGATAGGTATGGGATTATTGGATGGTGAAAATGGGATTATGCCATAGTATGGAATCAAAACAAAACAAGGACACAACATAAAGAATGTGCTACAACTACAAAATTGTGGAACTCATGTAGTTCCTGGTGGCAGTGGCTCCTTCATTGGTGCTTTCCCCTTGTCTTGTGCTCTAGATTTTGAGGCTTGATGGTGTTGGAGTATGGCCTGGAGCTTCTCCTCTTCGGTCCGAGGGTCTTTTACCGTCCATGCTAATTGTACTAACCTAAATTGTCGATGTAAGGCTTGAAGGGAAAACAAACACTGAAAGATCGTCGAGTAGACATAGCTGACCCTACCTTTGCTTGAGGGAAAGCTAGAAAAGGGAACAAAGGTAGAGTGCCTTGGATGGTCTGCAGGTAAATCAACCAAGGACTTCCTTGAGCATAAACTATAGCTTGCACTGGGGTTATCGTAATAGATGTTTTAAAATGTAAACGGTGTGCATGAAATGTAAACAAAAACGTATGTAGAACTGGTATTGTCAACAAAATGTAAACTCAATGTAAAATAAAACAAAGAATATAATGGGTAGAAAAATGAACTGTATTGTATTGCTTAGAAAATATGTGCATCGGGCAAAGCGTAGCAACACGTGTGGATGGCAAGTCAAGCGCCAAGCCCCAGGGTGATGTGTTTCGGAAGTGCTTGGATGCTAGGAGTCAAGTGTGCCTGAGCACCCATGGATTTCTAGTATGAGTTTCCTAAGCCATCAACCTTTAAAATTTCCAACCTTGTTTATGTGAATTTATAGGGTATTTATAGGGCTAGGCTGGGCTTGAGTGCAGAATTCAAGAATGGAATCAACAGCTGGAAGATGAGAGGAAAGCGGATCTAGCGACATGTGTCCAATGGACAGCTGTATGTGACTTGGACGTGTGTGGGCAAGCTACATTCTAGACCAAGTACATTGTATCTTACAACATGTGACAACTCACTCAAGCTAGCTTACGCTTATGGCACATACAATTTAGAGCGTAAGAGCTCGACGAATGACAAATGATGTAAATCTACAATGAAATAACAAGAGAAATTGACTCTAGCTCACTTGAAACTTCTAGATTTCTAACTTGACTACTGCAGGATGTTGATTTAAGTGGTTCTATGGCTGTTTGAGGTGTACCCACCTGATCAAGACTTCCAACATGAGTTTATTTTTTCGCAGCATGTCCTCGGCATGCACACGCTACCCTCACACTACAACATCACTTCAGCATGACCTTAGCATGAGTGAGCAAATACTTGCAATTTTTCACCAAATTTTGACTTTTGAAACTTGATTCTTGAAGTGTAAGGAATTCATGACTATGATTGAAAAATTGAGCCTAAAAGTGCCTTGTTTTGAGCCATTTATGGCAGCTCACGCTGGACTCACGCTGCAGCGTGACCATAGTGTGACCTGCAACATGACCTGCAAACACCTATGAGAACTTGTAATTTTGAGCTAAAATCTGGCATTTTGAAGGCTGGGACCTGAAGGTGGGACCGGAAGCTATCAAGGATGGACCTGAGAATGACTTGCACCTTGGAAATTAGGTCAGTTTTGGACTTGGAAAGTTACTCATGCTGCCAGCATGTACTCAGCGTGAGTGACAGCGTCAGTGAAGAAATTTGCACCTTTTGATGTTGATGCTGAAATTCGAGTCTCTAAAGGTTGGAGTTGAAGTTGTCAGAGTTACTCACGCTGAGGGCAAGCTAGCTTGATATCATGAGTGGGCAAGCTAGCTTGATAGCGTGAGCAACAAAGCTAGGCATGAGTTCCTTACCTTGGTTGAATTTTTCCTCCCAAAACTTCAAAAGTGCTTGAGTCATTCTCATTTCAAAGTGCTAGGCCGAAATTAGTGGTGTTTCATTAACCCCTCTTTGTTGACGTTTGGAGGAATCCACCCGAGAGGTGTTGACAAAGAAGTGAAAAACACCATGAACAATAAAGCATCAAACATTATCTGTCGGCCCTTAGCTGGATGTCATTGTACGATTTTCAAAAGTACATGTGGTTGAGGGAAAATAGTTTAAGATGCAAGGGAATTGGTTGTAACCAGGGGGAAGCCAGGAGTTAATCAAGGATTATGATTATTGCTGGGATTGTGGAAGAGGAAATGCTCTCACATGAATGAGCCATATATTTGGTCCTTGTCAATAGCTAGTATTTAGCAGACTTAGAACCAAGACATTGGACGTGCATTCTTTGGAGAAACAGGACTCTTATAGAGTGTTTATGGGACCCATTGTAAACAACCAAAGCCACACGATGATGTGCAACATGGTCTCTTTGAGACATGAGTATAACTTTTTTCCAAGATAATTGCCTTCTTTCCTAGGGCTTGTATAATAATAGCCAATAGTCTTTTGTTTATGATGTCAATGGGGTCATGAAGACCTTTTCTGTGCATTTTTCTTTTTCACCTTTTTTTTCTTTTCCTTTTTGTTTGTTTCTCTTTTTTTTTCTTTTTCTTTTTTTTCTTTGATTTTTTTTTCTTTTTCTTGTTTTCTTTGGTCTTTTTGAAAGAGCTTGCTTTTAGTGCTACTCATGTTTGAGCACTTGCTTTTTGTGTCATGCATCGTATATTGTGTTTTGCGTTGCAACTGCTTAGAGAGTCATAGTGTGCAACAATGTATCAAGAGCTTTGAGGTGAGTAGGATACAATGTATCTAGGGGATGCAATCAAATAGGATAAGGGGGCATGATGGGGAAATAGGAAATGAATTAGGAGTTGGAAATGTACTTATGAATGGATTGATTAGCCCCATTGCAAGCATCAAGAAAAATTTGATACATTGTCATCATGATGAAGTGCACCTATGCATGAATGCCTCAGTCGTGTCATCCTACAAACACAACTCCAAGAAGATAAGGAAAACACAAATGAATTGGTTAACTAAGCACTTTAAACAAAGAGATGGAGCCACTCTGTGCAATTTTCAAAGTAGAAAGAATTATGAATAGCATTAGCCTCATTAAGGCCCATGAGACAACTTATGCAGCAAGTATTTGTGAAACATGAACAGCCAATTGTAGCAATACATCTTTTCAAATTTTTCTTGGTCATTGATGATGTCGCAATTTTATAGTCTTAGTGAACTGTTTTGGGTTAGTTTCACATCATAACCCTTTGGATGGTGCCATTTTAGCATTGTAGCGGATGGTGCATTGCTAGTTTATAGTCATAGTAGACTGTGAAGAGGAAAACTAGTTGATAGTCTTAGTGGACTCTAGATGCTAGTTTTACATCATGGTGGACTAATGTGGTAGTTTAGCATCATACTAGATAGAGTTCTGTGGTGTTAATTTATTGTCATGACCCCAAGACATTCTGTGGTATAATTTTTAAGTCATGATGTTAGGACTATTCTGTGGTATCAGTTTTAAGTCATGATGCAAGGACTATTCTGTGGTATCAGTTTTAAGTCATGATGCTAGGACTTTTATGTACCACAAGTTTATCAGACATAGTACCGTTTCAGGTACAAATGATTTGTAGGATTAGCAAACTCATTTTCATCCATGTCAGCCTGTTTGAATGCTCCATTATTGTACGCTTTGGTGACTAAGGCCCTTCCCAGTTGGCTGAGAATTTGTCTAGATGTTCACGGGTGGCCTTAAGGACTAGATCTCCTTCTTTGATTGGGCATTTATCTCTGTTATTTTTGGTACCATACTATTTGATCAAGCATTCGCACATGTTCTTTCTCTACTAAATCAATGTTAGCAATGTGTAGTTCATTATTTTGACTTTCATCGAGGAGGCTCGAGAGAGCTATCTGCAATGAGGAAACCTATAATTCTAAAGGAAAAGTAGCTTCAGATCTGTATACAAGGCTATATGGATTTTTCCCTACAGATGTGCAATGTGTCATTTTGTATGCCCACAATGCATAGACCAATTTTTCATGCCATCATTTCCTACTCTGATTTAGCATCTTTTTGAGCACCATGATGACAGTCTTGTTTGTAGCCTCTGCTTGACCATTTCTCTGTGGGTAGTAGGGTGATGAAAATGCATGTTTAATACCTAGGCTTTCACAAAAAAATTTAGTATTTGCACTGTTGAACTGTGGCCCATTGTTAGTAACAATGGTCATTGGAAGACGAAAATGAATCATGATATTTTCTATTATGAAATTGCATATTTTTTTAGACGTGGTCTTCCTAAGGGGAATAGCTTCTACCCATTTTGTGAAGTATTCAATTACAGTGATAATAAAGCTATGTCCCATACAGGCCGATGGTGTTATCGGTCCAATTATGTCTAATCCCCATTTTTGGAATGGCCATGTGATTTGATTTGTACGCAATTTGTTAGGTGGCATGTGTATTAGATTACCATTCCTTTGGCAAATATCACATGTTCTGACCTTGGATATGCAATTGTATTCCATGTGTGGCTAGTAATAGCCTAAGTGCCTAATCTTTATTGCCATTGCTTTGGGTGCTATGTGCCCTCCACAAACTCCTTCATGGACTTGTTCTACAATTTTTTGACCATCAATGCTACTAACACACATTAGCAGAATGCCTTCATAGGATTTGCAACACAAGGTGTCTCCTATTAATGCATATTTTTGAGAGACTTTTTGCACGGTGTCTTTTTGAGTATTTGTCAAATGTTGTGCAGGTTCGCCTCGTAGAAGGTACTCTTTTATGTTATCATACCATTCTATCGCATGTGTTGTACTAATGGATGCTATAGGTATTCCATCAAGAGTGTTAATTATAGGTTCGACACAACTTGTTATGGAGCTAGGAAATGCATGGAACATTTTGGGTGTCATGTTTAAGGTTAATGTATCAAGTGCATTGGTGATGGTATTTTCACTTCTAGGGACATGCTGTATGTCAGCTTTTGCTAGTTTCTTCAGCATATGTTTGGTCAAATCATAATACAGTTGCAAATGGAGAGCCTTACATGTGTAAACCTCAGTAACTTGATTAATGACTAATTGTGAGTTCCCTCAAACTACGAGACGTGAGATTCCTGAAGTTAACCTTGCTTGAAGACCTCTAAGAAGACCTTCATATTCCGCCACGTTGTTAGTATAGGGAAATGTCAATTGGTAGGCAAAGGGTTGGACTTCTCCAGAGGGATATGTTAAAATAGCTACAACACTTTCTCCTCAGGAGGTTGAAGCTCCATCAAAATAGAGGATTACCTCGTAGTTGTCAGGTACGGTGTCTATACTGTTAACATTCTCATCAGGGAATTCAGGGTTAACTATTGCTTGATCATGTGTTGGCAAGATGGCTAATTGTGTGACTATTGCTTGACCTTTTGTGGAATATTGAGAAACATAATGTAAGTCAAATTTTGCAATCATTACTTTCCACCTAGCTATCCTACTCGACTCGTACATATTGTTAGTGATAGCACAAAGTACATTATCCTTGCAAATGATGTAAACTTGATTGCAGAAGAGATAATGCCGCCGTTTCTTCAAGGCGAAAATGAGGGAAGGCATGATTTTTCCATGTAATTGTATCATTGTTCATAGGCAATTAAAGCATGGCTTAGGTAATACATAGGGATCTCAGCCCCATTCTGCCATTTTTGAAAAAGAATTGATGCAATGGAAGAATCAAAAGTTTCAAGGTAGATATAGAAGGGTTTATCGCCTTGCAGGGGATGAATGGTTGGTAGTTGAGCCAGCTCTTGTTTCATGTTCTCGAATGCTTCTTGACATTGTTGGGTCCATTGGAAATGAACATTTTTTCATAATAGGTGTTGCATAGGTCTCAACTTGTCTGTCAACCTTTCAATAAAGCATCCAATGAATTGTAGCCTAGCTTGAAGACCACGTAATTCAGTAAGGTTCTTTGGCGGTTGCATATTAGTAATTGCCTTAACTTTATTAGGGTCTACTTGTATTCCTGTTTCAGAGACTATGAAACTAAGCATCTTTCCTATTTTGACACTAAAGACACACTTCTTTGGATTGAGTCTAAGGTCATATTTGAGACAATGTTTAAGCACTAAGTCCAAATATTTTGCATGTTGTTCTATTGTTTTAGATTTGACGGCGATGTCGTCAACATAATCATTGAGCAAATTGAGCATGTAATCACTAAATATATATGTCATTGCTTGTTGATATGTAGCTCCTACATTTTTAAGGCCAAATGGCATCATAGTATAATGGAATGTACCCCAAGGTATCATGAGAGTTGTTCTAAGTTGATGTTCTAGATTGATTCTTATTTGGTTGTACTCTGAAAATCCATCCATAAAGGATAATAGTGCATGCCCAGCAGTTATGTCAATAAGTTGATCAGTACGAGGTAATGGGAAATCATCCTTTATAGTGGTTGTGTTAAGATCACAGAAGTCAATGCATATGCATATACTACCATTCTTCTTAGGAACTACAACAATGTTTGATATCCAATTGGAATAATCAATGGCCTGGATGAAGCCGGCTTCGTAGAGCTTTGTGATTTCAGCATGGATGGCCAATGCTACCTCAGGTCTAAACTTCTGTGCTTTTGCTTCACTGGTTTAATTTTTTCATCAAGAATAATGTTGTGTTGGATGATCTGGGGGTCTAGTCCTAGCATGTCGATATATGACCATGCAAACATTTTTATGTTATCTTTTAACACTTGAGTGATGTCACTAACAAGTTGTTAGTCTAGTAGGATGCTTAATTTTAATGTTTTAGTTTCTCCATTGAATATAGTAATGGGGATTTCAACTAGGGGATCTTCAGTGATATTATCATATTCTAGATCTAGATTTTTATTCATGTTTTTAGGCCAATCTGACATTTCTTGAGTGGACGCTATTAAATTGGTATAAGTGGATGGATTTAGATCCAAATATTTTAGGTTGATTACTCTTTCTACCTCCCCGTATGGTCCACTGAGAGACAATGTTGAAAGGACATTCTTGGTGGCCATGTGCTTGCCCCTGCCAATTTAAAATAGAAGCAAAGTAAGAGACACCCTCTTGGTGAAGGAGTTACTAAATGTAAATGAACATAGGGTGATTAAACTATGTACTAATAAAATTGGGAGACACAATGGTAGTCATGGCAGTTTTAGGCCATACTAGGCCACATGGCAGTTTAAGGCCATATTAGGCCAGTAATATTTATGTTAACTTGTCATTTGGATTGAGTGCATGCACCATTTTTAAATTTTAAGTTTTTTGACTTTTAAACTTTTGAGTCAACAATAAGTTCATGGAGACTTTAAAGTTTTATGAATTTTATGTTCATCGTTATGTATTTCTATATGTTTATATATGTTTATTTATTTTTGTTGTTGATTTTTTGCACTTTTCTCCTTTTCTTCATAAGAATTTTTGGGTCTCATCTCCAGAGGCAGGAATAATAAGGAATATTAGGCAAGCACAAGGCAAAGATGACATAAACAATAACATGCGTACATGGTGAAGTAAAATTAAAATAAAAAGAGGAGATAAAATAAAAGGTACTAAATTAAATTAAATTAAATTAAGAATATAAGAGGTTAGAAAAGGGAGTTTTTTGGAGTACAAGGCATCATTTCTATTAGTGTGAGTTCCTGGAAATCTGAATAACAGCGTGAGCTACAAAGTGTAGGTAACATGAGCTACAGCATCAGCATCAACGTCTGCATGACCAAGGCAAACCATGAAGGACAAGGGTAGAGGAAAAGCAAGCTGGGACAAGGGAAAGAGTTAGGCAGATCTAGCGTTCATGGATGAGAGTGAAGGGCTTCTCCAACGTTTCCCCCAAGCTAGGATTCCAATGTGGAAGAAGGCCCTGCATAGGTAAGTTTGTTTTCTCTTGCTTTTCTCAGCATTTTTGTGGACAGCGTTATCTAGGGTAGAATTTTGGCTATGATTCTTGGGTTTTTGAGCTGCAATTTTGGGTTTTATGGCGTCAGCGTCAGCAGTGTGAATGCAAGTTTGGGGCATGAGTGCGTGGGTTGGGATTTCAGGTTTTTATGATTTCTTGGAAGCGTGAGCATGCTGGGTTTCACGGTAGGGCAGCGTGAGTTGCAAATTTTCTGTTTTAGGATGGGGTAGTGTGCACTACAAATTTTTGGGTTTAAGAGCAAGGTAGCATGCACTACAAATTTTTAGGTTTCAGAGCTTGGTAGGGTGCAATGTGAGTTGCAAGTTTTTTCTGTTCTCAAGCCCCTCGGTCGTGGGGTTTTTAGCCTTCTTGGAAACTTGAATGTGGGCCGAGAAGGGCCAGCGTTAGTTTCAAGTCAGGAATGTCCAGCATTGTAGGGGAAAGCTTAGCGTGACTTTTAGCCTCCCTGGTAATGTTAGTTTAGGGCCCCTTGCAACATGATTTTTAGGGGGGGCTTACCCTAAGTGCAAGGAGAAAGGCTTGGTTTTTTATTTTTCTTGTAGTGTGAGCTACATTTTTTTGGGGAAGCCTCAGTGTCAATTTTTCTTTTTTCTTTAACATGGCCACTAGCATCTTGGGTAGTGTGAGATGCAAACAAGGGGGTTCCAGGGCAGGGCAGCATGAGCTATAAATTTTGGCTTTTGGGGTTTCTTGCAATTGTGGGTCTTTGAGCTTTCTTGGACATTTGGGCAGCATGATTTCCCATCTTTTCTTGGGTGTTTGGGCAACGTGATTTTCTAGCTTTTCTTGGGGATTTGGGCCGTAGGGTTCTTCTGGAATTTTTTGGGCTTGGATGCTAGTTTTCTTGGTAGTGTGAGTGCCGAAGGAAAGGAAGGCCATCGCTGGGGAAGTGTGAGTTGCATTATTGTGCTGATGGATCTATGAGTCTACATGTAGGAAAGTGGCAAGAGAGTGGTTTTCACCTTTTCCTGGGCCCGAGTATCCTCCCCCAGTAGGGAGCCATTATCCGACCTTGTTTTTTTGGAGGAGAAACTGTTCTATCCACGTAATCTGCCAGTTCCAGCATGAGTGAGTGGATAGGCTCCAGTGTGAATGTCACACCAGCGTGAGTTAGGGGGAAGGCTCAACATGAGTTGTTTGGCCACAACCTGCTAATGTGAGTTGTTTGGCCACAATGTGAGCTTACTCGAAGGCTTAGCATGTTCACTAGAATGTGAAGACGTATGTTGTTTCTTGGAATGCCTATCACTTGTGTGGACTTACTTGTGAAATGAATTTTAATGTACCCCAGTGAGCATCAAATACACTAAATAGATATTGGTATCCTTGTTTCATGGAGTGATGCTATGCACTCAAAGTATCTGTTTATGTGATTTTTGGTTTATGTAGTTTTGACCTATTGTTAGCGCTTAGATTATTCACTTACCTGAAGTTTTGGTTGTATGCAAGGACCTAAATATTCTCTTCTCATCATTGAGCTTATTGGAGTACTTGCTTGGTTTGGCCCCTTTAGACCAGACACACCTCTTTATGACATGCACATCGAGCCCCATGTGATATGGTTTTGCCTCGGTGTCAATTCATTTTTTTCATTTATCTTGCAAAATTTTAATGTCGTTATATGATCTCACCTGAGTGAACAATTGGCTCATGACATCATCGAGATGGCATTGCCCAGGTCTACATAGGGAATTCTTGTCTTTATCAATGATATCGATGAAGGACTTTTCAAGGTTGTGGGAGGCCTTGCTGAAGGTCGTAGATCTACACATCGCTTGACTCGTGTGTGGGAGCTACCTACGTGTAGTCATTATAACAACAGCAACACACTTTTCTTTCTTAGCCCTCCATGTGCACACTCTATTCTAGAACCCACTTGGGATAGTATATAGAGTGGACAAGTATGCTCCCTTGTGTCTTACTTTAACTTGTGATTTCTTTTTAAATTTTATCTCATCATCTAAATATAAATTTTGATTTCCTATGTAGGCCCCACTTTGATGAACATGGGATGCACGATGATGATGGTGGGCTTGCCTTAGTGCACACAGCACTAGAGACATTCATGGTGGGCCCCATTCTTCATGCCGTGGTGTTGGACTAGATGAAGGTGGCCCTTGTTGACTACCATAGGTAGTTTTCAAGAGCCTTTGAGCATTTTCGAGTTCAAGGTTGGTTACAAGAGGAATGGTCTTCTAATGGGCCAATTTTCCCTCAAAGAATTGATCCTACGCCTATCCCACCTACACCATTTATTGATGGCGAATGACCATACCCTAGACTCCATTTTCTCTTCTTTTTAGTTGCATTATCATGTACCATGTTTTTAACTTTTTCTCTATGTTTTCATTTTTTACAGTAGCCATCCCCCCCAAAGAAGTTACTATTGTAATAGGGCATATTGAGGCCACCCTTTTCATGAAGTATGGGGAGGTAGATTAGTCACAACAGTGGTTGCAGAAGAAAGCTTCTAACTTGATCATCAACCATCTCACCCAGGCAGGTTTGATGGACTTGTTTATAGCTTTGACTCCTAGCATTTTGGTTACCAAGATTATTACCATTATTGATTCTTTCAATGATGATGCTTCCTATTTTAGCACATGAGTTGGAGGAGTCAAGGTATCGTTTCACTTGATCATTGAATTTCTTTCTGATCTTTTTGGCGTACCCATGGATGGTACCATAGTGACCTTAGATAAAGCGACAAAAGAGGGCTAGGTCATAAGAGAGCTTGAGTAGTAGTTAGGTGTGCCTTGGGGTCCTAGGGGTTTTTCCATGTGAGATGATACCCGATCAATGGAGATAAATTTCCTATATCCACTTTTCCAGGCACGGGCATTCCCCAAATTCCTTTCTCAAGGAAGAAACCTTGGGATTGAGTCTACATGTGTTATGCGTGTAGTTTTAGAGATGGGCATGCACTACAACTAGGCTCAATTTCTCGTATCTGGTTTTCATGGGGAGATCATCAGGTTACATTCAAACATCCATGCTAAATCCCATTTTACCTTTTCTTTCTTTGCGGGATACTTACGTAGGTTTGCTGAGTTCCTAGTGGTTTATGATGATAATTGATATATTATGAGAGACCGTTCACAACTATCCCGTCCTTGGGTTCATCATTTATTAAACACCACTAGATCCCAGGACCCACCAAAGGATATTGAGGAGTCAGTATTGGTTACTAGTGGAGGTGCGGCTAGCCATTCCCATCATTCCCATGATAGCATAGGATTGGAACCGCCTAGGCTGCGTATGTCTGTTAAAAGGGCTGAACGTTTGATTGGTGGGACCGTTGGAAAATCCAATGCAAAGGTAAAGAGGAAAGAATGTCCAAGAGAGTCTGCTCCAGATGTGATACCACCAAAAGAAAAGAAGATTCAGTTTGTACTACTAGTGGAGGGTAAGTATCTTATTTCATTTTTGTATATTTATTGTTATTTTCAGTTTACTATTTTTTGGCCTATACATTATATATTTTATGTTAAACTAACTCTAAGATTCTAGAATTGTCAGAGGAAGGGCTCAAGAGGGAGGGAGAGACTTTGGCCCCTATGGTTGATCTTGAAGTGGTTATCACAAGGCCAGAGGAAGAGGCAAAGGAAAGATAAGAAACTATCGAAGAAACTCTCACCTTGCAAGAGGAAGATGTGATAGACGCCATGGAGATGTAGCTTGCGAAACCTTTGGATGCACTTAGGCAATCCAATGATGAAAGAGGTGTCTTTGATGGCTTCTTCAATGGGTATTTGCATCTTGGTGATCCGCCTAAGCTAAACAGCAAAGGACTTTTTGGTATGTTCCTTTCAACACAATCTATGTTTTTGGTACCCTTTAGTTTTTATGTGTTGTTTTTTATTATCTTGATCATTTCTAGCATTAGAGGTAGACGTTGAGATTTCTAAGGCACATGCATCTCGGGCAGAGGTTCTAGGGACATAGATTCCAATCGAAGTAACCCCTACTTGTCCCACATCGACTGACTAGCTATGGCCATGGCCTGAGATGCTTAGCAAGATGGACTTTGTTAAGGGCATCGTTAATGATGTGGTTGCTCGCCTACAAGAAGCTCACCCAGAGATAGGTATGTGTGTATTGTGTATTACGCTTAGTGTCTGAGTTTATTGTGTCTCTTTGCATTCTTTATTGATTATAGCTAATTCATATGTGCGGTGATAACACCTGTAGGCACCAAGCTTCAGTGGGATCCCTCTGAAGCTACTCACATTGATGCTCTCCCTGACCTAACAAAGAATGTTGAGCAAGTCCCAAGGAATGTGTATGATGCAGTCTCTAGTTCCGTCGTACAGAACGCCAAGTCACTTTGGACTTGTAGGTGTTCGGTTGAGTATTTATGGGATGAGGTCCATTCATTGAAGGAAGGACTAGTGAAGGAGAGGGAGGAGAAAAGGGATCTCTAGTCCCATTACAATCTTGTTGCTGTAAGACTGTCTAGTGATAGCACTTGGCACACATCTAAAATCACCTATGCACGCTACTGGACGGTTTTGAACAACAAAGTGCAGGCTACACTGGACTTTGCTAACCAAAAGGTACAGATGGATTTTCTAAATAGAAAATGTCATGATTGGAAGTCCTTTGCAGCTAAGGTATAGAAGTGGGGCCAAGACCAAAAGGACCACAAGCATCAATATAAGAAATGGTTGAAGGACGAGTCAGTTGAACACCGCTAGATGGAGATGTTCATCAATGGGTTAGGCTTGCGACCTACTTATGAAAAGTTCGCAGAGTGCACTGAGGTGGAGGGATCTCCCTAGAGAACAATTTCCACTACCTTCAGGAAGGCTTCTACAAGCAAGTTCTTGCTTGAGCATCCTACCTGGACTTCAGTGAACAAGGGTAAAACCTTGGCTGGTGTACTGACCTAAATCGTCGGCGTAAGGCTGGAAGGGAAACAAACACCAAGGGATCATTGGGCAGCCACAGTGGACCCTGCCTTCACTTGAGGGCAAGCTGGAAAAGGGAACGAAGGGAGAGTGTCTTGGATGGTTTGCACGCAAATCAACCAAGGACTTCCCTGAGCGTAAGCTGCGGCTAGCGTTGGGGTTATCGTAAACCGTATGTAAACGGAATGCAAATGGCAATACGAAATGTAAATAAAGCATACAGAATTATGAATAAAGCATAAACAAAGTTCTATTTGTAAAGCATAAATAGAACTAAATACTGTAAATGGGAGGCAATAATGAAACTGTATTATTATTTTTTTAAAAAAATGTGCACCGGTCAAAGCGTCGTTGCACAAGTGTGAATGACAAGTCAAACGCCTAGCCCCAGAAAGATGTGATGCGATGATGCGACGATGTGAGAAGAACTTGGAAGCCAAAAATCAGATATGCCAAGCGCCCAAGGATTGCAAGTTCTGTCCTCCTTCAGAATTTCCAATCTCTCCAATCTCTGCCTCTTCCTCTCCCTCCTCTCTTGCTGCTTTTGCTTTGCTTCTCTTGCCTCCTCCAGTTTGTGTGAATTGATAGGGTATTTATAGGGTTGGGCTAGGGTTTTCTTTGCATAAAAATATAAATAAATTAGAAAAACAAGCCCTCAAGTGAGAAAAATTTAAAAAAAAACTTAGGAGGATTGGCTCTAGCCTTGACCCAATTAACAAATTATATTTTACATTCTTCTTTTTTTTTATAGGTAAATATTAGAGATTGGAGGAGAAGGATAGTTGCTGGTGGTGCCCATAATGACGACAACAGCGGCAGGCAACAGCGTGGTGGAGAAAACGATGACAAGCAGAAAATAGCAGCAGACAGAAACAGCAACGGCGCAGTGGCAGCGGAGGAGACAAGGCGGCGTGAAACAGCAGGAGAGAAAGCACGGCAAGCGCAGGACAGCAATGTGGCAGTCGGCGGACAACGTGAGGTGGCGATGCGGCAGTTGGTGGTGGGAGCAAAAATGGCACGACGGGAGCACAAAGCGAGGTGGCAGCGGCAGGGCAGAGGGAGCAGCGTCGTCAGGATCAGCAACATGGCGGGAGAGGAGTGGCAGGCACGGCGGTGGGAGCAGCTGCGTTCTGTGTAGGAGGCGCGTGGCAGTCAGCGGAGGACAACGATGTTAGGGCATATCATGGCCTGGTGGGAGCATGACCTTTGATTTGGATGTTCCGTTTAAGGAATCTTTGGTGAGCTTCAGCTCTCTCCTTGGAGGACAACCACAGCGACGTTCCTTTGTGCTTGCTGGATTTAATCAGTCTTGCTATGATTGGTCTTGCTGCAAGAATCTGCTCTGCTACTGTTATAATCTTGTTCTCTGGTTCTTGTGGTTGCCATGTTGATGGCAATGAGGTTTTGGCTACTTCCGTTGCTAATTGTCATGGCAATTCACGTCGAGGACCTTCCCTGTGTTCATGTTGCTCTGTCTGAGGGTATGTGCCGCGTTCAAGCAGAAAACCAAAAGCAATTATTGTCTTGTNCGTCTGAGGGTATGTGCCGCGTTCAAGCAGAAAACCAAAAGCAATTATTGTCTTGTTGCTTATCTGGCATAAGCTTCTTGTTGTTTTCAGCAAAATCTACATTAATGCCAGACCTTGCGATGGCAACATTTCCCAAATTTTCTCTGCAAATGAAAATGGTGGTGGGTCTGGGTAGTTCTGCACTAGAGATTCACCATTCACATATTTTTATAGAAGAAATGATTTGCAGGGCTTCTGTTCCTCCTCCTGGTAACAGCAAACTCCAAGAAGCTCCACCAAGTTTTCATGGTAGAGTTGCTTTGAGGCCGGCGTAAGTGCTCGCAATTGCTTTGCCTGCCACTGCCAAAAGTAGCGTGAGGACTGCACAAAACATGTTCCTTGCGTACACCATTTTTTGTGTTTCTCTGTGTCTGTGCCTGTATTTGAGCTCCTTTGCTTGAGTCTGATGGCCCCTCCATTTGTATAATCTGAGCTTGAAGTTGTGAGTCAAGAATTCTCTTTGAAAGGGCTTGAATTATTTTCCATTCAAAGTGCCATGCTGAAATTAGTGGTGTTTTAGCTGGTGTTGATCTTGACTTGGATGAGGATTGGAAAAATGTGCCTAAGGAGGAGATTCAATGGCATTTGGAGGCCAACTTAGGGCCTTCCTCACTTGTGAGTGTTTTATTGTGGCATTTTTTTGTATGGTTTTGTTGTTTTCATTGTTAATGTTTTCTATTTTTATGTTTAGGATTTGCTTTCCTACTCTTACCTATTTTGTTTGGTTTTCTATTTTCTGTTTGTAGGGACATGTTAATGATGGAGCTAGCCCTAGTGGAGCAGGAGTGGATGATGAAGAGGATCTTGGGGACTAGCCTCCTCCATGAGCTTATTGTTAATCAGACTTTAGCTATTAAATGTTTTTTGGATTTTTTGAATGTTTGATGGACATATGTATTTGAAAAATGTAATGATGTAGACCTAATTATGACATAATGTGTTGGAATTTTACTACCATATTGACGTATCATTTTTTTTATTTTGTGTCTTCTCTTTTTATGTGCTTTTTCCAATATTATCATGAACATATGCGTGTAACTAAATGTAAGATGGGGGAACAAAACATGAATCAATACTTGTAAAATAAGAAAGTAACGAGAAGGCATAAATCAGGACCACAACTTGTATCATTTAAACTAAAATTTGATATAACATAGTGAATTTTTCTAAACTTTGTGACATATTGAATCCTAGTTTAAAGCCATTTTGGGCTATTCACATTAGTTTAAAGTCATGGTGCACTATTGCATCTGTTGCTAAGGAAAGAAAGATTACCAGTTTTATGCCATAGTGGGCCAAAAGCAATAATAGTTTCAGAAAGCTTTTAAAAGGAACCAAACATTTTTTACCATGGTTAGTTTAATTTCATTGTAGACATTCGTTGGCAATTTAATGTTGTCCCAGATGATTGGTAGTTTAATGTCATTTCTGACATTTGGTAGTTTAACATCATTTTAGACATTTGGTTCGTTCTAGTTATTGAGTTTCTTCTTTATCCTTTGTAGCTTAACGTGAGGGGTTGGGCATGTGGGTATGATCTTATACTCACTTTCCCCTTCATTGGTGATGTCAAAGGGTAGTTCTGACCAAGAGACATCAATGGGAATGGCTCCTATGTTTGCATTGTCCAGTGCTTCCTTAGTTTTAGCAAGATCGTGAGTTAACGTTGGATTCATCTCTTAATGTATGCTCATAGTTTCTTACTTAGGCTCAACGAACTCAATTTCTAACTCTTGATCTACTCCATGGTGTGAGGAATTGAGAGATATTGTTGTATCCCCATGTATGATGATTTCACCACCCTCGTAAGGTAGGTGGATCTCCTAATGGATTGGTGAGGATATGGCCTTAAGTTGAGCTAACCAGGGATGTCCTAGAATCAGCTTGAACCTGGCATTTCATCAACCAATATGAATTTAGCTGATGTGAGGAACTGGTCCTAGGCTATGAAATCTAAGGTAACCATGCCTTTCACCCAAGCACAAGAACCACTGAAGGATTTCAAGAAAGAGGTTGTCATGGGCTTTATTTGTTTAGTAAGTTCTAGTTTTTCGATGATGGGAAAAGGTATTACATTCTTCTCTACACCATCATCATTGTGTACCCTACGTATCTTGAAATGATTGACCTGTATCGTTATGAACATAGGGGCTAAGGTAACTTCTCCTATTTTCTCATCTAGCTTAATGTCCTTAGCATAAAACTGTAGGGATGTGGCCTTTGATTCCTGAAGTTTCAGGGACAATACTACATAAATGGATGGTTCATCTGCAGGAAGGTCCTCACTAATAGGGATCGAGGTCAACATCTATACAAGAGCTTCTCAATGTACTAGTGAAGTCATTACTAGGTCATACAGACATAAAGAAGTGTTATTTTGTTTTAAGGCTTGTGTGACCTAGGTCAACGCACTTGCTAGATCCTTACTATTCGGGATACCCTTATCTGTGGGGACTTGGTCCATTTGACCCAACATTCTTATTTCTCATGGAGGAATCTTTGGGTTGGTAACTAAGGATGATGGGTTCGGGACACAACCCATGACATTATCCTTGTTGTGATGACTCGTACAAGGCTCATTAACGAATGGACCCATAGGAACAACATTTAGTGATGTAGAATTTGGTGGTCCTAATTTGTGCTGATGGTTTTCTCTTTCCTGACGCTCTCTTGCTAACCTATCAACAAGACATTCTCATAGAGGTTACGGGGGAGTAGAGGCGGGTTGTGTGTCAAGGTGTTTTGGCACCCGGATCACAAAGGGAAGGTGTCGATTTTCAAATGGTATGGTTGTTGTGGCAACGGAAGGAGGTATGCGAATGACGAATGATTTTTGTGATGTGGGAGATGCGCGTATGATGAAAGGGGTTTGGGGAGATGCAAGGATATGTATGTTTTCTGAAGGCCTGCGAATGACAAAAGGTTTTTGTGGGACGTCTTGTCTATTCTCCACATGGATAGTATTAATCACATATGGTGAATCATTGGTGTTGAGAGGATCCTTGTAGACCCCCATGGGTTGGTTTTGAGGTCTTACTGGGTTTGCCTCATCAAATACTACTTCACCCCTATCAATCATGCGTTGTATATCCTGTTTCAAGGTGAAATAGTAATCTATCCCATCACCACACTGCTGGTGATATTCACAAAACTTATCTAACCTAAAGCCTCTTAGAATTGGGGGTTCATTAGATGTTGCTAAGGCTAGGTTCCTAGCCAACTCACAGAATCAATCATGTTTCTAAGATGCCATAGGGGACATTTGTTTATGTTTGATTAACCTAGCCTTTAGAAGTTGATCAAGAAATTGTGAAGGTTTCATGGGCAAGGGTGTATATTGAACAGGGTCTTTTCTTTAGAATGTATGGGCATGACCCATGTTGATGTTTCTATTTGAGGGAGTGTCGAGTGTAAGCACAGGTGTCTTTCTTTCATAACCATTTGGGATAACGAGTTGTTTTTCCCTTTGTCCTGGATGGTTTGGTCGGGTTGTCTCAACCACTGCTGCTACTATTGTTTTGGATTTTTCTTTCTTCGTATGTTGGCTCCTAAAAGTTGAGTAGGCTGGGTCATTACTTTTTTGTGCCACCTCTTTTATATCTTTAATTTTCACAAATTCTTGGCTCAATGTGCGGGCTTTCAAATAATAAAGCTTTGACTTAATAAAGTCATTCACGACCTCCTTAAGGATGGTAAGTAGATATGTTTCAGGGATGGGCTCATGAAGTTCATTCAAAGTTGCACTCCACCTTTGGATAAATTTTATCGCTGGCTCTAACGGCACTTGTTTAATTTGAATCAAGCTATCCAGCATGGCTTCACGTTTTAGATTGTACTTGAAACGAGTGACAAACTGGTGCAACAAGTACTCTAGAGAAGATATGGAGCTATGGGGCAAAGCTTGGTACTAGTCTAAGGCTTTTCTGGTTAAGGACATAGCAAACATGCATAGAATTACATGAGGCCATGCTTGAAGCAATAGATATTCTATTCAAAATGTTACTAGGTGAGCATTTGGAACTCCCTCTCCATTGTACTTGGTTAGCTAGGGTAATGAAACTCCTTTTGGCAAGGTTAGCGGTGGAACTGAAGGGTCAAATGGATCATCTTGACAGAAGTCTAGTACCTTGACTTCCTTAGTGTTCATATTTTTAAGGTGTTTTAATTCTTTTGCTAATGAGTGCATCATTTTCTTCATATCTTCCCACTCTTGAGTGGTAGGTAGAACATCTGGCTGAGTAGATGGTGGTTGATAATGACTCAATTGTTGCACCGTTTGTGGAAAGAGAGGTTGTTGGATTGTCGTTTGCTGCAGTGGGATGATGTTTGGGACTGAGACTACGTGGTGTGGTGCACTGTAGGAAGTAGATAGGTTTCGTTGAACAACTGGTGAGACCCACTACCCAGTCATAGGTTGTGAAGTGATCAATGGTGCTTGTTGGATTTGCACCTGAGGTATATAATGGGTGCATGTGGAAGCTGGTATGACCGATGGCATCCCAATCACTTGAGGTCGAAAGGTTGATCCTGCATTAGTTTGGGGAGGAGGCTATTGGGGTTGTATTTGTAGAGGTATGATGGAAGTGG
Source organism: Gnetum montanum (assembly GCA_015680685.1). Taxonomy (NCBI): domain Eukaryota; kingdom Viridiplantae; phylum Streptophyta; class Gnetopsida; order Gnetales; family Gnetaceae; genus Gnetum; species Gnetum montanum. The sequence continues at coordinate 453,665 of MNCI01007092.1, forward strand.
ATGCATTAGATTGAATGTTGAATTTGGAGAAGATGGGAATGGGAGTGGCTACTTCCTGTAGGGAGGTTGGTGGTGGAAGTATAGTCTCTTCCAGGAAATGTTGAAATAATGGGTTTGTATGGGCATGGGGATCGATAGTATGGTATGAATCCCCATGTTTAGATTGGGCCATGAAGTCATCTTCCTCATCTCCACCCTGAGGCTCTACTGGGGGTAACTGTAGGGCTTGAATTTTTACCATGAGAAGTTGGGATATGAGTTTATGATGGTGTTCAGAGAGTGGGATTATGTCAAATGCTAAGGGGATGAATTCATGATCTACTTTGTAGATAAGTTCATAGTCTTGCTTCACTTCTCTCTCTATACGATCAATAGGTAAATTGGCTTGGATATTGACACAAATGAACATATATTGTTTGGGTGTAAGAGTAGCATAGATAGGGTCTTTGCCCTATAGCCTAAGTGACTGGCATGTAGGGCCTTGGGGGTTTATTTGTTTGATGATACTTATGGATTTGGTAGTAGTCACAGGGTTCGAGGTCTCAGCCCTAAAGTCAGAGGTCAACAGTGTCACTGGGTTACTTTGGAAGGATTCCATAATGAACGTGAGTAAAATGGGCCTGAAGAGTTGAATGTGAGCAACTATAGTGTGAGCAACTACAACGTGACCGATAGTGAACAACTACAGCGTGTGCAGTATAATGAACAACTGCAGCATGAGCAACTGCAGTAGCATGACTGACAGAGAGACAGTGTGAAAACTGTAGCATGAGAAACTACAGCAATGTGATTGATAGAGAGACAGCGTGACAACTGCAGCATGAGCAACTGCAACAGTGTGACTAACAAAGAGACAGCATGACAACTGCAATGTGAGCAACTGTAGAAGCATGACTAACAGGATGGGTAAGTTAAGGTGACATACGTAAGTTACCTAGACAAGCTAAGCTTTAGTTTCAACACTTAGTCTATGCAGTGTTTTGACAAGTAGTGTGTCCAATGTTTTGATGGACAATAGACATTCCTCCTTCTAGCGCCAATTTACTGTATTGACCTAAATCGTCGGTGTAAGGCTAGAAGGAAAAAAAACATCGAAAGATCATTGGGCAGACATAGCTAACCCTTCCTTCGCTTGAGGGCAAGCTGGAAAAGGAAATGAAGGCAAAGTGCCTTGGATGGTCTACACACAAATCAACCAAGGACTTCCCCGAGTGTAAACTACAGCTTACGCTAGGGTTATCATAACTGATGTTTTAAAATGTAAATAGTGCACATGAAATGTAAATAGAAATGTATGCAGTACTGGTATTGTCAAAAAAACATAAAATGAATGTAAAATAAAAAAAATAATATAATGGCTGGAAAAATGAACTATACTATATTGTTTAGAAAAGATGTGCACTAGTCAAAGCGTAGCTGCACGTGTGGATGGCAGGTCAAGCGCCAAGCCTAGGGGTGATGTGTTTTAGAAGTGCTTGGATGCTAGGAGTTAAAGTATGCCTGAGCACCCAAGGATTACTAGTTTGAGTTTCCTAAGCCATTAACCTTTAAAATTTCCAACCTTGTTTATGTGAATTGACAAGGTATTTATAGGGCTGGGCCAGGCTTGGGTGCGGAATTCAAGAATGGAATCAATAGCTGGGAGATGAGAGGAAAGCAGATCTAGCGACACATGTCCAATGGATAGCTGTATGTGAGTTGGACGTGTGTGGGAAAGCTACATTTTGGACCAGGTACATTGTATCTTAGAATGTGTAACAACTCACTCAAGCCAGCTTATGCTTATGGCACATACAATTCGGAGCGTAAGAGCTCGACGAATGACAAATGATGAAAATATACAATGAACTAACAAGAGAAATTAACTCTGGCTCACTTGAAACTTCTGGATTTCTAACTTGACTGCTATAAGATGTTGATTTGAGTGGTTCTGTGGTTGTTTGAGGTGTCCCCACCTGATCAGGACTTCCAGCATGAGTTGATTTTGTCGCAGCATGTCCTAGGCGTGTGCATGTTACACTCACACTACAACATGACTTCAGCATGAGTGAGCAAAGACTTGTAATTTTTCACCAAATTTTGACTTTTGAAGCCTAATTATTGAACTGTAAGGATTTCCTGACTGTGATTGACAAATTGAGCATAAAAGTACCTTGTTTTGATCCATTTATGGTTGCTCACGCTGGACTCACGCTACAGCGTGACCACAGTGTGACCTGCAGTGTGACTTGCAATGTAACCTGCAAACACCTATGAAAACTTGCAATTTTGAGCTGAAATCTGGCATTCTGAAGGTTGGGACTTGAAGGTGGGAGCAGAAGCTATCAAGGATGGACCTGAGAATGACTTGCACCTTGGAAATTAGGTCAGTTTTGGGCTTGGAAAGTTACTCACCCTACACTCACACTGTTGGTGTGTCCTCAGCATGAGTGACAACATGGGTGAGGAAATTTGCACCTTTTGACGCTGATGCTAAAATTTGAGTCTCTGAAGGTTGGAGTTGAAGTTTTCAGAGTTACTCACGCTAAGGGAAAGCTAGCTTGACAGTGTGAGCAAGCAAGCCGAGCATGAGTTCCCTAACTTGGTTAAATTTTACCTCCCGAAATTTCAAAAGGGCTTGATTCGTTCTTATTTCAAAGTGCTAGGCCAAAATCAGTGGTATTTTGCTAATGTTTCGATGTTTGATGGAGTCAGCACTTCCCACGAATAGGGTAGTTTTGAAAAAATTTGATTGGCTTTGACCAACCAAGCTACGAATACCCGATGTTCCTCTTCATAGGCTCTGGCTTTATCCTTGTACTCTTGAAAATCTACTAGCCGTTGAGCCAAATCTGCTATGATACCCGTCTGGCCATGGTAGCTTGCTTTTAACACCTCAAGTTCAGAATTTGTGACCTCCACTTTTTCCAACAACTTCTTATATTTGGAAAATTCTACTTCATATTAAATATAGGTGGTTGCTACCTACTACTCAAGCTCTATCCTTGGGTGCCTTGTTGTTAACATGGCAAGGTTGGCATACAGTAGGGTTGCCAACTCCATGTATTCTATCAAATCTTGAATTTGCAGGTCCTGGTTCTTAACTTTCTCTTGGTGGGCGAAGGAATATGTGTCCAATATGGCCCCCCAGTCAGTGTGTTGAGCACTGATAGCATTGATGTGAGTCTTGGCCATATGGATCTCCTTCTCAAGGATCTATTTGTACATCCCCACCTGATCTCAAAAGTTCTCCTTCAGCTTCTCATGTTGTTTAGCCTCATTTTCCCATGCACTTATTTCAATGGCTATCTTTTGACGAATTGTGTGTACCTCCTCCATTAAGAGGGTTCGGTTCTCTATGGCTAAACAACTTATGTCTTAGTTGACTCGAATGAATTGTTCTCGTAATTGATGAAAGTGTTCCTCGAGAATGTTCTTCTACTTCTCTATAGTGGTCAACCAAAGGTTGTCAGTTGCAAGCTGCTTATTCTCCTCCTATAAGGCATTGAGTGCCTTAAGGTGCACATGAGTTTGTGCCTGTGCTACGGAGGCATCCCAAACAACCTTCTCTTTTTCATCATCCACCTTTTTATTCTCCATTATTAGCTTGGTTATTTGCTCAGTTCTGAAATTATCTAACTGGTCTACGGGAATGAATTGCAAAGGGTCCTACTATGCTGCTTGTAGGGCCACGAGCTGCTCTTGTAATTTCTGCACTTTTGCTTCAACATGCTCAGCCCTCACTTTTGTTAAGACCAGCTTCCCCTTTTTGGAAATAAGGTTTGACTAAATTTTCATAACATCCTGAGGGATGTCAAACAAGCATGTCATTACTTGCCTTGTTTGGAGCAATCGATCAAGCACATCCTCATATTTCGTAGGAGTCATTGAGGTTCCAGCTAGAGTTTGAGCATCCCGTGCTCTTGTGAGATCTTCCGGTGGCACAACAAGTATGTTGAATGATTCTTTGATGTGGTCTGTGACCACTTCTACAACTCCCGTGACATCCTGATGTTGCATGACCACCACAGTGGCCCCTTCACCAGTCTCTAATTACACTTGGAAAGATGCCACGTTTCCTGAGATCTATTGTGACCATCTACTTTCCCCTCCTCTTGTGTGAATAGACACTTCATCCCTTGTGTGATCCAAAGAAATAGTAGGTTGAATGGCATCATCAATGATGTAGAAGAGGTTTACGTCATCATGACTTCCCCAACTAACCGTCTTAGTGATGGCCCTGAGATGGCTCATCAATGGTCTGCAGTGTTGCGGTAGTGGCTGTTGATCCTAGCCTGTGCTGGGCTCTACTTCCTTTTGTTGGTTGGGACCTATGCTTGGAGGTTGGTTGGGTCCTAAAATTTGAGTTGCAGTTGGTCCAGCCATCTGTTCTTCTTCTTCTTCTTCCGATCCCAACGTTTTGCCAGTGATTTTCCTTGGGGCTGGTGACTTTAACAATTCAGCATATGAAGCACTTTGGGCTTTTTGAAGGACATCATTGGTGTACCCCCAAATACTAGCACATTGGCTAAGCTTTCTGATAAGACAAGGGAAAGGCAATTCCATCTTCCCTATCTTTCGTTCCTCGAACTACATTAGGATCTCCATTAAATATAGATGGGGCAGGTTAGCGTTAATCTTTTCCATCAACAATGCACATCCTCTAGTCACATACATTGATATTCTTTTTAAGCCCTTCATGGGGAAGACGTGATATGTTCCAATTTTAAAGTAGATCCTCTCTTTCGTTGTCAACTCACCAAATGTTTTATCTCTTCCATAAGCCTTTTCCAACCAATCCCGTTGCACATCAGGGTCTGAACAGGTGGATAACTGAGCAACTTTGGGCCCTATATTTGGAAGGTTTAACACTTCAAAAATAGCTTACATATAGAAATCAACTATCACACAACAAATATTGATAGTGGNAGCTTACATATAGAAATCAACTATCACACAACAAATATTGATAGTGGTTCCTTGCTCCCTATTGTGCCAGAATTGGTACATCTCCCCTAGGCACTAGGCACCGCTTTTAGAGAGGGTAGGCCATAAGGGAGATCCTTTGAGGTGATCCCTAACAGCCTCAGGAGTGAACTCTGCAAAATATTCAAAGTTCAATTCCTCAATCACTGCAACGAATGTACACTTATCATGGATGGCCTGAACGTAATCTTAGGGCAACATGAGATATTGTCCCTATTCAGGCACTGCAGCAGTTCCTCCTTCTGCTTGCCTGGACTATGCGATAGGAGGATCCTCTTGATGAATGCTAAATGATTGTTCCTCTTGTTCTATATGTTTTCCGACAGAATCTTGTCTTCCACCTCTCTAAGATCATTTACTTCTGCCTTGAGTAGGACCTTCCTATTGTCCATGTTTCAGGCCCATCTGCAATCACACGAGCCAAGCATTAGTAAGGTTGTTTTTGAAGTTAATTTATACCTTATTGCTTACCTTAATTAATTAATTCATTTTATCTTCATGTGATATTGCCTGAAATACTGTAATAATGGGTCCTTTTTACTTAGGTTTTTTTTTCAATTTTAATTTCCCGGTATACCTAAGGATTAAATGATTTTTAGGCACAATTATTCTAAGTGCTATAGCTAATTACACTAGCTGATGTCTTTTGGGCGATGATAAATTCCAAAAACATTAGGCGCTTTTCAATAGGTGTCCCTCCCCCACGACTAAGCTAAACACTCTGAGTTCAAATAGGTTCAAACGAAATTAAAATCAGAACACCAACAAGTGAGATAGAGGTTAAAAAAACAAAGGTGTCACACTTGCAAGTCATAGAGAAAAAATTTGAAAAACTTCCCCATGTGAATGGCAAGAAATGAGACTAAGTGTTGTGGGGGGGGGGGGGGGGGGGGNGGGGAGGGGGTCACAACACCCTAGTAACATTGGACACCACAATAAAATACCAAAATTTTAAAGATTTTTCTTGGAATCAACGATGTAACTTAGGACATTGGGCTATTGTCAATGAATTCTTAGGTAATTAGATGGTTTGGAAGGCACGAATAATTATGATGATGTGGATTTCATCACTAAAACCTCGGATGGGAGAAAAAGGGCTATGTAATGGTACATAGGAATGTTGAAATTCAGAGGGATAATAGTAGGGAAAGAATTTTATGAAAACTTATGCTAAGGGTAAGAAATTATGTGTGTGAGCCATGTCATAAGTGAAGATTACAAAAGATTACACAAGTGAATCCTCCCAAAAGAAAGTTTCAACCTATAATGCCCTTGTGTAACCACACTTAAAGTGTCCGTGGCCACTAGAAGGGTTAAATGTAATCCAAACTAATTCCACAAAACACACACATGTAAATATCACTGGAATGAGGTAAGAATTCTATGTTACACATGACACGAGCTACAATTACACAAATAGTGAGGTCAAACGAACTATAGAAAGGGATTGTAGAGATTGGAACATGAGGTAACTAACCCAGGGCATAGTGAATCATATGTGTAAAGCATGATTAAGGTGTCATTAACCCGTCCTTCCAAGATCAGGACCAAGTCCATTCCTCTTATCAGTGACACCACATTGTGTCAACCCATGAGGAGCAACTATGAGAGTACCAAAACAAAAAGGTGTACGATCACTTGGCGTTTTGTTCAAGGGAGGAGTGATTTTTGTTTTGTGGCACTTTGCTTTTTTTTTTTTTTGGAATACTAAATCTAGAGAAGTCGCCAACCTTTAGGCATGGATGCATGTCTTTCCAGTGGAACCCCCTAGAAGAGAATTTGATTTTTGAGTGCCCTTTTGATTACTCTTACTCCCATTTTTCATTAGATCTACAAGGATCTTAGTACAACCACGTTGCATGATAACTCCCACAGATGTCACCAAAGAGAATCCATAAGTTCCCTTGATGTCACACCCTAATCATTCCCTCTTGATCCATCCTTCTTCATTCCAGGTACAACGAACACAAAATTAATTTTAAGTTTTTAAAAATGTTAAGAATATCACTATACCCTCAAATAGAACCTCTTATTTGTAGAGTGGATGAGTGGGTGTAGTGGGCTCACTATCCAAATAATTGACCACTTACGACTCGACAACATAGAACACACCTCGACCAATGAGCTACATGAGTGTTTATTCATAGACAAGATTACTTATAAAAATATAAAAAGACAAAAAGATAAAAAGATAAAACAAGAAATTGAAAAATGAAAAACTAGAAAACAAAAAGTTGTAAAATCAAAGAAAATGAAAAATATTTATTAACCCTACTTGTTATTTAGAATGGGGGATATCCTCCATAACTAAATGGTTGAGCATGGAAAGGATTAATAAATGAAGGGTGAGGATCCTTGCATGTTGGAAATATTGGGACTCGGTCATATTTACCCCATTTAGGTTCACACACCTGATTATAATAAGCATAGAGGGGAAATTTATACCATGTAGTTCCTAGATAATGAGTTGACCCACTATGAAAATTGGGACTGTTAGATGGTATGCAAGGATTGAGATGATGCCTTCCATGATTGTGTTCATTGGGTCGTATTGTTGTTGGAGTGTGAGTTGGTGGCCCTGATGGAGTTACATGAGGCATTGGGTTCGAAGGTAAGGGTGCACCAAAGTGTGGGACTTGTGTTGAGTTGGAGGATGTAATGGCCTTGAAATTATGTTGTCCCTTCTTACGATCATGTTTAAAGAAGGGACGCTTTGGATGTTGAGGAGGCCTTTCACAGCTGTTAGAAATATTGGCACAAGTAACGTTTGTGGGTTGTTGATGTGGTGCAGACACCTTAGGAACAGTTGGTGGCAATATAGAAGGAGGGAAAAAATGAGAATGTTGAAAGTTAGGAGGAGTATAAGGTACACAAGGTGGTGGTTGTGTTGAGGACATGGGCTGATAGTATTGAGGAGAATGGTACTGTGGTGAGATAAAGTGCATTGGCCCAATTGGAGAAATAGGATGTTGAACAAGATAAGCATTTGGGTTTGGATGATACAAAGGGTATCTCCAGTTTAGTCGTGGTCTCCCCCACGACTGGGATTGTTTCCATTGTAACCAAACATAGTATCTCTATATAAACTCTAGATGTAACATGTTTTCCCAATTCTCATGTAAATGTAACAAGATTGGACATTGGCCTTTGGGGTGATCGTACAGGAAAATGTTGCATTCATATGTATGATCAGCAGTTGAGCTCTTATTCCATTCATTCCTTCTTTCCGAATGTCTAATGTTTTTTCTTGCTTCTTGGGTTGCCAAAACTCTATCTCCAATAATATTGACACATTCTCCACACTTTTGATACGTCCACTCCAACATCTTATTGATCTTTTTCTTAACTTCTTCTAGTGATTTTTTATTGGCAAATATGATTCTTTCTCCTTGTGATAGGTTGATCTCTCCTTTTTATGATCATGGACCTTTGTTAAGTTGAGATTTTGATCCTATTGATGTTTTTCAACACTCTTCCATCTAGCCATTTCCCCTTCTTCTTTTTCTATCCTCTTGATAAGCTCTTGGACTTAATGCATTCATAGTTCGTATAGTGACCTTGGGCATACATTCCTAAGGTCTCTCTTGTTTCATTATGTAGCCCATCAATGATATGATACATTAGCCTTTCCTCAGAAAACCCATGGCCTGGACAGTTGTTTAACAATGCATAATATCTTTCTAAGGCCATGTCCAAGGGTTCATGTTGTGCTTGACTCCACTCTTGGATTTGTTTCCTCAAGGATGAAACTCTTGTGTAGGTTTGATATCTTTCATTAAATAACTCTACCATTGTTGACCAACGTCGTATTGAATTTGGTTTTAATGATCTATACCATAATTTTTGCTTGGCCAATGAGTGTCATGAGAAAGAGCTTAAGTTTTTGCCACCCATTATCAATATTATTCCATGTGCAGGCATTGTAGAAGGCTTGTAAATGTTGATGCAGATCTAAGTCATAGTCTCCTGAAAAATTGGAAAAGTTGTTTAAATCGAGCTTGGGTAGATGACTCTCTTTATGATGCCTATGGGAGATTTGAACAGCCTCTTGTATATGCATTAAGCTCGTAGTGGCTAGTAGGGGTTCATCGTCATCATGTAAGTTATGATTTTGAGTGTTGGGATGACATTGTTTTCATTCATGTTTATAAGAAACCCCGACTTCAGGTTGTGTACTCCAACCTTCATCGTCATATAGTTCGTTGGTTCTCCAATGAACTTCCTCACTAAGCATGACATTATTGTAATCTTGTAGGAGAGGCATGGTTGTGAAGTTTTGTGTGAATTTATATGTGACTTTTAATAATTATTTTTTTTCTAAAAGATATATCATTAAGTCCTTTATAGCGACTTTGTATGATATAACTAATCTAGATAACTAGCACCATCCCTGGCAACGGCGCCAATGATGAGTGGCAAGGTACCCCTACACTCAACCATACGAATACAAGTGTTACACGTGAGATCTGGTCGAACTCTGTAGATGGACTAGCTGTGGCATCTAGATAGTTAGCCTTAGGTCGCAATTCGTTGTCTTCCCATCTGGACTAGTATTATCTTTGTCACGTATGGTTTAGTCCAGAGTGAGGTGTATGATGTGTTCCTAATCTAATGCTACTCTTGAAGGCAATGGAAGATAAGATTAACTAAGCTACGAGAAAAGGGTGAGAGAGAATCTAATCTAGCCTAAGTGTGATGAGCATCCGTTCCTTGATTATCCATACACATCTTGGACTTCATGCATGACTAACACTGGGGTTACCAAGCGCAAATCCTAGGTACGCTATTGGGTTACCAAGTAGTCACACTTAAATGGTCGTAATCAAGTCATACTCATTCCGCATTTTAACATGAGTTTAAGGGTGAGAGAGATTAACTAAGAAAGCAGTAAATAAAAATTAATTAAATAATTAAACTAAGTGAATGCTGCAATGATGAATTAATCTCGATCTTTATTGTTGGTCATGTGCGTGTCCAAGTATGTCACACTCAAATAAAGGTTCCGTACAATTACAATCACCACACTGCGGGCATACATGGAGAGGAAAAGGGAGAGAAGGAAATGAAAACAGTTAAACTGAAAACTAAACTTTTAATTCCTAATGTCTAATATGTCATCTGTTTACGTCTTATTCATAGATGAGGAGACAGGCCGCGATATCGCGTATGCAATATCGCAGGTTGTGCTGCGATATCGCGTATGCGATATCGCGGTCGCCCCAAATGATGACTCATCAATCACATTGGCTTTTCTACTCTTATGCTTGAGCACAAAATTGAACTTCTATAATTGTACCATCTCCTTCATGTGTTTAGCCCTTAACTTCTTTTGGGAATTGAGAAACTAAAATGCTTTCTGTTAAATAGTCTAAGTGAACTCCTTAGGCAATAATTAATGCCTCCAATGCTTAATTACTTGAAGAATAGTGTACAAATCCTTCTCATATACACTAATTTTAGCTTTGACTCATTTAACTTCTCTAAAAAGAAATAAAAATTTTTACCTTCTTATGAAAGCATCCATCCAATGGAAAGCCCACTTGCATTCATCTCCACCTGGAAAAGCTTCTTGAAATTTGGTATTGCAAGCACTAGTTCACTAGTTATTTTTTCCTTTAATAAGTCAAAGTTCCTTTAGGTCTCATCACCCCATTTAAAATCTTAATCCTTCTTAAGCAAAGTAAGCATAAGCCATAAAATACCATTGAATTTTTGGATGAAACTTCTATAAGAACTTGTTAAAATAAGAAATGATCTTACCTTCCTAACATTTTTAGGAGTTGGCCAATCTCTAATAGTTGTCACCTTGGTAGCTTCCATAAGAATTTGATTTTTAGAAATCATATGTTCCAAATATGTGCCACCTTGGTGATGACTCTTTTTCACATTCATCACCAAATGTGCCTACTACAACTTAAGACACACTCTTCTTAAGTAATCCAAGTGCTCCTCGTTATTAGATCTATACACCAAAATATCATCAAAGAAGATAGTGTAATATTTATTAATTAAATCCTTGAATACATCATGCATCAACCTCATGAATGTTGCAGGGGCATTTGTGAGCTCAAATGACATCATCAATCATTCAAACAATTCATATGGCACCTTAAAAACTATCTTTCATTCATCACTAGGCTTGATCTAAATTTGATGGTATTCACCTTTGAAATCAATTTTGCTAAAAAACCTCTACATTGATAATGGCATCAAGGATATCATCCATCCTTGGAATAAGAAAATTATAGCTCATTGTTATCCTATTCACAACCTTTGAATCAATACACATTCTCCATTTGTCACTATCCTTCTTTGGCACAAGCACTACTAAAACTACACAATGTGAAATGGATTCCCTCATCAAGTCATTTTCCAATGACTCCTTTACTTGCCTTTGTAATTCTACTTGTTGATTTGATGTCATCTGATATTCCCTCTCATTTGGAATGGTAGCACCAGGGATAAAGTCAGTTTAGGGTTGAACATTTTTCATTGGTGGAAATCCATCCAATTCATCTTTGAACTCCATGGAATCTAAAGATCCATAAATCCAACGAAATTACACATCTAAAGTGAAATCCTCAACGAACTTAAAAATCAAAAGAACTAGATGTATTGGGTAGTTCCAACAAGAACCCCACTATCTATTCTCAATAATAAATACAAAACAAAATAAGAAACAACTATTATAACGTATGAAGTGGAACTTGCATATTCAACATCCAATGCACCATGCAACGCAAATGCTTTGCCTACCAATGGGCGCATCAAATCACAAAACTGGCGCACCAAGTACGCAAGAGAACCACAAAATCAATGTACCAACATCTACGAACCGAATAAAAATTTAGAATTTTATATTGTCGTAATGAAACGACACATGGATGACATCAGTCTTCACTCCCCATTAATTCCTAGCGTTACCTGAACATTGACTCAACGTATTGCATGAGCCAATAGTGTTGGCAACACGTGATTATTTTCCACAATTCTATGGTCCCTATGTGCGTAGCCCTTCTTCCTCCTCTGATTGGTTTTCACTGTCAATCGCCACCGTTTCTTTCCATGGAGATGGGTCTTAGACTCGCAGACACACAAAAACAAAAGCAACCAAGCGAAACCCGTTAATATCTTCCAACTAGTCTTTCATGAGGAGGAATCCGGACAAACTTGAGGGTTCACGAGTTTGAATGCTTTTTTCAGATCTTTACGAGCCTTTGGTTTGTCAGCTTTACCATTTCTGTTGCGACACTTTCAAGGCTGCCTGGACCAACATCGCGTTTTACTGCCCAAGAGCATACAAACAAAGAAAAGTATTTTTAACAGTGGGAATTTTTCTTATTAGTTAAGTTTTACCAAAACGTATTCGACTGTCTTATCAAGACCTGTTGGATTAGCGTTAAGAAGGTTTTTGTTTTAATTTTCTTTTTTTAAACTTTCGTTTGTATACGAGATCCATGAGATTTTTACTTTCAATTTTTCTTCGGCATCTTGGGTGTCTTGTTGGAAATTTTCTTTTGCATCTCAGTTTTCTTGAATTTTTTTTAAAATATATTTTTGAAATGCCAAAACATATAACAACATGATACAGTATATTTCTAGAAGTATAAAGATCAAGCTGCTCTAATTTCAAAATTTTCCAACTTAGACTGAATATATCTTGCAAGGTTTCTTGACAAATCAAAAGATATAATATGGTACAGATTCCGAGATATGAGTTTAAGATGATGATACACTTAGAGTATTCATAAATAAGATAAATGATCATTACCTAAAGGCTGAATGTTCACTTGCTATGGCTAGGTCCTAAACCATTTAATTTTTTTTAATGTCTGCACCTAATCTTGAACCCAGGTCTTATGATTTGATTCACCTTACATCAGTTAAAAGTCAAAAGGATGATGAATACATGCATTATTGATTCACCTTACATCCGTTGAAAGTGAAAAGGATGATGAATACATGCATTAATACAATAGTGGCCATTTTGGAGCCCTCCATAAATAAGATAAAGACACCATACCGATGATAATGATATGGATAAAGACATCAAACTGATCATAATGAATGGATAAAGACACCAAACTGATCATCATAATGAATGTGAGAAAGGTCATTTCAGGTTACTTGTTGGAGAGATTTTTATTTTCAATTTTCATTTCAGATTTCTGAAATGGGAATGATTTTCATTTTTTTTTTTTATTTTAAACTTCTCAATTTATGCAGAGTTTAATCTTCATTCTTCTCTCAACGTGTCAATTGAGAAGTTTTTATTTCCATTTTTCTGCCTTTTTCCTTGAGATGTTCGAGGGATTTAACTTCCGTTTTTCATTCACCTGTCGAATTTTTTACTGGAGTCCCATTTTCTTCTATCTTCTATGTTCTCTTGCTTTTCTTCGGTCGAAGAGATTTTTATTCTATTCATCATCTCGGGAAAGCGGCTTGAAGTTTTTAAGCTCCGGTTTCCTAGAAGCATTTCCTTCTTGGTTTACGGCATCCCTCACGTCTCACGTTAATTCAGGATTAGCAAGGTAGATAAGCAAACCAAGAATTCGTCCGTATTCAATGAATTGTGACAGTTGTGCCCTAATATGCGACATTGCTTGAAACCTCGGTTTTCCATGGCAGGTCCATGCAGACACACATTAATCTTCTCTTTCCTCGAATGGCGGTGCTGCCGCGCAGCAACTATACGTCACTGCACACAGGCGCAGACCGTGCCGCTGTTAATGCGGCGTGTTAAAACAGTAAAAGGATCCATTTTATCCATGGCCGGACTTGGTTGATTATATCTTATAACAGCGGAGAGAACTAAGAAGCACTTGGTAGCGGGAGGAGATGAAATTTAAGGATACCTAGAAATTGCTGCTCGTCAATGTTGCTGCTTCTGCGAGCTCGGCCACTTGCAAGCGAGCTTGTTGCTCCGCCACGAGGTTTTACAGATTCTCCCCCCTCTCCCCTCTTCGATGCTTGTATTTTACTATTTTAGCTTCAGAAAGTTTTGATGGAGAACTTTTGCAATCGGACTGAAATTACAGATGATGAAGGAAATTACGTCTGAAGGCATTCCTGGTACATATGTTTTCCTTGCTGAGGATTTCATTCATACACACCTGGTTAAGGTGGTTCTGTTCCTCGCCATGGCACTGCAGAGCCAGGGTATGCATTTACATTCTTCATGTCAGTTTCTCTTTTTTGCGTCTTTCTGTACGTCGGTAATTTATTGCGTGGAGAAAAATTTAGGTGCCTTTGTTAAAACATCAAAGAATGTAAGAGGAAGATATTGGGACCTTATGCTGCAGATGACTCGATACAAAATCTTAATCTAATGAAATACATTCAGTTTCAATACCCTTTAACGAAGAGCTGACTGGCAAAACTCTGGAGAAACTCGGGTAGCAAGAAATTGAATTCATTTTTTTACGATCTACTCTGCTCTAAAGCAAAACTAACGTTGTAGTCCGTGTAGCGTGTAGTCTTGATTGTGTTCTAAAACACACAATTGTGGAAGTTCATTTGCAAGGAATGGGATAACGTAATTGTGAAAGTTCATTTGCAAGGAATGGGATAACGTCCGAGTGTCAATGATGAAACTATTGTGAGGGATGAAACCAAATTTGAATTAGGCACACGTTGTGGTACACTGCCAGTCCCAACTCTACCCAGAATTGAAATACACCATCGTTGATGAGCTTCTCTGCCAGTTTGGGTAAACGGTGTTGTCATCTTAAAGCCATGTGAATTTGAGAGCTTTAAAAGTTTATCAATAATCACCGTTTCTAAAGTAACCTTGGCTTGTATGTTGTGAAATTTTTTCCAGCACAAGAAGCTTTCGACCCCTGCAGCTCAATGCATGGTTTTTAGAAATTTTGATTTCAGCAACCTATGGTTTTAAGATATCTAGGGACCATGACTTGGAGTAATGGTAAGGTACTTGTTTTTACTTGGAGTGTGCTTATTTCTCAAGTGGTAAGACCTTAGCAAAGCCACTGGAAAAAGGTTAAGCTTTCACTTATCCACCTCAACCCTTCCAATCTTAAGACCTGGGTTTAAGCCTCAGTGAATTTACCTGAAGGAAATTTGCGATTCTGGATAAATTTTACCAACTGTTCGTTCGCGTTGGATTTGGGGGAGCCCGTACAGAAGGGCTTTAAATCTGCAATGGGTATGTATTTCATAAATTCCAATGAAATTTATACATTGACATCGTGACCTTGCCTTGCATTACCTTGTATTATTCTTGCCTTTTTCTTGATGTCTGCATTGTGCATTAAAATCTTACCTATCTTCTGCTGCTCTGAATCTTACCAGAAACTTCATTTCATTGTTAAGTGGCCAGCAAGTAATCAAGATTCATGGCATCGACATGACACAGACCACAGAAAACAAGGCCACAGAAAACAAGGGAGTAACGAATAAATAAACAAACACACGGAAATCAGGAAAGGGCTACTTTGGTAACCGAAGGCCGAAGGGCCAGCTTTAGGTCATACGGAAATCATGTTTGGGATGGGGTGTGCTAGGTAAACATTGCATTTGCATGGATTGGCCTCTGGGAGAGTCAAAGGCTCCGCCATGACTCACACATTTACGCGTGTGTATTGATCATTGCTGGTTTTTGCTCCTTTTCTCAAAACAGGGTCATCGTCATGGATCATGCGTCATGAACATGATGACGGATGGCTGCTTGTTCAACTTTTTTTTTTAAATCTGTTGTTTATGAGCCAACGAAGCCCACCAGCACATGGCGAGTGGCCATATGCTGTGCCTAGTTTTATTAAGTTGTGTCCTCTTATAATGTGGTTGTCTTCAACATGGCCCTACGGCTACCGACAAGTAGTGGTTGTATTCGTTTGTTATAAATTTGGTTGAAGCTTCAGGCTTAATTTAATTCTTTGAAAGATCACCTTAACAACACCCCTCACCCTACAAATCAGATTTTGTTTGGATCCTCCATCCTCATTGTGAGGTAGAAAATCTTTGGAAACCAAAAAGCTCGGTGACTGATTAGATTATACCTTTGTGAGGTAGAATCTTCCAAAACCAGAAAGCTACTCAAAAGAAAAAAGTTCTGCAGATTTACCTTTCTTAACCAAACAAGATTGAAAGATTCATCCAAACGTCATAGCGCCTCGAAGTTATTCTGCATCATCAAACGATAGCTTAGCATTCACGCATTTATTGGAAAATGAAAAGCATTCCAGACCTGACAACAATTGCTTGAATTCAATGCTCGATGGATTTTTGCTGGATACCGATTTGCCAATGGCTACCACGCAAGCTTGACGCTCTGCATGTGCTTTTTTTCTACAGGGGCCATGGAACAGAAACAAAGAAAGAGAAAAAAAAATTTACTGGTGGAGGAGCAACAGGCTGGCTTGCAAGTGGACGAGTTAGCGGAAACAGCATTGTTATTGACAAGCAGCAATTTCGCATCCTTACACAAAGTTGTTCTCCGAGATCATGGAGCATTTACTTTTAGTTTTTCTCTTGTTTTTTGCTTTTTGCTAACCACGCAGAATAATTCCTTTTTAAATAATAATAATAATAAGCAAAGTCCTGCGGTTCCATCCCACGCACCATCTATTTTACCAGGTACTTAATGGAATCACTAATGCATTTTAGCTACGTAATTAATGCAGTTATTGTCCTGATTTTGAAAGGCACTGCTTTTGGCTATAATGCGGATTATTCTGGGCCGCCATTTGGAATTTGATGTCATTTTTCAACATGGATCTTTATTTCCGTTGAAAGGCCTATGATGGTTTATTTAACACGGATCAGTATTTATCCTTGGAATTTGATGCATAGTAATCCTACTATGATGCCTTATTCAACAGGGTCATTATTTAGGTTGAAAGGCTTGTATGCTGGCTTATTCAATGTGTCACCATTTAGGTTGAAATTTGATGCCTTTTTGAGCATCTTTGAATTATTTATGCGAAAAATACATTAAAATTTGATGTGTTACTTGTACTTGAACATTTTTAGATATATGTGTATATGGGAATACTTAACATGGGTTTTAAATTTAACTGCAAGAATCAAACACCTTACATGGTCACAAATTTAGGATTATTAACTTTTATGCATATATCATGGCCAAATTTTTATAAGATTAGATTGCATCATCAATGCATTCAATTACATAGTTGAAGATTTATGATTAGAGTCCAAATTGTGATTTTTAAGTTATTGCGTATTACAATGAGATTTCTGATTCATTTTAGAAGTTATGAATTAAAGAATTATTATTATAATTTCAATCTTATAACTAAGAAACAAACACTTACTATTTATGTTAATTTTTGCCAAATTCACATATATTTTGTTTTTTTCTAAATTCACATCCATACTTCTATAAAACATTGAACAATTTAAGTTAAAAAATAAAAATTTAAAAATATATGTGATATGATGATTAAAAATTCTAAAAATAATGAAGTATTTGAGAGGTCTTGAAATCCTAATTACCATGGTTCCAGATCACCTAAAGCAATTTGGCCAATCAAAACAATATACATTCCATCCACTTAAAAATCAAATCCAAATCAAAGAAACTAAGAAATACCATTCTCAACATGTTGAACCTTTGTCCGACTTGGTGAAAGAATAAGAAGAAAAAAGAAAAAAAAAACTTAAATCAATATTTTGTTACCTCTCTAAAAACATTCTCTATAACAAGTTTCTAAGTTTGATATGAATTTATTAATACATCAATATTTTTTATACCCCATTTTTGTAACCACAATCTTCTTTTGTGGCATAGCCATATTGTTGAGATTTTTGGATAAACTCTCTTGAGATTTTATGACCATTTTTATTATTTAGATACAATGTTAAGAACTAATATATTACTTTAGTTACCAATGGTAATAAATCAACTTCTAATAAAAGTATTACATATAGATCTTGAGTTTTGACTTTGAATTTATGCTACAAGAACTATTTTTGAAGTTTTTCAATACTATAGCTTGTACAATTATTTGAAAAAGATATTTTTGAATTGTTAAGTACAAATATTATGATTGCTACATTTATTGTTCATTGTATATAAAACTTTATAGCCATGTGAAACTCACACTCTAATATACAATGCTTTTACTTATAATTTTAAGAGCATTCTCCTCCCAAATACTTGCATTTCTTATTAATCCCAAGTTTTTATTATTTACCTAGAAAGTGTACTATCTATTAGTTTCTAAAATTAGCAATTTTATTTTGTCAACATCTAAATTAATTTTCACACGTGCACAAAATTTTTCTATTTGATACAACATTACTTTTAATTTTATTTCTAAATTTTCAATTAGTATTACATCTTATGCAAAAATTAAAACTTGTATCCATAATTGAACCACTTTAATGGTATAATTTGTAGGAACCTCTTTGATTCATTATTTCAATCCATCAATAAAAATTCCAAAGAAAGCTGGTGAAAGAGAAAAATCTTTTTTTGCTTCTATATTATTATAAAACTAATAAAATTATGTATTTTTATCATCCTTTATTTCAAAAACTATTTATTTGAATAAACTTTAAATGATATTATGTAAAGAAGAATCAACTTCAAGTTTGATAGGTTTGCTCCATAATTGTTCTTATTGCACCCCTTTTATAGGCCTCAAGTATTATATTATGATTATGGTTTATATATGTGCATGTGGGATTGATGGATTATCTGGACAAGTTAGTTAGTTATGATGTTGATTAATATGTTATGATTCTTTGACTCTTACAATATGATTATGATGTCTTTATGTACTTAACTAACATGATTATATACACTAGTCATCTATGTTGTGTTAGGCAAGTAATGTAGTTGACAAGGATGTTGGATTAGGGCACAAGAGTATCTATCTAGTATATGTTTATGGTTTATGGGGAGTTGGAACCCAAAATAAGAGACAAATAGGTATACCACATGATATATAGTCCAATTAAAATTTTATATATCTTAGCATTACCTAGCAAAATTAAACCTATGACCTTGAGCTTCCAAATCAAGTGTCTTACCACTAGGCTTAACACCTTATTTTTATGTGTTTAAGCTTTATGTGTGAGTTTGGTATTTATGCATTTGAATTGCAAAGTTATGTTGTATGATGCATGCATGTGATTTTTTCATGTGGATGTGTAGTGTGTTTGGTATGGATCTTTTATGTTTAAATAGGTTTTGATTTAGAGTCTCAGTGTATTTGTTATGTATCTTTGAATGGTTAGGATATGAGTTGAAAGAAGAAAAGGAAAAATGAGCTTATGAAAATATTCTAAATTACGAAAATGTGACATCAATTTTAAACATCATGTGAGAAAAAGTAAAGGCAGTGGCATAAAAGTAAAAGGTAAACATACATAAAAAGTGTGTGTACATAACATCCATAAAAGTTATAAGTATCATGTTTTACTAATTTTGGATTTCCTTTATTTCTTTTGCTATTTTTCTATACATAATCATTTTTTCACTATTCTTATGAATAGAAACTAATTTTAGTTTTGCCTCTTACATTTTTTTTTTTTTGATTCAAAGCCTTTTTAATTTTTCCTTGCTTTGAACTTGGATTTGGGACAATTGTAGTTGTGTATACATAGGTACAAGAGTTATTTAGAGTTATACAAAGCCTTGATAGATTTCTCGGTGTTTTATGTTTGTTTACGGCTTTAAGCTTTAGCAAATTTAATTAGTGGATTATCTTTACCTTTCCTCTATATCTTTGAATTAGTATAGTGTACACAATCATGTTGTGTAGGCATGTAGGATGAACAAGTTAAAGATTGATTTTTGAATTATAATTTTTTTAATTTCCAATTTGCAGTTATATTTTGCATATTATGCATGATTAGATATGTGACAATTTGAATAATTGGAGATGTCTATAAAATTAGTTGTGATGTTGAGATGATTAGCACAACTTTGACATTATATATTATGAGCATGTTTTCTAGTTTGTGTGTTTCTAGGGAGTTTGATTACACATTATGATAATTAAATAATAATATTTTGCTATGTTATTAATAAATTTTTAAATACACATAACTTTATCTCTTGAAGCTTGATTAAGGAAAAATTGGCGTTGATGGCATTGTCTTTTTACTTACTTTCTAATTATGGAATTTATTTTATCTTTTGGCATCTATGTTTTTGGAGGTTATGTTAGTTGTCATTTTTATGAAATTATATTTAATTCATTATGTATAATGGTGGTGAGAAATTTTTTAGGCTATGTCATGATATTGGTTTTATGAAGTATGTGTGTGACTATTAGACTTGGATATATATAGTCATTTTATATGTTGGTCTCAAATGTGTTGTGATTATGATATGTGATGGCTTAAGCTAGCTTAAATTAGTTCATGTCTTTGTGACAATGCTAGTAGTAGGTGGTGCTATCATAAGGGTATGGATTGATTGGTAAGGAGGCACCCTAGAGGTGGGTTTGGATTAATCCTCACTACGATGCATCAATGAGGCATCTTTCTTAAGCCCCATCCTAGAAATAGGAGAATGTAGGTGTATTCATCCCTATGACTTGTATGTTGTATCAGTGTGTACATCACTATAGCTAGTCATCTAGAAGGTTGGTGGTTGCAGGTCATAGGTTGATGAACCTTAATACTAACGTAAATAGAAGACTAACAAAAGACATGTAGTGTGGATATGCTAGTGGTCACATGAGTTATATGTATATGTGGTATTGCTTATGAATCTAACTAGTAGTAAATGTGTTTTGTGATTACTTTATTAGCATATTGAGTTGTTTGATGTTTGACTATATGGTATGAAAAGAAATATGTGGGTATGAATGCAAAAACACATGATTGTATAATAAGCATGTGGTGCTAAGGGAATATGATTAACTATGTATGGTAGCGATTATGTCTATGACTATGTGTTGGTTAAGTTTTTATTTTAGCCTAGTGTGATACATTGTTCCTAGATGTCATGGTAAATGTCAAATACTTATTACATTCAACATTATGCATAAAGAAAATGATAGGGAAATACAAAATGAAAAGAGAATTAAATGCTTTATTGATGTGGAATAATGTAATGAGGTCATGTTCTAAGGATTCCTTATGATTATCTTTCTTTGAAATATATCCATTAGAGATAATCCATACCATCATGGTTAGGTTTGCAATCAACTAAAAGAGATGACCAGTCACCTTCCTATCCTACTTTACCCAACACCTATTACTCATATTTACCAGGTTCAAAACTCCATACTAATATAACCTCTAATGCCCATGTATAAATACCCTAGGTCAAACCCCCAAAGCTCATCCTAAGAGACATGCCCATTATTATAATGTGTTCTTTCAAGTCTTAATTACAACTTATTCTTTCAAGTCTTATTACAATACTCACAACATTTATTATGAAGAGAAATCATCTCTGTTATATAGTAGCATCATTCAAGAATGAGAAGATGACAATATAATATTCTTAGGTTTCATTCTTCCTTTAAAACACCATAAAATTTTAGGACCCTGATGACTCAACAGAGTCTTGAAATTCAGGCAAGGACTTCCACACGTGCAACGTCACGATGGGCCATCAAGACAATGTAGGCATTGAGTGTAGACTATACATTCCAATAAGTTTTCTATCTCTAGGGTTGACAGGCTTGCTGGACTCTCCAGCCTACCCAACTGGACAATTGACCTAGCTGACAGTCTATCTAGAGACCATGCTAGGAGTTGCCGAAAGTTTTCAGGATGATCTAAACAATTCAGCAAGTTTTCTAATGAAAAAATCTACTACGCTACACTATATTGCATAGCCTAGCAAGCCTTGAAGAGATCGATCAAATTTCCAAGATGAAAATTGATAACAAGCCTCTACCCTATTTCATCCCTAAAGCATGAGTGATATGGCACAACAAAATGTGGAAAATTTTGTCAAGTATTATCTCAATATGAGTGCTACGCTATGCTACACTACATAGCGTAGCACAGTGTAGTGGGGATGTACTTTGCCGACACTCCTACTTGGGTAGCTCTGACGAAGTAAAAGCACTTGGTCCTACTTCAATTGTTAAACAAGCTTGCTTTGCTAACACAACAAGACATGAAAAACATCCTATGACAAAATATTTGCAAAAACGAGTCAGGATTTGGCCAACATTGGGTGCTACACTATGCAACGTAGCATAGCATAGCAAGGATATAACACATAAAGGCCCCTCTGCCAAATGACCCCAGTAAGAGGATCACACTTGGCAATGCTTCGGCCTCCAAAACTACTTGTCTCACTTAGCCCTCATGGCTCAAGCAAAGTTTCCTAATAAAACATTGTAGATTAAACAAGGATGCATGTCACATTGGCTGCTATGTTGTGCTACGCTGCATAGCATAGCGCAGCATAGCAAGGATGCAAAACAATAGAATGCCCCAAGGATGAACTTAGCATGTCTGAAGGCTTTCTAGCATGGAAGACAAAGTTGTAGTTTCTTGCTTGACCAAGCCTTGGATAGATGCTCTCAGCTTCTAGGTAAGACTCCTTTCAAGACTGGTGGCTATGCATAAATCCAGGGTTAAACTATACACCCAGCAACCTCTCGGTGTTCTAGCCGTCAACATTTTTTGTTGCTACAATTTTTGGCGTTAGAAGGAGGGCCTTTTTGGTGCCATTTTTGCATCTTACAGGTAATCCTACATGCTATCTATACCCCGTCACCTACTAGCGTAGACGTGACACCCTTGTGGTTGTCTACACATCATGTGTTACAGACTAGTTGCAACGACGGTTCCTTTGGAACCTGATAGGATGAAAAGCCTCTGATAGCTTATTGATTTTTGTATTTCTTGTTTGTGATTTCCTTTTAATCATACAAAATGATTCCACAACCACTACCATTCCCACCTCGAACCTTGAGGTTCCTTTCTCAGCTCAAAACACCATAGGTGCCGAGCGACTGCCTAGCCTAGTGCTAGCAACACGTCAGTCTCTTTGGCTCTAACACATGTCACCTAAGTGCTTGGAACAAGACGGAGAGTGCTATGACTTCCTCTGCTCAAAGATACATGTGAATCTACCCTTCGATCACCAAGAACTCGAAGACAAATGTAACTTTGAGTTCCTTCATTTGAATGGGAGGGAATTTATCCTTACTCCTAATGTTACCATCCACCTGATAGACACGTATTAGTGGATCTTGGACCAGCTGATATGAGTCAATAAGTCTAGGGAGCGAGATACGACATCCCATTACAATGAGGCATTCTAGGATGGATAGGAAGACCTGGAGTCCCATTCTGAGGGTGGTGGTCACACCTACCCCACGATTATCCCTCCCACTATGGTCTTCCAGTCAAACCTGCTCTTTTCTTTTTCCTCCTTTGTGATTACCATGACTCCGCCACAACCTACACTTTCATCAGCCATGGGTAGCCATCTCATACCCTTAGCATACCACCATGTTGATCCTTTAATTTCATTCCTAGGCACTCTCCCTCCTCACTTTTTCCTATCATTGTATCAAGCACCAGTCACAACTATGTTGCCATACATGCACACCATGTCTACGTCATAGTTGGATGGAGTTCATGCTCCCATTTCATCATCTACACCTATCCCACCATCAGTGATAGGCCCAACCCCAACCACATGGTGGACCCCAACCACTTCCCTTCCTATTGCGCAATCCTTCTAGATGTCACATCACGTTCACCACCAAGCATACCAAGTCCTGCAAGTGGTACAACCAAGCATGGTGCTATGGTCCGCCCCATCAGTCACACAAATTACCAACCCCATGGCTCTACCAGTGGTCACCCCACCAACAACATCACCCACCAGGTGGTGGATGGCCCAAGCTGTACCATTCGCAGGAGTGACACCAACAGTGCCCCTCATGGGCTAGGTTGCTTCCCTTCCACCGCAACCCCCGTTGACACATACGATAGTTGCTCATGCAACGCAGCAATCATTTGCAATGGCATCAGGTCTAGACCAAGTGTTCCAACTTATCTAGACCCTCACTGAAGAGATTAAACGTCTCAAAGCTACCAATTCTGACATGATGCAGGTCATGGATTTCTACCATGAGGACCCCATCAACTTGACTATTCCCATGATCACATTACCCCTTGGGATGCCACTCCCCCAATTCACAAAACATAATAGGGAGGGAAACCCTAATGCACATCTAGTAACGTTTAGATCCAAATCTTTGTTGTTACAATAGTGGCCACACACTATCATTCATGTCTTTGCCATGTCTCTGATGGGAAAAGCCCTAGATTGGTACCACGTGCTCCCACATGCCTCCATCTCAACTTTGGAGGAGTTGCTGAGTTAGTTCGTGACCCATTTCAAGTATAACTTGAAATTGGAGGTCATGCTAGATTAGTTGATGAGCATCGAGCAAGACTCACTAGAATTTGTGCAAAGGTTCATACAGTGGTGGAGCACCACCTTGAATGAGATCTGCGAGCCTGTCATAGAGGCCCATTTGTTGGCTATCTTCAAGGGGGTAGTAAATGAATTCATTAAGTCAAAAATGTACTACCTAGTTCCACGCTCCCTCAGTCAAGCTTTCACTTAGATGAAGAGCATCCAAGATGTGACTGAAACTAGTAAACATCTGGCCTATGTTGCATACAAAAATACATATGTCAAAAAAGATAAGGAGAAGAGCAAGGCCACAATAGCTATGGTGGCCGCTATGGAAAATGAGGCCAAACCCAATAAAAACAACAATAAAAAGGTGGCCGCAGCAACAACATCTAGCTCAAGTAACACCGGTTAGCCTTCAACATCAGCACCAGAGACGTCAACCCAGCCTACACCCAACTTTGAGTGCAAGGATCAATCCAAGTAGACTCCTTTACCCATTAATCCTTCAAAACTTTTGAAGAAAGTATTGGGGGCTAGGTATATTTAGCACAAGTAAATGTTGGAGGAGGTGATTAAATGTCATAAGTAGTATTGTGAACTTCTTAGGGATCCCTCCTTGGCCACACCCAATGAGCTGCAAGTTCCTAAGAATTTTAGGCTAGAATAGTTCTGTGACTACCATCAACTTTGTGTTCATCACACAAACTACTATCTAGCATTGAAGGATGATATCCAATGGATGATTGATCAAGGAAAGTTGGTTTTGGATGAAAGAAACCCTGTCCACCCTGAAAATAAATCCATGCATGTGTACAAAGACCCCTTGAATGTAAACAATGCGGGATATATCATCAACACAATTGGAATTGATCATAATTTAGAGCCACCATAGCAACCATTTGTGGTGCACGTGCCTCCGCACGATGCAACAACCCCAACTATAATGAAAATAACGTCACAACCACCCTTTGTTCTTAAGGTGCCTCATCAAACCTCCATTCCTGCATCTTTTGTACCTAAAGATTCACCGCTGCCTACACCAACACCACAAGAACCATTTGTCATTAAGATGCAAACACATTCAAGTGCCTCTGACACACAATGCCAAGTAGCAAAAGCAGCACCACAACCCCCCCATTCAAAAAAATGTGAAGAGCATTTAGAAGAAAAGATGGCCAGGGAACGTACCGCATTAGGTCCCCCCAAGCCTACCGCCTTATCCTAGGCACCTGTGGCCTCATCATCATCAATAATTGATAAAGCCATGTGTACACAATTGTCACCACCCCATCCAAGAAGGTCTATCCCCCAACCTAAAAATGCTCCTCCTTGGGAGACTCATCTCCTAGGATGAATGGAGGAAGAAAAGGACGACAAAAAACAAGATGGTGGACAGGACCTTCTGAATTCCCTTACCTAGGTCAAATAGGCTTTGAAACAAAAAAACACAACCTTGAGCTTGTATGGCTTGGTAATGACCTCCATTGCACACCTTGAAGCCATGGTTTTTATGTTAACGTCCATACCAGTTGACAAAAACATGCTGGCAGAGGAGAAAGAAATCCATGCGGTCATGCTTCCTTCTACAACTGAGGAACTATGGCCCGCTCAGTTAATGTTCCCTGACGATTCCATTAAGGATGACCCTGAAAAGGGTCAGGTGACAACAACACCCTTGTTCATCACAATTCAGGTCGGTCAGCACAAGATTAGAAGAGTACACATTGATGACGGGGTAGCTACAAATGTCATCTCATTTCCCATAGTGGACAAACTAGGTTTGGTTGATCAAATCAAACCTACAACAACTTCATGGCTAAAGTTATTCAACGGAGCATGGATAATGGTAAAAGGAACTGTGTGCATTAACTTTGTGGTAGGGAACCAATTCCCCACAAGCGCAGTATTCATAGTGGTAGAGGAAATGCCTGGGTTCAACATAATCCTGGGGAGATCGTGGTTAGCCCAATTGAGGGTTGTTTCCTTTCCGATACACCAGGAGATTCACTTGCCCTATGCAGGAGGGGAAGTGATAATTCATGGTGATGAAGTGGCTCCCTAAGCCATAAACAATGTAGGAATGGAGCAAGGATTAGAGACTAAAATCTCTAAAGATTGAACCCCTGTTCGAACTGTCGTGCTTGAACAAGTTGAAACTAGTTTGAATGAAGCAGCAACATGGGTTGAGTTGCCCTTTCAAGCAGTAGATGATGACATAAATGAGTATCATAACAAGGCCCCTCAGCTATACACATCACCGAGACCATGATGGATTAGGAAGCAACTACAAGAATGAGCGCTACTTACATTATCATAACCACATCACTACTTCCACCATGATTACTGCTTACATCAATGATACATCCACTAGTCACATTGATTTTCCCTATATTCATTTTTTATGCTAGTGTCTTCCTCATTGTTCATAGTGTCCACATTACATCCATTGTTTGCATAACACTAAAACCCGCTAAGGCCTAAAACTGGAAAAAAATTTCTTTTATTATCATCCCACGATGGCCCATAATGGCGTTAAACTACCACTACAGCCCAAAATGGCCTTAAACTACCACTATGGCCCACTAAGGCCTAAAACTAAGGTTTTTTTTTTCATTACCCTACAATGCCCTAAAATGGCCTAAAATTAAGATAAGAAGCTCCTAAGGAGCTTAAGGATATAAAAAATAAAAAATAAATACAACACATTGAAAAAAATGAAATAAATCTCTTCACATTATATTCTTCATTCAATATCAACCAATGATGTTTATAGAAATTTTTGTAGATTCAAAAACAAGAATAAAATTCCCTACCACTATGCTATGAGTCTTCACCTGCACTACCATTCCCTACTTCATTAGGTCTCGTGTCTTTGTTTGAATCCTGTGCAACAAAAAAAAAATAAAACAATCAATTAAAGCTACAACAAAGGCTGTTATAAAATAAACTATGACACCACA
Source organism: Gnetum montanum (assembly GCA_015680685.1). Taxonomy (NCBI): domain Eukaryota; kingdom Viridiplantae; phylum Streptophyta; class Gnetopsida; order Gnetales; family Gnetaceae; genus Gnetum; species Gnetum montanum. The sequence continues at coordinate 480,932 of MNCI01007092.1, forward strand.
AAAGGTAACTAACCCAAGATGGCCCCACGTCCATTTTGGGGGGTATCCGATCCATTCTGGCCATGAGACATTGCAAGATCTCCTCTTCGGTGATGTTGGCCCAATTTCTATCTCCTAAATTAGCACTTATTACAACCTTCTCCTTTTCTATAGTTGTCCATCTGGGTGGTCCAGGAGAAAAGGTGGTAGTGGTGGTCTCACCCTCAGGTAGGGTCATCTCCCTTTTGGAAGATTCACTAACTATCACCTATTACATGAACCTGTCATAAGCCTTGGAAGCATTGATTATGTCAAGGAATAACTCATGGGTATGCAACTTTACTGAAGCATCTCGATATTGCTTACGGTAGGTGGCACATTCCATTCTATACATATGTTTGTGATTTTTCTATGCCTACCCCCACTCATAAACCGTCATGCTATAATCCTTCCAGTCTTGGTTCTTCTAAGCTAGAAGGTCCATTTGCATGCACTATTTGATTATTTCGTGTGTGGCTTCATTCTTGCGTCGCAAGGCCATCCAATATCTTACGTAGTCGATGACGGCTGTACACCAACTGCCATTGTGAGTGTCCCAGGCCAATAGGAATTCATTACTGGATTGGAGATCCTCGACCTTGGCAGTTAGGTTTACCTTCTCCCTCTTAAGTTTTTGCACCCATTTCCAGAGGCCTTCGTTCATATTCCTACACTCCCACAAAGAGCATACCGAGTACAACAGACATTTACTTGCTTCATCCTATATGTGATGAGGTACTTTGATCACCTCTGGCAGGAATTCAGGAATGGTGTCGACCTCAACTACTTTCTTGGAACCTTACTTGATATGAGAGGCTGCCAACCACACACAAAAGGGCATTAGTCACAGTGACATAGTGAAATTGTAATAATGTAAAAAGCCTAGCATAGTAGATTTAACCTACCAATCTCTAGATTGATCTGCCTCAGATGATCAATCATGTCATCGACCACCCCATTCATAAAAGTGAATTTGTTTGGGGTTTTAGTCCATGGTCATAGGTAGATCAAAGAAGGGCTAGGAGTATCAACAGTGGTGTCTACTACATAATAAAATGTGTTAGTGATAGTAGAGAGGACTATAAATGATAATGTAAAGCTCCTACCCAGCAAACCCTCAGGGGTGATAGTCACCCATCGACACACTATCAAACAAGTGATCAAACTCACCAATGTCAAAATGGAGCCCCTCTCTTTCCAGCTAACCTAATAGTATAGTAATGTCCTCAACACTCATATTCCCCTCTGGTACTGAACCACATTTGGCATAAGGGTCATCAGCAAGGGCCTCTTCTTGACTAGTAGGGGCCTCTTCCTCATTGGTAGGGGCCTCTTCTTTATCAGCTGGGGCCTCTTCATTTTCACCAGTTGCCCTTGTTCCAAGAGCCAGAACCTCTTCCTCCCCTTCTTCTTTTCCTTCCTCTACTAATAAAACATAATTACAGTAGGTAGGATACACCAAATTGGAGTAGACAGTATGTTGCGCAATGCTACCTAGCGTATCACAGTGTAGCAAATGTTAACTAAATAGTTAAATACACTTACTTTAGGGGCTGCAGTTTGCAAATTTTGAGTCATAGATTCTTACCCCTCTCTTCATTGGTACATGGAGGCTCTTTAACAAGACGAGACTTCTTACGTTGCAACCTAGTCGTCACTATTTCTGCAGTAAGACATTCTCCCCTTGTCATGCTACCTATGTTAATGGGGGATGCCTCTCCCATGCTATTCTAGGCACGAAAGGGGCATGTCACTTGATCCATTGTTGTTATTGAAAACGATTTCCCAATAGCCTCCATGGGATCTTGGGATCGTGTGGTGCGGAAAACCTGGCAGATCCATGATTTGGAAATATGGATATGATCTTGTTGCACCCAAATGTCATTCTCACGGACTACCAAGAATTCTGCAAAGTGTCACAGGAAGGCTACAAAGAAGGCATAGTGCACGTTGAAATGGGACTCAAGCTTCTCGTGAAGCTTGACCATTACAGTGCTCAAGCCTTTAGAAAGGTACTGGGCCCAATTTTAGCAAGTCCCTTCATCAATTACATCCCTCATTATCCAAGCTTGCTTCACTTCAAGGATTTTCCCTTGGGAGAGTAGCTTGGGGAAGGCATAGGGATGGAAGATAGGGTAAATTGTTTTGGCCACCTTTAGGCTACCCCTCTCAATGTAGATTCCCTTTCGGTCTTTAGCCATCTCTAGGAACTTCTTGATGTCCCCTTGATGGTTTGCATCTTTCTTAGATTTTTCTCCTATAGGGAGACCATTATAAGGGACACTGAAAAGATTCGGAAATAGTTAGTCATCTATTTTAAACACCACCCATACACCATGAACATGTGTACGGAAGTGGTCAACCTTCTTGAAGAAGGAATCAGCTAGGGAAAGCATTTGGCAAGCGGGACGCTCAGGTTTATAGCCAAAAATAAGTTCATGATCCTAGCCTCTTAAAATTTGTGGACAATGTTGGCTAGGGCCCCATTGCAGAGTCAATGCTGAGTCTCCTCCACCTCTTCATACTTGAAAAAGAGGTTGGTTTCATTATGCCTAGAGGTGATCATAGTGTCCTATTGGGATTCTATCACCACTGTAACAGTTTGAAAAAAGAAAAGAAAAATTTAGCAAAAAATAATAAAAAAAAATCATGTAAGCGCACCATCACTCAAACACCTAACAACAAATCCACGGTTTAAAATACTAGGTTTAAATGGCATAGGAAATGGTGAGAGTTCCACTAGCACATCTTCAACGATAAGTGGTCTGAGGGATGCCCACTCCCTATCTAACCAACTAGCTTCCTTACAATTTCCATAAAATTTGGAATACCAGGTTGGATAGGTTTTAAAGTCAAGATTGAGTTGTCCTATTATGCTAGCACACATGTTCCCGATAGAGGAGAACTCCTTCAAGGCCATTTGTGCCAACGCCAAGGTGTCTATGTCATCGTGAAGACCATTCCCATCAATATAAAACCTGGAAGTACACAAAAATGTAGTTAACATCCCTTTCTAGCATAACATAGATTATACAACATGTTAAGATACCTCCACAAAACTCAACCGCTAGCATAGTAAACAGTTCTAGGTGGGTTCTAAAAACAAGTGCCCATGTGATGAGCAACGTATAACGTGTTATATAAGTGATAGCATTTGTACTCAGGCATGTCCCAGATTCAACTTAAGTGCCTCAAGCCTCTTGGGTGCTAGTTGGAACCTTCTGCACCTTCACCTTCGATGACCTTGTTAGCTAGGAACCTCAGAATGCCCCAGTTTGCCCCAGGCAACAATGTTTCTGTAATTGCGACTATTGTCTCAGTTGATAAGTGTGACCACATGATCACACTAAAATGGTAGAGGAGGAACTATAAGAAGTCCCGTGCATCTTCTCGAAACCAGACCGCCTACTACCCCACATGTGCATGGGGAGGAGGCACATTGGCCATAGGTTCACTGAGGCAGCACCAGATTCCTACCACATCAAGGACAATCAAGATAGGTTTAAACATTACCCTGCATGATAAAAGCAACAAACATTAGCATTGTGTTCAAGTGAGGTTTACACATAGTGCAGCGTGACCATTTGTTTACACATAGTGTAGCATGACCATTTGTTTACAAATAGCATAGCATAACTATCTATTTACATGTAACGTATCATGATCTTCTAACTGTGAATTCCCCTTTTAGCATGAACCAAGGAGTCCCCTAATGAACGAAGGTAAACATTACATGCAATTTACTAAAAAGAGTTGGGAGTAGCGTAGCATAACAGTTAAGCATAGCGTAATGTATAACAAGAAGAGCACTGTAGCCAGCGTTGCGGCATAGCAAACTTGGCAAAATAGCAAATTTAATAAAGTAGCAGTACTACAAGTTTGACAACATAGCAATATGGTAGATTTCCAACATAGCGGCCTAAGGGCCTCATAGCATAAACAAAGTAGCATAACAATGATAGCCTTACAGTCTAACTGCACAAATGAGAGAGAATCCACAATGTCCTGCCGTCCCAACCCTACCTTGCCACATGAAATAGATCGTTCTACACTACGCTAAACATGTGTCATGCTATCATAATTTGTTTTTGCAAATAACTAAACCCCTCCAAGGGTGGTACGTCACACCAAGCGTGCGCTACACTACCCAGAACCACCCAAACCCCCACGATAATGCAGTCACCATTCTTAACAATGGTAGCTAGGGTGATACTCCATGCAACCGTAGCATAGCATCTGTACAATTGCTGTGGCCAACTAGTGAAAACAACGACGTAGCAGCCAAGACGACAATCAAAACTGTAGCAATAGATGCAAACTCCACCACAATAACCGCAACAACAATCTAATCCAACTCATCACCTAAAGAAAATAAGGATAGTGTAGCAACTTACCAAGCTAACAGAGTCTCTTGTTGCACTTCAACATGCGCCTTGGACAGGCATCCCAGAGTGTTCCTCACCTCATCTACCTTAGCAAGTCCTTGATGCTTACATTTTCCTTTTGGTGCCATTGTCTTGCTCACGAATCGTCTCTGCCGACTACTACACTATGCCTATTGCGCTCTCTCTCTTCGATTGCGCTACGCTCTAGGTGTAAGCTATGATAATGAAACTGACAAGTTTACCAGGGGTTAAAACCCCTATTTATAGCTGATGCGGTAAAATAGTTGCCATTTTCATGTTTTGATTAACGCAGGATGCCCCATATAGCATAGCACTATTATGTTGTGGTCTCACCATAGCGTAGCAATTATCTACAGCATAACAGGTGGGCCCACCAAAAATTTTGCACTATCTTGTCACTTTATCTCTATGAAACCTACCATACCATGGTCTGCAAAGACCTTAAACTAGCAATCTTAACATTCAATTCTACCCAGTGGCGGTCTGCAAAGACCTTAAACTAGCAATTCTGACCTGTGATTCAACTTGGCAATAGTCTGCTAAGACCTTAAACTGGAGATTCTGATTTACGTTGGATACTAACCTATAGTGTAGCCTAATGATGGTCTGCTATGACCTTAAATTGGCAAAGTTAATGCCCCTTGCATTTTTAAACCTATTAACGGTCTGCTAAGACCTTAAAGTGGCAATTCTAATGTACAAGTTGTGCATGATTATGGTCCTCTAAGACCTTAAACTGGAAACTTGTAAACTTTGCGTAGTAGTTGAAAATTATTTCATGATGCATTATTGTATTACAAACATTCATTACATGCTATTTCTACAAATAGGTATCACTTGACTTGGTCTTTTTTCTTATTGTGGTAGGTTTAACAAAAATGACCATGCAAGGTGATATTCATTTGCTTCTAACTCTAATAGGTCCTCATGGTAGGCTTACAAGTCACATAAACTATGAATCAGTAGACTGGGAATCATCTACTAACAACACTGTAGCATCCCTGGAAACATCCCTAGATTGGCCCAAACATCTAGTCCAAGCCTTAGACTTAGAGGTTGGGGATGTGATTGAGGACCCTTTCATTAAAACACTTGTAACTACATCCAAGGGGAAATAAAGACATTGAAAGTTAGCTCCCTCCTACATTCACAAATGCAAAAAGATATATCCAAAGTTCTCTAAGACAATGTCAAAGTGTTTGCTTGGTCCTATGAAGACATTTCAGGCTTAGACCTATGGCTCATATAGCATAACATTTTCTTAGAGTCACGTGTCAAGGCAGTCAAGCAAAAGGCTCGAAAAAATAAACTAAAAATTGCACTAGTTGTACATGATGAAATCACCAAGCTGTATCAAGCTAGTTTCATTCATGTGATCAATTACTCAGAGTGGGTGTCGAACATCATTGTATTTTCTAAGAAAATGGGAGGTATACGAATTTGTATAGACTTTCGAGATTTGAACAAAGCAACGATTAAAGATGACTTCCCATTACCAAGTATTGATCAACTTATTAACACTACAGCTGGTCATGCCTTACTATCCTTTATGGATGGATTCTCAGGTTACAACCATATTTACATCAACCTAGAGCATCAGTTAACAACTACTTTCATGACCCCTTGGGGAACCTTTTATTACACCATGATTCCTTTTGGACTCAAAAACGCTAGAGCAACCTATCAACGAGCCATGACATATATTTTTAGTGACTACCTCTTAGAGAGATTAAATGATTACATGGATGATATAGCAGTCAAGTCTAAGGGAGCTATTAATCATCCCAACAATCTAGATGTAGTCATCAAATGTTGTCATAGGCATGACTTGTGTTTCAACCCAAGGAAATGTGTTTTTGGAGTTAAAATCGGATGCATGCTAGTGTTTGTAGTATCAAAGGAAGGGATATGAGTGAACCTTGACAAGGTAAGGGCCATCGTCAACTTAGCACTACCTACAAACCTTAAAGAGCTGCAAATGTTGCAAGGTAGGGTACAGTTTATCTAGAGGTTTATCGCAAGGTTGATTGACAAGCTACACCCCATGCAACACTTGCTAAAGAAGGGGATCAACTTCAAGTGGACAAAACAATGTCAGCAAGCCTTCGATAACATAAGGAAAGAGCTTTTGCACCTTCCAACTATTTAACCAGCAGAGAGGGATAACCCTTTCTACATCTACCTTGCCACTTCGGACACATGTATTGTAGCATTGTTATGTCAGAAGAAGGATGACGACTCAAAAATCCCAGTTTATTACTTGACCCGTGCGCTAATAGCTTATGAGGAAAAGTATAACAAAGTAGAAAGAAATTGTCTCATGCTAGTATTCATGCTAAAAAAGTGGAGACATTACCTATTTCGTAGCAAGGTTAACATCATATGCAAGAGTAACATACTTTGGGCTATCACAAAAAACTTGTACGAGAGTAGTAGAAAAGCCCAATGGAAAGCTATAATAGCAGAATTTGATTTGCATTATGTTGCTTATTCATTGACAAAGGGACAAGAAATAGCTACAAAGCTCACAACCTCACCTATCAATGATCAAGCAATAATAGAGTTGGAGTTCCCGACGAACATGTCAATAGCCTCAACCCTATACCATTTGACTTTGAAGCTACTTTGCATTTTGACAGTGCCTCAACTACACTAGGTAGTAGTGCTACTATTGTCATTACATTTCCCTCTGGGAATATTTGACCTTTTTCTTACTGCTTTATGTTCCTTTGTACGAACAACATAGCTGAGTATGAAGGACTCCTCATGGGCCTCTTGGTAGCCTAAGAACTAAAGATTCAACATTTGGCAGTCCGAGGTGATTCCCAACTCATTTTCAACCAGATTACTGAAGTCTATGCCTATAAAGCTTCACACTTATAGCCTTATTGTGACTTGGCCAAGAGTTTTTTGAAATAGTTTACAATAATATATATCCAACATGTGCCTCGCAACGAGAACACCATAGCAGATACCTTAGTTACGTTAGCATTGAATGTGCCATCCCATCTATTTGCAAATTTACCCACTTCGATAATAGAATGCATAGACCCTATTATGAAAGCAGTACACATCACAACTATTAGTACGGATGATATTTAAAAGTGGTATGCTAACATTAAAGCTTACCTTCAACATGGTAAACCCCCACATGACTTAACATCTGCTCAAAAGAATGCAATCTAAAATCAAGCATGGTAGTATGTCCTCATAGGAGATAATACTTTATGCAAATGCTCCTTTGATGGGATATTACTAACCTGTGTTGGTGGGGAATAAGCATAGAAAATTGTTAATGAAGTCTATGAGAGACTATGTGGAGGACATATAGCTCCCAGGGCTATGGTAGTGAAAATTAGATGCCTAGGATATTACTAGCCTTGCTTAGAATGAGATTTCCTTGCCAAAGTTAGGATGTGTGATACATGCCAACTCCATGGAAATATTATACATGTATCACTTACTGAGTTGCACCCTACACAGATCATGTGGCCATTCCAATGATGGGGACTAGACATCATAGGACCCATCACACCTAAATCCTCTGTAGGAAATAACTTCATCATCACTACCACCAAGTACTTTACAAAGTGGGTGGAGGCTATTCCCCTAAGGAAGACTACATCTCAACAGGTTTGCCACTTTATCTTAGACAACATAGTAACAAGGTTTGGTCTTCCTATAACTATTGTGACAAAAAATAGGCCATAGTTTAGTAGCGTGGAAACCAAAACATTTGGTGACAAACTTGGCATCAAGCACTCATTTTCATCACTGTACTACCCATAGCCAAATGGTCAAGCAGAGGCAAAAAACAAGGCCATCATCAACTTGCTCAAAAAGATGCTTAGTAGCAGCAAAAGGTGGTGGCATGAGCAAATCCTCTACGTGTTGTGGGCTTACCGCACAACATGCAAAATGGCTACAGGTAAAAGTCCTTACAACCTTGTTTATGGATCTGAAGTAGTGTTACCTCTTGAATTGTAGGTACCATTGCTATGAATTATCCTTTTAAGCATCGTGATCAAGGCCCAAAACAATNGCTATGAATTATCCTTTTAAGCATCGTGATCAAGGCCCAAAACAATGAGTTAAGGATCATTGAACTTGACTCCGTAGAGGAGGAGTGTGCTCAAACACTTGATCACATTGAATGGTACTAGGACAAGTAGCGGGAAAAGCACCATTGCAATCTACATCAACGGTTGATCAAAAAAGGGAACATAATCCTCAAGGATGTTTGTGAACATGTAAACAAGTTCTCAGCAAATTGGGAAGGCCCATTTGTAGTCACAAAAGCCTAGGAGAATAGGACCTTCAAGCTAGTTGATATGGATAGCAATGAATTTGCAATTCCCATGAACCAGTTGTACCTCAAGCCATACTATGTCTAATAAAAAGCAAGGTAAGCACCATTATCTACTACAACGTAAAACTAGAGAAGATCATCTACTACAATGTAAAACTAGCAAATATCGTCTGCTATGACATAAAATTGGAAAATAATAACCACTACGACATAAAACTAGTATAGAATGTCCGCTATGATGCTAAACTGGCATAGCATGTTCTTGGGCCATGACATAAAATTGGCACCCATAGTATGGTCTACTATGACCTTAAACTAGCCATCCACTATCCACTATGATGATAAACTAGCACAACGGTCTACCAGGACCTTAAACTAGTACATCGGTCCGCTATGACCTTAAAATGGCCTATCCACTGTTCAGTACAACGTTAAACTAGCACAACGGTTTTCTAGGACCTTAAACTAGCACATTATGGTATGCTAGGACCTTAAACTAGCACATCTAATGGTCTACCAAGAGCTTAAATTGGGTTCACACTTCAATGCTAACCAACACAACATCCATGACCCTATGAACAAGCAAGCGTCCACAATGCCAACTTTCTAGACAACATGGGATGGGGTGTTGCAGTTCCATAATGCAGTTCATGTTGTTAAGGAAAAACCTTCTAGAGCACATGTAATGTCATTTACCTTGGCATCTTGCTAACCTTATGGAGATGTTTTTTGACATCTTACTAACTTTCTAAAGCTACCACTACCATTGCCATTCATCCTCGCAGTAGCTCTTACATTCAACACCTGTTGTTGGAGTCCTAGCACTATTGTGGCCCAGCCACAAAGTTTCTACCCTCCATCCCTCACCATCATCTGAGTCCAAGATCCATTTAGCTATTAGGCTTCTCGCCTTGTAACTGGACTGCATGATGTTTTCCTTGGGCAAGGAATCCTGAGCACTTGCATCACCATTGCTCCTAGCCACTTCAGTGCCAACCTCTTTAGTTTGTCACTACCATAACTATTGCTGGCCTTCCTACTTTGGACATTTCATGCCTCTGAAACAATGCTCACTACTTCAATAGTGTCTAAAGAAAGTAGGAATTTTCCCTCACTTCATTTCATGGTTACGTTTTCCTAGTTTTCTCTCTATTGTGTTTGCAAGATATAGGCCAAGGTGGCACCATTTATAGATGTGTTTTGCTAGGAGAGTAGGATGCTACATAGTTCCAAAGTGATCACTTAGACTAGCTTGGCTACTTGGGAGTGCACATCCCGTCCTCCCTCTTAACTCTCTTAACCTTGTTTCTTATATTCACAGTTTTTCACATCTCTTTTATAAGCTTTGCTAATGCATATAAAGCCCTCTCACATGCCCAATTGCCAAGTCCATGATGCGTGTAATGCAACTCACTACATGGGAAGCATCTGTAGGTAGGTTAAAGCCTCACATGTGGATGTAACATATCTCATCTTGGAGAGGAAACACCTATCTTGTAACAACAAGGTTGTTTGCAAGTGAATGTGGCTAAATAGTCAAAACAAAGCACAAAAGTGTAAAAGAGCAGAAAAGCTCAAAAGAAAGAATGCCTAAAACAAATGGGATCATAGTTATTTTAGAATGACCATCTCTAGGCACTCTGACAAGAGGTCAAAGGCTAGAAAAAGAAAGATGCACATGCATGTTGACTCCCTCACAAGCACTCCGATGAGGGATCATACTCTGTTACATCTTTTCCTACCTTGGACCTATTCCCTCAAGTCGATCCTTTTCCCCTTTCTCTACATGACTATTTCTATACTCCCAAGTGTAGCAAAGAAACATCTAAGTGACCACTGGAGAGCAATGTTAGCATTTTATTTTTCATGGTGTTTTGTATTCTTTGTCAACATCTCTCAAGTAGGTCCTCTAGACGTCAAAAAAGAGGGGCCATTGAAAGACCATACAATTTTAGAACCCTGATGCCTTAGTAGAGTCTTGAAATTTGAGCAAGGACTTCCAAAAGTGCAGAATCATGATGGGCCATCAAGATAGTGTAGGCATTGAGTGTAAACTATACAATTCGATAAGTTTTCTATCTCTAGGGATGATAGGCTTGTTGGACTCTCTAGCTTGCCCAATTGGAAAATTTACCCAGCTGATAGTTTATCTAGAGACCATGCTAGGAGTTTCCAAAAGTGTTCAAGATGAGCTAAATAGTTTGGCAATTTTTATAATGGAAAAATATACTATGTTATGCTATGCTACGTTGCGTAGCAAGACTTGAAGAGACTGATTAGACGTCCAAGATGCAAATTGATAACAAGCCTCTACCTTGTTTCATCCCTGAAGCATGAGTGATATGGTGCAACAGAATGTGGTAAATTTTGTTAAGTATTATCTCAATTTGAGTGCTACACTATGCTATTCTATACAACATAGCATAGCGTTGTGGGGATGTACTTCAAAAACACCCCTACTTGGGTAGCTTCAATGGAGTAAAAGCACTTGCTCCTACTTCAACCATCAAACAAGCTTTCTCTACTAACATAGCAAGACATGACAAACAACCTATGACAAAATGTTTGTAAAAATGAGCCAGGATTCGACCAAAATTGGATGCTACACTATGTAGCATAGCACAACGTAGCAAGGACAGAACGCAAAAAGGCCCCTTTGCCAAGTAACCCCAGCAAGAAGATTGCACTTGGCAATGCTTTAGTCTCCAAAACTTCCTATCTCACTTAGCCCTCATACCTCAAGCAAAGTTTCCTGATAAAAAGTTGTAGATTAAACAAGTATGCATGTCACATTGGCTACTACGCTATGCTACATTGCATAGCATAGCAAGAATCCAAAACAAAAGAATGCCCAAAGGATGAACTCAGCAAGTCCAAAGGCTTTTCAGAATGGAAGAAAAAGTTGTAGTTACTTGCCTAACCAAGCCTCGGACAGATGCTCTTAGCTTCTAGGTAAGACTCCTTTCAAGACTGGAAGCTACACTATGCTACACTAAGTAGTATACCACAACATAGCATGCAGCTACTTATGCTACACCATCATGATGGACAACATAAGTAATGTAACACTTATATGGAGGCATCAAGATGTTTTCAGTTAGCTATAAAACTTGTTGGCAATGATCATTCTCACCTTGGAATCTCTTTGGCAGACAAAATCAGTAAGTTTGCCTCATTTTGCACACCCTTGGTCAATCCCCAAATTGTCCCTACACTTGAACTTGCTCGCAAGAGTAGGGAAGATGTAGTCCTAGAGCATAGGCTCCCTTTTGCTTTCATCATTGGTATGATTTTTGGATGTTGGTACATGCAGTTTTAGTAATATGGTCATAGTGTAATAGGGCTCACATCTAGCATCACACAGCTATGTAGCACAACCATGCTTGCACCTTGTGGGACCTAGGACATGTGGCATCTAGAGAACATTTTTCTCCTACTCTTGGCCCTATAAATACCTCAAAAAACAATGCTCAAAGGGTTGGATTTTTGGGTTAGCTTTTGCAGAGCATAGTTGGCATTTTTAGCATTCTGGTTAGCTTTGAGCATTCAGGTTGACTCTAGTTTTGTAGGTCTAGCATTTTGGCACCTTGGAGAGTAGATTGGCAAGCACGAGAATGTGAAGTAGTGAGTTATTGGCTATAGTTCAGGGACCTATGACTACACTTCTCTGTTGTAAGTTGTGCCATTCTAGTGTTACATATTTAGTTGTACGCTTTTCAACAAAACAAAGATCAAATCTGCCATCTTGGAGCAATGCGTTTTCTCACCCAAGTCTCTTTTATTCTTTGTTTGCTATCATTATGTTTTGTAGTACTTTATTATCTTGCATTTGTTTATAATTGCTTTAATTCACTCCCAAAATAAGCATTTATGAAAGGTTAAGTTACACCTATTAAGTCCCTATTTGATTGACCAGATTGCTCAGCGCACTCCATTTCTGTTTCTCTCCAGCACGGCCCTTGCACGAATCCGAGGTTAAACTGTATGCCCAACAGCCTCTCGGTGTTGTAGCCACCAATGTTTTTGGTCTCTACATCCTTGAAAAAGACCATGTTATTGATCTTTCTCTAGCCTAGATGCTTTCTTTATGCTTCAATGCTTCAATACTTTAATTTCTACTTTTACTTTAAGGTTGAATATCCTAATGTTCTCTTACTTATTTTAGGAAATTAATGAAAGTAGTTGTAATTCCATCATAAGGGGTATATGATCAAATGACCTTGTTTGGGATGATAGGACTTGATCTTGCTTCTCAATTTCTTCCTTAGAAATTAACTCCAACAAGTTGATAACTTGGAAGAATCTGGCAACGTGCTAAATATAATCTAGGATCTTAATGAAGAATGATGTTGACCCATATTCATTAGTCATGATAGTGTAATTGGTGAACTATGGTTCCTAATGAATACTATCCATCAACATCATATATTCTTAAACTTTGAGATTTGACTTTTATATTATAACTTCCATGTAGATGGAATATGCACTAGCTAATGGAATTGTATATTGAATTGATGAAACGTCCACTTCAAATCAAGTTAAAATTGGTATGGCTTGAAAGAAGAACTTTCACAAGAATATTTTTGTTTGAAAATACCTTTGTATCCCATATTTTTCAAATTAGGTTAGAATTGGTATTAGAATTTCTTTTGCAAGACTTCTTGAAGGCATAGAAATTCAACATTCAAATCTTATAATTTTATAATGATGTATAGGTATTGATACTTGTGCCAATCCAAATCCATAGTGAATATAACAAATGTTTTTCAATGGATAGGGAGCTTGCAAGCATGTTATATGGTGCAACTTTCATTCTCATTCTTGGATTCTCTCTTGGATCATTTCTCCTCATGGATATCATATCCCTTGTTGAAACAAGATATGATTCTTCATGATGTTCTACTATATTGTGTGGTTGTAGGCTGAATTACTATACATCTTCTTGATCATTCTAGTTCATCAACTGATTCTCAAATTAATTGATCAATTTGTTGGATTACTAACACTTAGGTACATTACCAAGATTCTTAATGACTTTTCTACCTCCCTTAAGACACTGACTCTAGCAGTGTAATTAATGACATATTAGGAGTTAGCATCCTTAGGATTATATATTTGCAAAAGCTAAACATCTAATCTTAAGGTCAAAAAAGGTCTAAGAGGTTAGATTTTTTAGTTCCAATACTTAAACTATTAGGCATGCTTAGTCTAAGTTATGATCTCTTAAGACATGACATAAGGTTTCACCTAATTATCAAGTACCCAGATGATGAATAGGAACTTATCATTAATTTTAAGACTAAAAAAATGTTTAAAATGATTATTTCTATTTTATAAATGGATATCATATGCTCAAGTTATGTTAAAATTGAGCCTTTGAGGGTCTTGAGGCTTCATGTTAGACAAGGAGTAAAAACTAATTTTTTGAGTTTTGTAGGAAAAATCTAACTTCTCCATTGAGTCTAGAAGGCTAAAGTCTACTCAACATGACTCTTCATTTATCAATAAATGCTTCCATAATTAAATGTTATGGTTTTCAAAGTACAAAAACTTTGGGCATGAAAAATGAGACTTCCTAAGAGGTCACCCATCCCAGTACTATTGTAGGGGTTTCAAAGTACAAAAACTTTGGACATGGAAAATGGAACTTCCTAAGAGGCTACCCATCCTAGTACTATTCTAGGGTAAGCATGCTTAGTTACAAAATTTTTATCTCACTTGCTACTAACTTAACAATTTAATTTTGTTGAACTAGAAAAGTTTGGTGCTAGAAAATCAAAGATCTTGGGTGAAATAGTTTAACCTTAGATTCCAAGGACCTTAAAAAAGAGGATCCAAGGCATCCTAGATGGTCTTTTCGATCATTTTAGGACTTAGAAATCATAAACAAGTACAAACAGATTTAATAAATTGTAGATCTGATACAAAAAATAAACTTGAAATGCAAAAAAATAAACCTATAATACACAAATGAATTGCCAAAATTTTATTAAATTAATAAAATGTTGGAAAGAATGAGTTCAAAATGTATACAAGTTATGTGCTTATATGCACAAGGTGCTACACAGATGATTCTTAAAGTCTAGTAAAATTGGAAAATTATGTCTTGTAGTCAGTTGCTTGATCTAGGTGCTCCCAAGCCTCAATTTTCAACACTCCTTGTTGGTTCCCAAGTATGGGTCTACTATGTTGGTGTTGAAAAATGGTAGAATGGTTGATAGATTCTTGGCAATTTGCACTATGATGAAAGTCTCAATGTTCAACTCCAATGCTCAGGAAAGCTCCAAAATGTCAAAATTTCCTTTAATACATTTGAATTTTGTTTATATAGGCTACATGGTTGCTTATTTGATGCTGCCAATCCTCTACCATGATTACTAATAGATTGATTCAATTTGTAGGTGTTGTAGGTCCTTCATGCCTAGTGTATCTTTCAAATTTGGTAAGTTTTCTGAAAAATATGCTGGTTTTGATTTCTCCTGGTAAAAGTATGTTGGTTTTAAATTCCCTAGGAAAAAGTACACTAGCCTTACCTTCCTTCAACAAAAGTACACTCACCTTTGATGTGCTCTAGCATAAATACATTGGCTTTGATATGAACATTGAAATCCATGAAATTAATACATTGGTTGTAGGTTGTTCTAGCATATTAATTACCATAGCCAGCATAAATGCCATGAAAAGCCAAAATTTGGTAATTACCAAGGTATTTTCAACCTTTCCAAGATGAGGCACAAACTTAATATAGCCTTTTTCACTTGGAAAGTGAGGCAACAACTTATGAGGCATTTTTCAGCCACAATAAGTTAAAGTATGTGATATTATAGCCCATGAATTGCAAACTACATATTTTTACAACACTATCCTACCTTAATTCTAATGGTGAAGATGATGAGTTACCACATGAGGTTTCATAGTGGTGTTTCATTGGTCCATATTTTTTGATGTTTTGAGGATTGACTTGAGAGATATTGAAAAAGAGTGCAAAACACCACCATAGGTTTATCACTAATGGTTCCTATCCATGCTTGATTTTGTAACTGTCAAACCTTGTTGAAGAGTGCTTCTAATGATGAGGTAGGATCATGATGCAATGATATAGGATGAAGGGTATATTTAATCAGATGATAATGGTGATAGGAGTTAACAATGAATTCTGCATGTTGACATCATCATTACAGTATTGTAGTGACATGCTTGTTGAGTGGTGTAGGCTTCATGCTTCATGCTTTGAAGTTTTGGTTACTTGGTAATGTTTTTGATGAACCAAAACTCCATTCCATGGATTCTTTGGCAAGTAGGATCCTTCCTTTTCTTGTTTGAAGCCAATAATTCATTATTTGACATTCATTGGCCTTTCATGTTTTCTTGGCAACTTCTCCCCTCCTTCTTTTGTAAGGTAAAACCTTCATTGGGTTTCATTACTAGGGCCAAACTTACTTTGATTTTCTCATTGAATGAGATCTATTACATCCAACAAACTTGATGGTGGAGCATGAAAAAGGATAGCTTACATGGCCATGATGCATGAATACCAAACATAGGTCATCATTATTGTTTAGGGTAAGGAAGGTTGCAATCAGGCTGCAAGATTGGACTTAAGGAGGGATAATAGAAGTGATGTCATAGAAGCACTTTTGATACAATAGATCAAGATAGCTAAACCTTACGTATTAAGGCTAGATGGTAACTTGTAGCCATGATTAGTTGCACCTTTTCAATGATTTCTAGGCTTTATATTGCAAGCATAACTTCAAGAGATAAGAAAACTAGAAAAAGAAAGCATGTCATTATAATACATTGCATAGGGCTACATGAGATAACTAGCAAACTAGGTTACCATAAATTACTATTGTTACAATCATAGATATCTATGCAATGTGAATTAGATTTAAAAAACTTGCAGTTCATTTATTATGCCAAATGAAGAAAGATAGAAAGAGAGATAGATAGTTTAGGATTGATTACTTTAGTTGTAAAGGTTGTTGATGTCAACTATTAATTCACTTGTAAACAAGATCATGTTAGATGTAATAAGGCTTAATATAGGAATGGTTGATAGGATTTTCCAATTCATTCCCATCCATATTTGCCACTTTTAAGAGTCCATTAGGCCCCTCTTAGTTGGATGAGAACTTGTTTGCATGGTTGCAAACAACCATAAGGAATAGTTATC
This sequence comes from Gnetum montanum, assembly GCA_015680685.1. Classification (NCBI taxonomy): domain Eukaryota; kingdom Viridiplantae; phylum Streptophyta; class Gnetopsida; order Gnetales; family Gnetaceae; genus Gnetum; species Gnetum montanum. Next base: position 497,841 of record MNCI01007092.1, read on the forward strand.
CCTTCTTAATCTTTCATTAGTTTAGGTCATGACAATGCTATTACTTTTTCCTGTCTTGATATCATTCAATATGAGAAAGCGTTTGTATTTGTGACTCTTTCGTTGAATCTAAATCGATGACATGTAACTATTTATTCTATTCATCATGGATGAAGTTAGATAGAGCCACTCTATCTAACTTCGAGAGGAAAAACCAATTTAAATCCATAAATCAATCTATATGGGATGATACTAGTTGCAATTTGAAAGGTATATAGGCCCAAAGTGCTTGGACAAGTCATTCATGCCACTTATGTCTACTATTTTTTAGCATATTTGTAAGAAAGTTTATGATAACCTTGTTGCTATATTTACCTTGTTGATTGGCTTGATGGTAGTATAGTGATGAAAGAAAATATTTAATACCTAGATCTTAACAAAAGGCTTGCTTTTCTTGGCTACTAAACTATGGTTCATTATCTATGAGTATGGTCAAAGGTATGCTAACATGGAATACTATGTTCTCCAATATGAATCTACAAACTTGTTGGAATGTTGTACTCCTTAGGGGAATAACTTCAACCTACTTTGTAAAATACTTAGTTGTAGTGACAATAAAGTTATTCCATGTGGAATACCTAGGTATTATTGGTTTGATAATGTTAAGTCACCACCTGAAATGAAAAAATTATCTAAGTAGTGTGTAACTAAGTTGGTGGAACATGTATTAGGTTTCTATGCCATTGATAAGTATCATAACTTTTAACCTTCTTCATGCAGTCACTTTTCATATAGGGCTAATAATAACCTAGTTGTCTAATCTTTGCAACCATGGCTCTAGGTCCTATATGTCCTCCACATACACCTTTGTGAACTTGCTCAAGGATTGTGTAGGCTTCAGTTTTACCCAAGCATACTAATAAAATGCCATAATAGGACTATCAACATAGCGTGTTATTGCCTATAATGATATATTATTTTGACCTTTTACATACAACATCATGTTGAGAAGTAGTTAGGCCCTATGGAGATTCACCATGCATTAGGTAAAACTTGATATTGTTGTACCATTCCTTTTAAGAAGCATTATTAATAGAGACTTTAGAGATACCTTCATCATTATATGTAATGGAAATAGCATACTTCATGGTTAAGGAGGGTAAATTGCTAAATACATCAAGTATCACACTTAGGGCTAAGGTTGTAATGGCATTGAATATGGTGTTCTTGATGAGGATCAAGAATTTAGAAGGGGGCTTCAATAAGGTTCCCAATCAAAACAAGTTCTAGTCACCAAATTAAACATAAAATTTATGTGATTTCCAAACTTAGGTTGTTGACATTCAAAGGGTAGATTCCTTGCCTACCTTTGGAATTTGTTTCTTTCAAAATATAGTTTAGAGGATACCACAACCTTTACAATATTTGAGCTCTACTATGAAGATTTTTTTCACTATGAAATCTCTCAACCTCGCAAGGTCCCAACAAGCTCAAAATATCATTTAAACGACACCATACCTTGTACAAGCTCTATGTTGCAACCAAAAACCTTGATTGTTGGAATGAAAACCAAGGATCCTTAGTAAAAGTAGTTCCCCAACCCCAAATTCCTAGGGCCTTCACAATAAAAATGGGATTTGAGGCATCCTAGCCAGTTTAGCAGATTAGCTAGGGACTTATGAGATGAAAAACATGAGAATATAAATAGATTTGAATAATGCACAACTAATAAAGTTATTTTTCAACACAAAACTTAAAAATTAAAACTTCCATGTTGAGCTCTCCACCTTTCTTGTTGAAGTGGCTAGTCAACATTAAAATGCATGAATTCATGAATTTCTCTCCTTGTCACTTCCACACTGGGGGATTGTATTTTCTACATTGGGGGAAGACTTTCCATACTAGGGGGAAATTTTCTAGGTTGGGGGGTGGGGAGGGAACCTTTTAGGTTGAAGGGGAAAAGTTTCCAAGCTATAGGAAAGTTTCCAAGTTGTGCATTTGGTCTCCATGTTGAAGGGAGAAAAGTTTCCAAACCTTGCATCCTTCCACACTGGGGTTAGGTGAGATCTACCCCCTGTAGGTGTTTCCAATGTAGAAAAATGCATAACCCCCATAAAACCCATCAAATTTCCCTTTTTGGAATTGCAAAAGGTCATTTTTGAAACCCCAAGCCCAAAATATAGACATTAGGTGACATTTTTCACTTGAAGAATGAGGCGTTTACCACTTATGAGACATTTTTCAACCCCAAAAGTATAAAGTATGTGAAATTGCCCATTGTGGGTTACAATTTTCACATTTAGAATGAAAATTTTCCTTGGGTTTCATGGGGTGAAAGCTACATGATGAATATTGATTATAGCATGCAAAATTTTGTGGTGTTTTAATGGCCCCTCTTTGTCATTGCCTAGAGGATTAACCCAATAGGCACCAACAAAGAATACAAAACACCACTACTTATTAGAATGCTATAATGCATACAAGCCACATGAGAATCAGGCTATCTAGGTTACCAATGTTGCTAGTTCAAGGATGTGGTGGGCCATGATACTAGTTTAAGGTGTTGGTAGGCTATGTTGCTAGTTTAAGATTATAGTAGACCATTGAAAGAAGGATCACTTGTTAATGATCAATTGGCTAGATAGGAATGGTTGACTAGATTGGCTAGCTCCTTCTTATCCATGTTAGATATTCTAAATGCTCTATTCCTATAGGCTTTGGTGATAAGGAAGGGCCCTTTCCAATTGGGTAAGAATTTTTCTACATGCTCATGAATGGCCTTGAGGACTACGTTCCCCTCCTTGATTTTGTGCATGGTCAAGTCATGGTGATGTTGTTTCTTCTACCTCTCTTGGTAGTGCTTAATGTGATCAAGTGCTTGCATATGATACTCCTCTACCAAATCTAGAGCTGCTATTTACAACTTTTTACTCTACTTGTTGTTGATGAAGTTGGTCAAGGCCACTCGGAGTGATGGTACCTACAATTCAAGAGGTAAAATAGCTTCAAAACCATAAATAAGGCTATAAGGGATCATGTTGATTGTTGTGCAATAGGTTGTTTTGTATGCCCATAGTGCATGGAAAATCTACTTAGGGCACTTTCACTTACTATTATTGAGAATCTTCTTGAGCAAGTTGATGATGGCCTTGTTGCTTGCTTCTGCTTGTCCATTGGCTTGAGGGTAGTATGATGATGAGAAAGAATGCTTAATGCTAAGGTTTTGATAGAAATATTTGGTTTCTTAGCTACTAAATTAAGGTTCATTTTCTATAACTATGGTCATGGGTGTGATAAAACAAGCTACAATGTTATCTAGGATAAATTTTCAAACTTGTTTAGATGTGGTTTTCCTTAGGGAAATAGCCTCAATGCACTTGGTAAAGTATTCAGTTGCAGTGATGATGAAGCTATGTCCTATAAAAGACTTAGGCATTATAGGTCCAATGATATCCAATTTCCATTGTTGAAATGGCCATGTTATCTAGGTTGTATGTAACTTAGTTGGTGATACACATATCAGGTTGCTATATTGTTGGCATGTGTCACATTATTTAACCCTTTGTAGATAGTTATTTTCATATGGGGCCAATAATAGCCTAATCATCTAATCTTAGTGGCCATGGCTCTGGGTCCTATATGTCATCCAAAAACTCCTTCATGAACCTCCTCTAGGACAATTCTGGCGTTGGTTTCACCTAAGCACTTTAGGAGTATGTCATTATAGGATTGTTGACATAATGTATTATCATCTACGATGACATACTACTTTAATTTCTTGAATATGACATCCTTTGGAGAAGTAGTTATGCCTTGTGAGGATTCACCATGCATAAGGTAAAATTTGATATCAACATACCACTCATTGGGAGGAGTAGTATGAATGATAGCCACAAAGGTATCCTCAGTGTTTTGTGTGATTGGAGTAGCATAGTCCATAGTTCAAGTGGGTAACATGCTAAGCACATCTAGCATCACACTAAGAGCTAATCTTGTAATTACGTCAGCTATGAAAATTTCATTTTGAGATATGTTGGATATACAAATCTATGAATTGTTATAACAACTTCTTCCCTAGATCATAATAAGGTTGTAAATGTTTAGCTTTTCATGAATATACTTTAGTTACTTATTTAACCATGAGTTGTGAATTACCTTTGATGGCTAGGCATCTAATTCCTAGGTCATGAGCTACCATTATTCCTCTAATCAAATCCTTATATTTCACTTTGTTGTTGGTACATGTGAACCTATAATGATCGGAAAAGGATTGGATTTTACTAGATGGAAATGTTACAATGGTAGTAGCACTAGCCCCATGGATGCTTGAAGCTCTGTTGAAGTTCATGACTATCTCATAACCCTCAAGTACTTGGCTAACTATGTTACTGTGTTCATCAGGGAACTCAAGGTCTATGGCTAATTGGTCATGAATAGGTGAAACTTTGAGTTGTACAGCTATAGCTTGACCCTTTGTTGAGAATTGAGAGATGTAATGGAGGTCTAACTCTATAGTTATGGATTTTCATTGGTCTCTATGGCTACTTTTGTAGATGTTGGTTTTTATGGCTCTGAGTATGTTGTCCTTGCAAGTTATGTTGACTTGCCTTCTAAAGAGGTAGTGTCTCCATTTCTTCAAAGAGAAGAGTAGTGCTACACAATACTTCTCCACTTTAATGTATTGGGTCCCATTAGCAACTACACATGGCTAAGGTAGTATATAGGCATTTCTACTCTGTCATCATGTTTCTAATAGAGTAGAGAGGTAATGGATGTATCAGAGATGGTAAGATAAATGTAAAATGGTTTAATCTTTTGTAGAGAATAGGCTATTAGTAGTTGTGTTAACTCTTGCTTAAGGTTTTCAAAGGCCTCTTGGCATTGAGTCATCCACTCATAGTGAATTCCTTTCTTAAGCAAGTGTTGCATGAGCTACAACTTATTCTTAAGCTTAGCAATAAACTTATGAATAAATTGTAATCTACCTTGTAATACCTAAAGCTCTTTTAGGTTGCTAGGTTTTGTTAATTTGGATATGACCTTAACCTTATCAGGATCTACATGTATCGTTGCTTTAGAGACTACAAAGCTAAGCATCTTATTGATCTTAACAATGAAGAAATACTTTTTAGGATTAAGCCTAGCTAGTATTTGAGGCATCGTTTAAGCATAAGATCTAGGTAATTAGCATGGTCATCAACTATCTAATCATTAAGAAATCATGACATGTAATTACTAAAGATAGAGGTCATGGCTCCTTGGTATGTTGCTCTAACACTCTTAAGGCCAAAGGGCATCATTGTATAGCAAAAAGTACCCCATGAGGTCATAAATGTTATGCTAAGTTGGTGCCCTAGGTTAATTCTAATTTTTTCATATCCAAAGAATTCATCCATAAAGGACAACAAGGCATGTCTAGTTGAAGTATCAATAAGTTGATCAATACTAGGTAAAGGAAAGTCATCCTTGATAGTTGCTCTATTTAGATCTTGAAAATCAATGCAAATATGGATACTTCCATTTTTCTTAGGGACTACCACTATGTTAAATATCCATTTTGCATAATCCATAGCTGTAATGAAACCTGCTTGGTAGAGCTTTGAGATTTCATCGTGAGCTGCTAAGGCCAAATCAGGTCTAATCTTGTGCAATTTTTGCTTAACTAGTCTAATGCTAGGGTCTAGTATGATGTTATGATAGAATAGACATGGGTATAGGCCTAGTATATCTTCATATGACTAGGAAAATGTCTTAATGTTATTTTGTAAGACTTTGGTGTTGTCTTAGGCACATTGTGACTCTAGTAAGGAACTTAGTTTAGGGGTTTTCTCCTTACCACTATGTGTTGTGATAGGAACCTCAACTAGAGGATCTTATATTATGTCTCTTACTTCTATGTCAAGGGTTTTGACTAGGCTTTTAGGCCATCATAGAGGTTTCTCTATTGAGGCTATGTGGTATACAAGACTCTCAAGCTCAAGACCTAGGCAAGGTCAATACACCATTTTATATCATTGTGAGGTCCATGTAGATAGAAAGGCAAAATGATTTGCTCCCAAGTACTCATACTTTGATCCTATATATCAACAAAAAGCATATTAAGTGATACCTAGGAAGAAGTGAAAAAATAATTTTAAAATGCCATAAAACACATGCAAATCTAATGTAATCAAGGCCATCCAAGATCATCAATGAGATAAGGTTAATTCATAAAGGTTAAACAAGGGAAAGTATAAAGAGTAAGCTTACAAATGATCAAAAAATGTCACAATTTTAATAGTTTAAGGTCTTTGTGGGTTGTGATGCTAGTTTATAGGCTTGATGGACTATGATGCTAGTTTAAGGCCTTCGTAGGCCATGGTCATATGGTGTTACATGGTGGTTAGGGAAGGTCAAACCCCACTATTTGATACCATTTAAAGGCCAAAAAAAGACAAATAGAGCTATAATAAGACAAATAATGAACATATAAGGCTATATAAAGGCTGTAGAAGGTCAACCATGTCATCAAGGCAACATAAGTCTAAAATAGGCTATATATGATAAACGTTGGCTAATATAGGTAAAAAATGGTTAGGTTTTGCTATTTTTAGGCCTTAGTGGGCCATGTTTCAAGGCTATAGGGCTATTAGGTACGTTTAAGCATCACTCAAGGCTATTCCTAGGTTTTTTAGACCAAAAAATCAAGTGTTTTGAGGCTTCCACATTGGGATTAACATGGACATATAGGCCCGTAGTATGAAGACTAAGAAAAATAGGTTTTGGGATGCTCAAAGGTCAAAAATTAAGGTTCGAAGACATTCCCAAGTCCCTCAAAATTGGGCACTCTAGATATCTGTAAGGGCTAAAAAGTAGGTTTTGAAGCCTTCCCCCTTGTTTCCACATAGGCCAACATGGAAAAAGGGAAGTTTATCATGGAGAAGCAAAATAAATGAAAAAATAAGATCAAATATAGTTAAATAGGTAGCTAGAGTCTAGATCTAGAACTTGTGCATGTTTTGACTTTGTTTTGACATAATTTGAGGTTATTTTGAGTGTGAATAGGTATTGAAATGGATTTCCCCACTTTTTCCATGCTAACATAGTATCATTAGCATGGAAAAATAAGGGATTAGTTATTTTATGAGTTTAGAATGATTTGAAGGAACTTTGACTAAGTTTCTAGGCCCCTAGAGTTATAGAATTTGATTCTATAAATTTATGGAAAATTTTGAACATGTTTGAAGGATATTTCAAGGAAGTTAAGGTCTTTAACCCCTATTTTCATGCTAAGGGAGTTACTCCAATGTGGAGGAATTAGGAGAATGGGTTTCAAAGATTAAAATGAGGTCAAACAAGCAAAATATTAAGGCTATGAGGTCCTAGGCTTCTATAGCAAAGATCTTTGGCTTCCAAGAGTGTCATATTGCCTCAAAACATGGGAAAGAAAATTTTCCCATTGTTTCTACATTAGGGAAGTTACTCTAGCTTGGAAGAAGTAAGAATCTTAGATCGAGGCCAACTTAGATCACAATCGAGTGTGCATGTTACCTCCCAAGGTTTCTAAGGTTAAGGGCTATGGATCCATGTCAAAATTTAGTAGTTTTGGATATCCCTAGGTAGTTTTTTGGTTTTTCCTATTTCTTGAATGATGGGGATAGAGAGATCAGCATGGAAAATAAGGGGGAATGGATTTTTGACCATCTAGGATCAATTTTATAAATTTTAAGGGCTCCAATAGCTACTACCAGGGTTTTAGAGTGCATGAAAGGTCGTTTGGTGTTACTTTGAGGTGTTTAGGAGTGTCAAATAAGTTTCCCTTTGAGTTTTCACATTGAGGATATGACCCTTAGTGTAGAAAAAGGGATCCTTAGTGTGAAAGAATCAAGCAACTTAAATATAAGTGTTTTTTTACTTTTCCCTTCTTTGCACACTAGATATAGTATTCTTAGTGTGAAAAATTGGTGGGGGGTATTGTGGGTTATATTTTCATGTTTTTGCACTAGTTTCAATCATGCATGTAGGTCCCTGAGGTTACTAGTGATGATGGTCAACACTTGGTGTCAACTTTTGGTTGTCTTGAAGGTTGATGAGTGGTTTTTAGACTTCCCCCATTCTTGCATGCTAGGGCTTCCATGATCAATGTGAAAAATTGGGAGAAAAGCTTTTTGGTATTTAATGATCACTTTCAATTTTGCATGTCGATTCTCAAGGTTGCTGGTGTTGACTACTAGCATTGGATATTAAAATTTGGATATTTCAAGGGTCATAAGGTAATTTTTGGACTTCCCCCTATTTTTTCCACACTAAGGCTTCCATGATTAGCATGAAAAATTGGGAGAAAATATTTTTGATCCTATATGATAACTTTTGATCATGTATGCATGCTTAAAAGGCTACTAGCATTAACTACTAACATTTGATGTCAAAATTTGGTTATTTCAAGGGTCATAAGGTAAATTTTGGACTCCCCATTTTTTCACATTAGGGCTTCCATTCTCAACATGGAAAATTGGGTGGAAAGTTTTTTGGTCCTATGTGGTTGCTTTCAAGCATGCATGCAAGCTTCCAAGGTAGTTGGCATCGACTCCTAAGATGGGATGTCAAAATTTGGTTATTTCAAAGGTCATAAGGTACATTTTAGACTTCCACGATTTTTTCCATGATGGAGCTTCAATACTTCACATGGAAAACTAGGGCAAAAGTTTTGTAGTCACTTTTGGTTGCTTTTGGGCATGCATGCAAGCTTCTAAGATTGTTGGCATCGGCTGCTAACATCTAATGTTAAAATTTGGTTATTTTAAGGCTCATAAGGTAATTTTTAAACTTCCCCATTTTTTCCATGCTATGGCTTCCATGCTCAACATGGAGATTTTGTGGAAATTTTTTTTGATTTCTTTTGATCATTTTCGAACATGCATGTAGCCGCTAAGGTTACTGGTGTCACCTATTGGCATCTAACATTGAGATTTAACTATTTCAAGGTCATAAGGTGTTTTTGGGGTTCCCATTTTTTCCATTATGGGGCTTCCATGCTTAGTGTGGAAAATTTTTGGGAAAGCTTTTTTGATCATTTTTGGTTGATTTGGCTATGCAAGAGTGCTCACAAGATTACCAACATTGGCCATTAGTGCCTAAGGTCAAGATTTGGTTATTTTGGAGGCTATGAAGTGGTTTTTCATGCTTCTTCCATTTTTTACATGCTAAGGGTGGAAGGCTCAACATGTAAGAGGTCCCCTTTAATGAAAAATGTTAGATCTAGACCAAATTGATAGTCGATTAACCATGCATGTCAACCTCTACGGTTGCTAGTGTTGATGGTCAATGTTGGGTGTCAAGATTTGATAGCTTGGAGGCTTATAAGTGTCTCATATAATCTTTCCCATTTCTTTCATGATAGTAATGGTGGCCCCAACGTGGATGAGAGGGATATGAAAGTTCCATGCCATATTTGACCCATTTTGGGGCTTTCAAAAACTCCAAAGGGTTCTGGGAGTGTCTAGGGATCACTGGGCATCAAGAAATGGTCATCAGGTCATTAATTTAGGTTATTTTTTGCTTCCCCCATCTATCCACATTGAGGGTAAGAAGATCAACATGGAAGAAGCCTTCCCTAGTATGGAACACATCAAATCCTAGATTTTGACTAGTTTTGGCTAGGTTTGGTAAGGTTTCGAGGCTGTTAGAGATGCTTGGAGGGGTTCTACATCATGTGGGATCCACTTTGGGGTCAAACGTGTGTTAGATGAGTGTTGGGAGGTAAGAGTGAGTGTTACCTTCCTTCTTCCATGTTGGGAACTTTTTCTCACTATGGAAATCCATGGTGCTTAGCCTTGCTCATGTCTTGCCCAATTTTAAAAACCTAGGATTGAAAAGGTAGGTTTGGGTTGTTAAAAATAGCAAGATATTTGTAAGTATAATGATTTATAAAGTGATTAGCATGTTTCCACTCTGGGCATGGTGTTCCTAGCATGGATGAATGGGGTTAAGGTTTCCATAATGTTTTAAGTGTCAAAATGATAAAAATCTCAGCGTTGATGTAAGTTTTGGTCAAAAGTGAAGGCATAGGATGGGGCCTGCAGTTCAAAAATTTAAAATTTTAAAAACTGAAGTTGTTTCCAATCCAAAACCAATGTGAACTAAAATTTCCCCCTTTTTTCTTTAGTGCACTTGTAGTTATGGTGCACTAAATTGGTAGCTAGGGTTTTGTTTAGGTTTTAGATGGGTTTTATATGTTAAATTTTGTTGTTTTTGTTCATAACTATCATTCTATAGCAACATCACATTGGAGGAGAGTGCTAGTAGAGATTCTTATGGCAACCACAACCAATATTTAGTGTGGAAGCATCTCATCTCCCCTATAGCTAGCATAGAATTCCTATCTTTCTCCTAATTTCCATCTTCCTCAATGTTAAGCCTACCATGGCATCCAAATAGAGAGGAGGAAAGAGAAAAAATCCCATGATCCAAAGGATGGATGAGCATTTGAGGATGTTGTCAAAGGTTCCTAGGTGTATCTCTATCCAAGTCCCATTTTTCAGTACTCTAAGGTTGGCAATTCTACCTATTTTTGTCTTTGTTTCTTGTGATTTTTCTAGCTTTTTGCTTTCTAGATGTTGAGGCCATTTTTTAGATCTACTTTAGTAGAAGGATTAAAAGGAAATTTTGATGAAATCCCATCTCCTATTTTGGCTAATTTCATGTAGATCTATAGTTTTTTTTATCACTTTATCTCTTGTAGATTTGATTTTAAAAATAAGGCTTTTTTTTTCTGCTTTTTTTCTCAAAATATTGGGGTATGATTGATTTTTTCAGCTCTAGGCCTTAGGATTTTTTAAAATTAAATTTTAACAAAATCCTACCACATTATTTTGATGTGAATTTAAATGGGGTTTAATGGTTTTGGCTATTTCAACCATTTTAATGGCTAGGTGAAATTTAGGCTTTGAGATTTTTGAAGTTTTGCTATAAAAAAGTAAGCAAAGTTGTGTATTTTTTCTTGGTGAAATAGCTACAACTTTGTAAACTTAAAATTTATGTGTTTTTAGCCCTTTGTTTAGGAATTCTAATGGTTTTTTTCTCACTAATTTTTATTGAAATAAGGAAGTTATGGCTATTTTCCTAATGTTGCATAGTTAGGTTATTTGTTAATCACTTCAATTGTGCTTAAAATGATTTTTTTATGAATTTTTTTTGCTATGGCTATGTTAATCAAGGCAAAACTCACAATTGTAGTACATTACCAAAAATAGAAATGGTTGATATGCTTAACTTTTCTTTCTTCTAGAAGAGTAAAAGCTTTTTCTATTTTAAATAATTTTTTACTATGGCTACATGGTTCTTTTAATTTTATCATTCTTTTCCAAATTTATGCATGCTTTGCATAATTTAGATGCTTTCTTATGCTTTCCTTTTCCAAAATTTATGCATAATTTAGATGCTTTTTCTAAATTGATGCTAAATTTAGATTAAGATATAGTTTTGGGCTATAAAATTTTCACTATGAAAGTTATACAATATGGTAATAATGCTTTTATGGAATTTCTCAAGCTAATTTAGATGAACATCTAAGAGCTTTTTACATAAGCTAATTTCACCTCTAACTTAGGAAGTTTTCTCTAAATTTGTAAATAACTTCGAATTGGCCATGATGCAAGGTTATGTAGGGTTGTGATAATGTTTTCTTCTCGAATTACTTAGTTTAATTTAAATAAACACTTTAGAGCTTTTTATAGAGGCTAATTTCACCTTCAACTAGATGTTTTGTCTAAATTTGCTAAGTAACTCTAACAGGTCATAATGTTTTTACTTTGAAAGGTTGTAATAGTGCCCTTTTTTGGAATTCCTTAAGCCAATTTAGATAAACGCCTTAGATATTTTTACAAAGGCTAATTTCACCTCTAATTAGGATGTTTTCCCAACTTGTTAAGAAATTCTAATTGGTCATATGTTTTTGTTTTGTTTCATGCAAGGCCTTCTTGAGGCCTATTCTCATCATAGTGGAGCTGGTTTGTATTTTGTGCTACATTGGTCATCCCAATACCAATACTCCATCACATGACATGCCTATTGGGAAGATTTCATTATGGTTTTCACCTGGGGAAAGGGACTTCCTTACCTACCTTCTTAGGAAATTTAGTGTCATGTTGTGGTCACACTTGTCTATGGATGTATCTGGGGTCATTGTGAAGACCTTGTTACCTCAAGCATCTAGTCTAAGTACTAGGAATATTACTAATAGGCTAGTTCCTAAGACTACACAAGGACTAGTAGATGCCATAAGTTCACATTACTTCTTAGAGATATGGAAAATGCCTGAGTATAGTTAGTATAATACTAATAATAATTTGATGGTGGCACATAGAGGCCACACATTTTTCTAGAACCCATTGGCACCATATATCGTCTATAGGGGTAAACATGATTATTGTAATTTTTTATGGTCTTGGCGTAATTACCTTACCTAACTTCATTAATTTAACTTCTTGCATGTACAAGGTTAATGATCAGGGCTTGATCATCAATGATCAAATCCTGGCAATGGCTTAGATTGCTCTAGATGAATTCACTAAGAGTCCCCAAATTAGAACTACTATGTATTAATAGTTAAGAGGGGACTTTGATGAATATGCCACTAGGTTTAACCTTGTATATAAAAAGTACAAGGATGATGGGATGATGCATACTTGATGGGTAGATGTTGATGGCAAACCCTTGTAGCTGAAACCTCCACACCTCAGAAGAAAAGTAACGATGAACATATAGATTTTGGTGTTTTATGGATTTAAGTATTTTACTTTTCTTGATTTTTCAAATTGCTCATATGGATGCTAATCTTTGGTTTTTGCTTCGTAGGGCCTTCCACCTTAGCTGATGTCACTATACCACTTCACATTCATGTCATGAGGATGCCCTCATCCTAAAGTTTGGTGATGTGACATTAGCAGAGGAGTGGCTAAAGGGAAGAGTGCCTAGATACATTCAAGCAAGCATCCATCATGTAGGTTTACTTAATGTATTTATGGCACCTATTCCTTCCATTCTTGCTACAGAGATGTTGCATGTTATCAACTCCTTTGATGAGGAGGTTGGTCCCTTTAGCACCATCATCCAAGGTGTTAAGGTGAACATTGATGTAGGTGTTGGCTCCTTTCATAACTTGTTTGATGTCCCTAATAATAGGGAAATGGTTACCACTAGGACAGTGAAGGAATCGGGCCATTGTGAGGAAGTTATAGAGTGACTTGGTGCCAACGTGGGCCACTTTGGAATTTCAATGGATAGCTTTATGAACCTTGATGTAAAGGAATCATATCCTTTGCTTAGGTCTCATGCATTCCCCAAAATACTATCACAAAATAAGATAATCAGCCTAGCATAGGGATGAGCCTTTAAGAAGGTCTTGATGGAGGACATTAAATTTGATTGGGCTACTACTTTGGTTATTGGGCTTTGAGAGGAGATCCTTAGACTTCATGTTGACACCTCTACAATAATCCATATGCACTTTGCATTTTTTATAGGTTATCTAAAGAGGTTTGCAGAGTTCTTGGTGGTGTATAGAAATGGACAATGGATTTTCGAAGACCTAAGCCAACTTTCTAGTTTTTGGATAAAGCACATTTATCCAATAGTGAAGGCCTAGAACCCACCAAAGAGGATGAATGAAACATTATCAATTACCTATAAGAATTTTAATGTTAGGTAGTATGAGTCTTTCGATAGCACTGATGATGATGAGCCCATGTTTTTTCTTGCTAGTGTTCAAGATGCTAGATGATGATGCATGGAGGTTGAAGGGGAATCTAGAGAGAAACACAAGAGGCTTATGGAGGAGGGACCCTTAGCATCAGATGAACCTACCTATAAGAAGCTTAAGATTAATCATAAGCCATCATAGCAAGTAGTTGTAGGCATGCTTTTTTTAAATTTGACTATTTCATGATTTAAGTTTTTATGGCTACTTTATGGTTTTATGTGTTAACCAGTTTTCTATGTGATATGATTGTAGATAAGTTTTGGGTTATAAAAATTAAAGCTACTATGGGGGTAGAACAAAGACATGTAGAAGATGCACTTCTAAAGCAACCTTTGGTTGAAGGAATTTTTGATGTTGGTGTAGATGATCTAGATGCCTTGCTTGGTGAGGCAATACTAGGTACCTCTCCCATCATCATCCTAGAGGAGGAAGAGGAGGAGGAGCCAGGTATGCCTTAACATTTTTTCTATATTTCAGTAGTTATCTTTGGCTATCATCCTAACTTTTTTATGATTGTTATGCTTATAGTAGTTCCTGAGCCACTAATGCAAGCTTCCATCCCTAACTCTAGATAAAGTAGAGTTCATGCATGGGATGGCTAAGGACCTCATCGATCGATTGCATCAGGTTGCACTTGAGATAGGTAAAGATTTTGTTTTATGTGCTTTAGTTGTAGGCTTTATTTGCCTTATGGATATCTTATGTTTTGTCTTATGGTTGTATTTTATGCTTTGTGTAGTACCCTTTGTGGAGTGGGATCCAGCAGGGAAATGGAGGTAGACTCCTCACCTAGACTTTTCTCTAATGTGTCTAGTTTACCTGTGAATTTGTACGACACTACCACTAATTTAGCAATGTTGTTTGCAAAAGATTCAGGGGAGCTAGACAGGTCCAATGATTTTCTATGAAAGGAAGTTGTGGCCTTGAGGGAAAAGACTCAAGGGTAGGAGGATATGATTAGGAATCTCCAAGACCATAAATCCTTTGTGGAAGCCCAAGTAGCTAACTCGAGTGAGTTATAGACTAAGGAGATTACCTAGGCCTACTACTAGCATGTCATCTAGGACAAAGTTGTGATCCTTTGGGATATGGTGAAGCAACATATAAAGATGGACCTCATCTCCCAAAAGGTTGAATATTGGAAGGATCATTACACATGGGTCTTGTAGTGGAGAAAAATACAAAAGGTCCACAAGCATCAATATAAGGCGAATTGTGCGGCCTACCTAAAGAGGCTTAAGGAGAAGTTGATTAAACAACACAAGAGAAAGCTATTCATTTAGGTAATCTAGGCATAGAGCACTTCTCAAATTTTTGAAAGTACTCTCAAGGTGGAATAATCCCCAACTCTTCAAATCACCAAAGTTTTAGGTAAGACCTCTATAGATTTTGCCACTCATGAGCCTCCTTCTTGAACTTGTATAGATAGGTCTAACATTCCTTCTAGTTGATGAGTCGCCATTTTAGTTGATCGTGATATCACGTATGTGATATTGCAGCCTATCTCCTCATCCATAAATAAGAGGTAGATAGATCCGATAGGGAGTTCTTCTTTAGTTTTTCAATTCTTGGTTTAAGTGTTAAGTTTTAGTAGTTCTTTCTCTAAACCCTTTTTCTCCCAGTGTATGCCCACAGTGTGGTGATTGTAATTGTATGACATCCTTATTCAAGTGTGACATACTTGGACATGCACATGACTGGAAATAAAGATTGGGATTACTTCATCATTGCAGCATTCACTTAGCTTAATTATTTATTTAATTGTTAATTACTTCTTTCTTAGTTAATCTCTTCTCATCCTAAACTCCTGTTAAACGTAGAATGAGTATGACTTGATCATGAGCATTTAAGTGTGACTACTTGGTAACCCAGTAGCGTACCTAGGATATGTGCTTGGTAATCCCAATGGTAGTCATGCATGAAGTCCAAGATGTGTACAGATGATTAAGGAATGAATGCTCAACACACTTAGGCTAGCTTAGATTCTCTCTTAGCTTAGTTAATATTATCTTCCATTGTCTTCAGGAGTAGCATTAGTATAGAAACATATCATAAACCTCATTCTAGACTAAACCATACATGACAAAGTTAACACTTGTCTAGATGGAAAGACAATGAACTTCAACCTAAGGATAACTGTCTTGATACCACAACTAGTCTGTCTGTAGATTTTGACTAGATCGCACATGACACACTTGTATTTGTATGGTTGAGTGTAGGGGTACCTCGCCGCCCATCATTGGTGCCATTGCAGGGGATGGTGTTAGTTATTTAGATTGGTTATATCATATAAGGTCACTGTATAGGAATTAATGATATATCTTTTAGAAATAAATAATTATAAAAAAAAGTTACATATAAATTCACACATAATTTCACAACCATGCCTCTCCTACAAGACTACAATAATGCCTCACCTAGTGAGGAAGTTCATTGGAGAACCAATGAACTATATGATAATGAAGATTGGAGTACGCAACCCTAGGTGGGGATTTCTTATAAACATAAATGAAGGAAACAATGTCCCAATGCACAAAAGCATAACTTACCCAATGACGATGAAACCCTACTAGCCACTACAAGCCTAATGCAAATACAAGAGGCTATTCGAATCTCTCGTAGGCATCGTAAAGAGAGCCGCCTACCCAGGCTTGATTTAAACAACTTTCCTAATTTCTCAGGAGGCTATGACTTAGATCCACATAAACATTTACAAGCCTTCTACGATGCCTGTACATGGAACAACATTGATAATGATTGGTGAAAGCTCAAGCTCTTTCCTATGACACTTGTTGGCCAAGCAAAAGTATTGTATAGATCATTAAAACCAAATTCAATACGACATTGGCGAACAATGGTAGAACTCTTTAATGAAAGATATCAAACCTATGCAAGAGTGTTAGCCTTGAGGAAACAAATCCAAGAGTGGAAACAAGCACAACATGAACCTTTGGACATGGCCTTGGAAAGATATTATGCATTGTTAAACAGATGTTTAGGCCATGAGTTCTCTGAGGAAAGGCTAATGTATCATATCATTGATGGGCTGCATGATGAAATAATAGAAACCCTAGGGATGTATGCCCAAGGTCAACTATACAAACTAAAAGGCCATCAATTCCAAGAGCTTATTAAATAGGTAGCAAAATAAGAAGGATAAATGGCTAGATGGGAGAGTGTTGAAAAACATCAACAGGGCCAAAATCTCAACTTAACAAAGGTCCATGATCATAAAAAGGAGACATCAACCTATCATAAGGGGAAAGAACCATCTTTGCTGGCACAACAATCATTAGAGGAAGTCAAGGCAAAGATCAATAATATTTTGGAATGGATGCATAAAAAGTGTGGAGAATATATCAATATTATTGGAGATAGAGTTTTGACAACCTGAGAAATAGGAAAAAATATCATTAGACAATCAGAAAGAAGGGATGAAGGAAATAAGAGCTCAATAGCTGATCATACATATGAATGCAACATTTGCCTATACCATCATCCTAGGGGCCAATGCCCAGTCCTATTACATTTATATGAGCATTGGAGAAGCACGTTACATCCAGAGTTCATACAGAGATACTATGTTCAATCACATTGGCAACAATCCCAGTTGTGGGGGAAGCCATCCCTAAAATGGAGACATCCTTTGTATCCTCTGAATCCAAATGCTTATCAAGTTCAACATCCTATTTCCCCAACTGGGTCGACATACTCTATCTCACTGCATTACCATTCTCCTCAGTACTATCAGCCCATGTCCTCAACAAAACCACCGCCTTATGCACCTTAAACTTCTCCTAATTTTCAACATTCTCATCCTTTACCTCCTTCTACATCACCACCAATTTTTCCTAAGCTGTTTGCACCATGAAAACAACCCAAGAACATTACTTGTGCTACTATTGCCAATAGTAGTGAGAGACCTCAGCAACATCAAAGAAGTCCCTTCTTGAGAAATGACCCTAGGAAGGGACAACATAATTCCACGGTCACTACATCCTCCAACTCAGCACAAGTCCAACACTGTGATGCACCCTTATCTTCGAACCCAACACCTTATGTTGCTTTATCAGGGCCACCAATTAACACTCCAGCAACCATACGGACCAATGAACACAGTCATGAAAGGCAACATCCCAATCCTTGCATATCATCTTATGGTCCCAAATATCATAGTGGGTTAACTCTTTATCCAGCCTCACATCTTATAAATTGCTGCACTATGCTTACTATAATCAAGTGTGTGAACCCCGATGGGGTAAGTATAGCCAAGTTTCAATACTTCAAACATGCAAGGATCTTTATCTTTCATTTATTAATCCTTGTCATCCTCAATCGTATAGTTATGGGGGATACCCCCCATTCTAATAACAAGTAGGATTAAAAAATATTTTTCATTTTCTTTAATTTTACAAATTTTTGTTTTTTGTTTTTTAGTGTTTCCTTTTTCAATTTCTTATTTTATCCTTTTTTTCTTTTTGTCTCTTTATGTTTTTACAAGTAATCTCATCTACGAATAAAACACTCATGTGGCTTGTTGGTTGAGGTGTGTTCTATGTTATCGATTCTCGAGTGATCAATTATTTGGATAGTGAGCCCATTACACCCACTCATCCACTCTACAAATAAGAGGTTTTGTTTGAGGGTACAGTGATATTCTTGACATCCTTGAAACTTAAAATTAATTTTTTGTTCATTGTGCCTAGAATGAAGAACAATGGACCAAGAGGGTATGATTAGGGTGTGACATCAAGGAGACTTGTGGATTCTCTTTGGTGATGTCTATGAGAGTTATCATGCAACGTGGTTGTACTAAGATCCTTGTAGATCTAACAGAAAATGGGAGTAAGAGTAATCAAAAGGGCACTCAAAAATCCAATGCTATTCTAGGGGGTCCCACTAGAAAGACATGCACCCATGCCTGAAGGTTGGCAACTTCTTTGGATTTAGTAAAGAAAAAAAAAGGAGAATAAAGAAAAAGAAAATGAAAAGAAAAGTTCCACAAAACAAAAATCACTCCTCCCTTGAATAAAACGCCAAGTGATCATATGCCTTGTTGTTATGGTACTCTCATAGTTGCTCATCAATGGTTGAAACAATGCGATGTCACTAATTAGAGGAATGGACTTGGTCTTGATCTTGGAATGATGGGTTAATGACACGTTAATCATGCTTTACATGCAGGATTCACTATGCCCTAGGTCAGTTACCCCATGTCCCAATTTCTACAATCCTTTCTATAGTCCATCTCATCTCACTGTACATGTAATGGTAGCTCGTGTCTCGTATAGCGTAGAATTATTACCTCTTTCTGGTGATATTTACATGTGTGTGTGTTTTTTGTAACTAGTGTGGATTACATTTAACCCTTCTAGTACCCACGAACACTTTTAACTGTGGTTACGCAAGGGCATTAAAGGTTGGTTGCTTTGGGGAGGACCCACTTGCATAATTTTTGTAATTCGCACTCATGACCCATCTTCCGCACATCATCTATTACCCTCAAAGTATTTTCAATGATATTCTTTCCCTTATTACTATCCCTTTGAATTCTAACATTCCTATGCACCATTACATGGCCTTTTTCTCTCACTTACCACCCAAGGCCTTATTGCTCAATCCCACCCACATATCATTATTCATGCCTTCAAAACTACCTAAATTACCTTAGATCATTTAACATGTGCCCACATGTTCTTAATTTCCATTTTTAATTCCAAAAAAACCTTCAAAATTTAGTATTTTTCCTCAGCCTAAACATCACTAGAGCTGTGATATTGTGTACACAATATCGCGGCTGACGCGGTATTGCATACACAATGTATTGTACGCGATATTGTGTCCCGTCCAACTATAAATAGGTGACCCTCCTACAACACTTAACATCATTTTTCACAATTTACGTGGGGTAATTTTTTAAATTTTTCTCTACGACTTGTGAGTGTGAGACCCTTGCTTTTCTACCTATATCTCGCTCGCTGGTACTCTGATTTTTATTCCATCTGAACCTACTAGAACCTAGAGTGTTCAGCTTAGTCGTGGGGGAGGGACACATGCCGAATAGTGCATAACTTGTTTGGAATTTGTCATCACCTAGAGGACATTATCAAGGGTAATTACTTCTAACATTAAGGATAAATGTGCGAAAAATAATTTCATTCCTTTAGGTACATCGGGAAACTAAAATTGGAAACCACCTAAGTAAAAAAAGGACTCATTATTATAATCTTTTGGGAAACATCACATGGAGATAAAATTAATTAAGGTAAGAAGTAAGCTATAACCTAACTTTGGTAATAACCTTACTAACACTTGGCCCCGCGTGATTACAAATGGCCTCGAAACATGGACAACAGGAAGGTCCTACTCAAGGTGAAAGCAAACGACCTAGAAGAGGTGAAGAATAAGTTCCTACTAGAAAACATGCAGAGTAGGAGGAAAAATCATTTAGCATTCATTAAGAAGACCCTACTACTGTATAGTTTAGGCAGGAAGAAGGAGGAGCTGCTGTAGCACCTGAATAGGGGAAACATCTCACATTTCCCTAGGATTATGTTTAGGCTATCCAAGAAAGGTCCACATTCACTGTGGTGATTGTGGAATTAAATTTTGAATCTTTTGTAGAGTTCACTCTTGAGGCTATTAGGGACCTATCCTCTTTGAAAGCGGTTCCTGGTACCTAGGGCAAATGTACCAATTCTAGCAGAACAGAGAATAAGGCACCACTATTAACATTCGTGGTGTGATATTCAATTTCTATATGTAGGCCATTTTGAAAGTATTAAACCATTTGAATACAAGGCCCAAGGTTACTCAGTTGTCTACCCGTTTAGACCCCAATGTGTGACGAGTTTGGTTGGAAAGGGCATATGGCAGGGAAAAGACATTTGGAGAATTCATGACTGAAGAGATGTTCTATTTCAAAATTGGAACGTATCACCTCTTCCCCATGAAGGGATTAAAAATAATTTCAACATATGTGGCAAGAGGATGTGTATTGCTGATGGGAAAGGTTAATGCTAACCTGCCTCATCTATACTTTATAGAGATCTTGAGGCAGTTTGAGGAACGAAAGATAGGGAATATGACATTGCCCTTCCATTTCCTTATCAAGAGGCTATGCTAACATGTTGGTATCAAGGGATACACTAATGATGTCCTTAAAAAAGCCTAAAATTCTTCATATGCTAAACTGTTAAATCCACCAACTACAAGGAAAATCACTGGTGAGATGTTGGGACTAGAACTAGAAAAAGAATAGATGCCTGAACCAACTGTAACTCAACTTGCAGGACCCAGCCAACTTCCAAGTATAGGACCTAGACAACAATAGGAAGTAGGGCCTAGCATGGACTAGGATCAACCACCCTTGCCGCAAGATTATAGAGCGTCGATGAGCCACCTCAAGGCCATTGCTTAGATAGTCAGTTGGGGAAGTCGTGATGATGCAAATGGCTTTCACGTCATTAACAATGCCATATAGCCTACAGTTTCTTTCAATCGTGAAAGGGGTGAAATGTCCATTCATACAAGAGGAGGAGAAAGTACTTGGTCACAAAATATCTCAAGAAATGCTGCATCTTTCCAAGTGAAATTAGAAATTGGTGAAGCAACCACGGTGGTGGTCATGCAACACCAAGATGCAGTGGGAGATGTAGAAGTGGTCATAGAACACATTAAGGAATTTTTCAATGTACCTATTGTATCTCCAGCAGATCTCACAGGAGCACGGGATGCTCAAAATTTGGCCAGAACCTCAATGACTCTTGCGGAACATGAGGATGTGCTTGCTCGATTGCTACAAATAGAAAAATTGATGACATCCCTATTTGACATCCCTCAAGATGTTACAACAATTCAATCAAACCTCATTTCCACTAAGGAAAAGCTAGTCTTGATAGAGGTGAGGGCCTAGCATGCTGAAGTAGGGGTGCAGAAATTGCAAGAAAGGATCATGGCCCTACAAGCAGCACAACGGGACCCTTTGCAATTTTTTCCCACAAACTAGCTAGATAGTTTCAAGAATAAGCAACTAACCAAGCTACTAATGAAGAATAAGAATATGGTAGAAGAAAAAGAGAAAGTTTTTTGAGATGCCTCTGTAGCACAGGTACAAACTCATGCGCATATCAAGGCACTCAAGGCCTTACAAGAGGAAAACAAACATCTTGTTGTAGATAACCTTCGATTGACCTCTATGGAGAAGCAAAAGAATGTTCTCGAAGAGAATTTCTATCAGTTGCAAGAACAATTCATCCAGGTCAACCAAGACATGAGCTGTTTGGCCAGGGAGAATCAAACCCTCTCAATGGAGGAGGTACGCACCATCTGCCAAAAGATAGCTATTGAAATAAGCGTGTGGAAAAATGAGGCTAAATAACATGAAAAGCTAAAGGAGAACTTTTGAGACTAGGTGGGGATGTACAAACAAATCCTTAAGAAGGATATCCATATGGCCAAGGCCCACATCAACACTATCAGTGGTCAACACATTGACTGGCGAGCCATATTGAACACATATGCATTTGCCCACTAGGCGGAAGTTAAGAACCGAGACCTATAGATCCAAGATCTTATAGAATACATGGAGTTCACAAACCTGTTGTATGCCAACCTTGCCATGTTAACAGAAGGGTGCCTAAAAATAAAGCTCAAGAAATAGGTAGCTACCACCTACATCAAATATGAAACAAAATTTGTAGAATGCAAGAAGATATTTAAAAAACTGGAGATTGCAAATTCTAAACATGAGGTGGTGAAGGCAAGCTACCAAGGACAAAAATGTTTCATAGCATATTTGGCTTGATAGCTTGTGGATTTTCAAGAATACAGAGACAAAGCCAGAGCCTACGAGGAGCAACAACGGGTATTTGCAACTTGCTATGTCAAGGAAAATCAAATGTTTTTGAAACTACCCTACCCATGGGAAGTGATGACTCCATAAAACATTAGAACATTAGCATGGATGGCACAAGATCCCTTGACCGAACAGGAGAAACTCCAGGCCATACTTCAATGCCATCAAGTTCCAAGACCTAGAGCACCAGACAAGGGGAAAGCACCTATGGAGGAGCCACCGCCACCAGGAACTACATAAGTTCCACCAATTTTGTAGTTGTAGTGCATTCTTTATGTTGTGTCTCAATTTTGTTTTGATACCACACTATGACATAAATCCATTTTTACGATCCAATAATCTCGTACCTATTCACTGTGTAATCAATGAAACTTGTTCTCACTGTAACTCGAGGACGAGTTTTCATTTAGTCATGGGGATATGATGAGTCGCCATTTTAGTTGACTACGATATCACGTACGCTATATCGTAGCCTATCTCCTCATCTATAAATAAGAGGTAGACAGATCCAATAGGGAGTTCTTCTTTAGTTTTTCAATTCTTAGTTTTAAGTGTTAAGTTTTAGTAGTTCTTTCTCTCAACCCTTTTCCTCCCAGTGTATGCCTGTAGT